>BSBK01003089.1:0-512500 GCA_027943335.1 Chamaecyparis obtusa
CAATATTGTCAAATTATTTTTCCCATCCTTGAAATCCTTTATATTTTTCCCCTTTTCCACTATCTTTGGGATTCTCCAATACTTGAGTGTATGAAAGAACTCAACCCTTTCTTGTATTTTTAATTCTTGTGTAGAAGTCTAATGATGCTCATCCATGACTATGTTTACAATTTCCTCCTTAGGAAGCAATGGTAGTGGGGCAACATAAGAATTCTCATGATTTTGTATAATAAGCTTGATATGTGGGATACCATTTATCATACAAGGAATTTAAAACTAAAGCATGATCTTTAAATATTCACTAGTCTAATCAAATAACCATAGAGATTGTATACATCATAAATTATATCAATCACATACTTCACTGTATGACTGATAATGTCTTCCAAAATCAAGACAATATTCTTCCTTGAATATTCTTTGGTTGTCTTGCAAATTTCTTTTAATTCTTCTATTCTACCTGCCCATACATTCATGATAGCCTTCATTTCCTCCTTAGTAATCATGTCTTTAGGAGTCTCCTTGATAGTAACAACTTGACATGAGTCCATTTTATTATTCAAAGGTATTAGTAACTCTTCTAAAGACTTTTCAATCTCACATTCTCAAGACACAATTTGTTAATTTCTTCATTCATTTTTATTTGATTTTTTTATTATGTGTGAATTATTGTACCTATATATATTGCAACACAACACTTCTATAACTCATTAATTCAATTATTAGTTCAAGAAATCACTCAAAATGACACAATTAAGACCGAATTATAGCTTCCTAATCAAAATAAGTATGAGCTTATAAAAATTTGCTCTCAGATTGTGCATAAGATCAATGACAAGCCATTATGAAATGGATTCAAACTATGATGTATCTACATGAATTCTATGACAAAACTATGCAATTTTATCCTAAATGGATGCAAACAAGAAAAATATAAGCTAATTGTGAGTCTACATGATTGATTCAACTATAATATACTGGATTAAATGATCTAGGATGATGAATTAACACTAAAATGCTCTCAAAATGCTTTAGAACCAATTTGATATTATCTCCTTACAAAAATCCTAGATGATCAAATGAGCTTGATTGATGTTCTTTTATATATTTGAATTCAAATTGTGTGATTGAGATTCATCCTTGAGGGATGGTAGAGATTACAAGTTGGGTGATCCTTGCACTTGAATTTGATTGGTTAGGATTAAGTCCTTTGTCCTTTTGTAGTTGAGTTGGATAATTTGGACATTTATTAATTCACTTTAATTAATAACTCTAGCCATGATATTTTTGAGTTTGATTAATTAGATAGGATAAACTAATTAAAGAATTAACACCTCTTTGATTATTTCTCTTTGAAGTTTGATCAATAATTATTAATTTTGGATGAATTATGTAAGAAATTTGTTCAATCTAATAACATTTGATTTCTTGATTCGGATTTAAGAACCTTTATTAGGATTTAGGGAAATTTGATTGAACTTAGGTCTTTTGGTTAATCTAGGCCAATTTTTATGTGATTAAATTTGCTCCTCTTTGAATCAATGTGTGATTAGTGTGTTGATTCAAACAAATTCTGATGTTTGATGTTGATATGATTTTGATTGTGTGAACAATCTTATACAAATCTTAATGAAACTGCTCACAGTCTGCAGAGGTTGGATTTGGAAATAGAACTTGATGTGATGACTGATGAGAATTTGATATCAGGATAACCAATTTGATGTAAATCGATGAAATTGATTACCTTCCTAATATTGAAACTAATGATGTTTATGATGATGAATAACTAATCTAATTTTTGTGCCCAAAATTTGAGCAAAAACACACCAACAATTTTTTTTTTCTAACACCAAAGTTGTCTAGGATATCCAAACAGTTGCAGTTTATAATTAAAGGAGTGAAGACTTCGAATGTGTCTAAGGGGCATCATGACCAAGTTCACGTGGTCAACCTCCCTCTAAGTTAACAGTTTACTAAAATGAGATACTGTACTAATGGTTACATGAACCCTAGAGTGAATAGTTGACTAGGTTTGACTTAATAATCCCTCAAGTGTTAATCGCATAACTAGGTTATAATAAAAGTGCCTAATTTGTTTTAACATATTAAACCATGCAAGGGTTCTAGAATATTAAATGCAATAAATTTGATTTATTATTTAACTTTAATTAATTACAGATTAAAAAATCTTTATTATATTCAATAAATGGGGTGATGCCAAAATTAATCTGCTAAAGTCTCAACTATTAAATTTATCTATTTATCCAAATAATTAAATTTAATAGGAAACACTTAGCACACTAATCCAAGGGATAAATTAATTATTTAAGGATAATAGTTGTTTAATAATAACACTAAAATTAATTTTCTACAATTCTTACTTGATTAACTAAATAATAAACTATACATTAATTTACTATTAAAATATTAAATTAATTCCAACTTTATCTAACCATATTATATTGGATTGCAATTTAAAAACAACCTCTTGAAATTAATACACATTAGTTTAACATGTCTAAATGAGATTAATACTAATAACTTTAGGGAATCAAATCTCTTCCTTAAAGTCCAACTTTGCAACTAAGATATTAAATTTAGAAGTTTCTAATGCCTTGAAGTCAACTTTTTCAACTCAAAACATTAATGAGTAAATCAAATCTTTTCCATTAAAACTTGACAACTAAATGGAATTTGATTAAAATTTGAAATCCATTTGGTTTGAGTTTCTCTAAATATAAATTTTATGCTTGTTAAGAATTTACATCTTTAATTACTTTCTAATCTTCCTATTTTCTACTACTATCTTGTTTGTAGGAAGCTGGGATTAAAGAGCTCCATTAATGGATGCTAGATGAGCAGATAGATTATGAATAATTTTATAAACACACACAGACTCTCTCTCTCTCTCTCTCTCTCTCTCACACACACACACACACACACACAAAATTGCTGGAGGTAGTATAATTTTTATTTTAGTTCTCTCTTTTAATACAGAGTACAAATTATTTTTTATTTTCTTTTTATAATTACAAGTCTCTGTCGTTTCCCTCAAATTGGTTGTTTTTTAACATCAATGTGTATTCTCCTTTGAATTTTAAATTTAATGACTGGTTGTATTTTTTAAATGTTTTTGTTAACCCCAAATTGGGGATGGGAGAGTCAAGATTCCCTGAAGGGATACTTTAGCTTCCCATGGGGTCGCAACATCCCCCATGGGAGTTGTGATACCCTCTATGGGGTCACGACTTCCCAAGGGAGCTGCGCTCCCTACATGTGGGGTCACAGACTCTCATGGGAGATGCGCTCCCCACAAGTGGGGTCGCAAACTCTTGTGGTAGCTATGCTCCCCAAAGAAGAGAGGGGGGAGAGACATGGGTGGAGCCAAGCTCCCCACCCCCACTTGTTAGTTATTTGTTTTTTAAAATTTTATAAACTTTAATTTATATAAAATGTTATATTCAATTTTATATTCTGATTTTTATTATATTTAATAAATTCAATTTTATTTAAATTATTTATACATACATACATATATATATATATATATATATATATATATATATATATATATATATATATATATATATATATATATATATATATATATATATATATATATATATATATATATATATATATATATATATATATTGCAAACACACACACACACATATATTGCAAGATATAACATAACGTATTTAAGGAATTATATATATAAACTTTAATAAAATTATATATAATAATAATAAATATAATTTATGTATATTAATAAAGTTTGTATTCCTCAAATGAAAGAATATGTTAACCAACTTTTAATGAACTAGATTTAGTTTTCCTATAATAGTATTAAATTTTTCCTCATTATTTTTATAAAGGGATTTGTATAAATATTTTATACATGTTTCTATAATTGCAATAATTTCATAATAGTTTAGGTGTACTAAACTATGAGACTTATTAGATTAATTTCTGCATTATTCTAAAAGACTTATAGATTCAAATTAAGTGGAAAATAACCATCTATTATTTAACTTTATATATTTTCTCATTAATTTAATTACTTAGGAAATTAAATTTTAACCTTTTATAAAAGAGATGAAACATATATATATTTTTACATGATATAAATAAGGTGTTTAATTAATCAAGTTATCTAGCTCTACTAATAAATAAAAATTCATCCAATTAACTAGGTGAGCATAAAAAATTTAAGGAATGATCTTTTAAATGCAAAGAGTAATTTTGAACTTGCACTTATATTGCCATTTGAGATGATAAAAATACTAAATATCTAAATTTCCCTAAGGACTAAAATTTATTCCTTTTAGGAAACAATAAATATGCAAACAAAATTTCCTTACAAATATTCAAATTTAAATCCCTCATTTATATATATATATAGAACCACTTTTACAACTTCTATTTCTTGGAAAAAAAAAAGAAGAAGCATACTTCCTTCTAACCCTTTTGAAGTTACAAAATATCCATAAAGCTAGGAGTTCCAATTTTCACATATAGTGAAAGTCCTTAAAATTGCATCCAAGGCTCCATCAAATGATCCAAGAAAGAACCTACATAAAATTTTGGTTGACCATGGAGGCTCACCTCCCAACCTAGACCTTTAGATGGTCACCCCCGAGCTAGGGGAATAATGAATGTAAGAAGAGACATACATACATAACCATAATTTGAACAAAAGCACACACAAGGATAAAAATAATACCCAAACCTATGGATTCACAAGACTTCAAAGACATGAAACTTTAGGGATAAAAGAGGACTAGCCACATGAGAAGAAGCCAATCAAAATACAAAGAAAAATAAGAGGAATAGGCCACACATGGGATCAACATTACCTTACAACAACCATCTCCTCATATTCAGAACCATGGCCTCAAGCAATGAAATTTTCCCTTATGACCCCCATAATCCCTTAGGCATGATTGGCACCATGGGGACTTACACACCCATGTACATCCCTCAACACATGAGAGACTCTACATTGCATGGGTAGTCCCTATTGATCCCTAAACTTTTGTTGTCTATTAGTGTCTTACAATTAGTCATTTTGTAGGAAATGTTGGTCGGTCATCACTGTGATCAAGTCCTCATATATAGGCCGAGTCATATGTATTGTACATTTATCGAGCAGTAGTCACTACCATGTAAAATAGTGGTCACTGAGTACTTCAGTATTAGCCGACTTAGCTTTTGCCGAGTTATGTATGTGTTACCCTTTTTTTATACATGCTGAATGATGAACACAAATAGGAAAGGGTTGCATAAAGGTACTTCCATTCGGCACTATTTATCAGGTGGTGTGGATTAAAATTTTGTTATTGCATTCATACCAGTTTTTATTGTACTCTAAGTATTGATCACATTTCAAATTTTTAAATTCATACTTGATCATTACATTGTGCATTCAAACTGAATATAGTATACAAGTGTTCTTTCATATTTCATGTTTCATGTCAATAAAGAGTACAAAGGATAGAATAGAAAGATGTGATTGAGGTATGAGTAAGGTCCTTTGCATTGCGTTAAGGAGTCATCTGTGTATCAGGAGTTGGTTTTCTATCTGGTTCAGGTCCTCGATTTCTCTATCTGAGTCTTCATGTCTAGTCCTAGGTCTTTAGGGTTTCTTGTCTTGCCTTATGGTGGAAAATTTGTTAGATCCAGTTGGATCTAAGAAATGCATAAGATCAAAACATCATACAACAATCAGACACTTTCAGAGATGCATATATCTATCTGGTATCCAATACAATAGGAAAATGTGCATACACATAAACTAAAAAATAGTATTAAAGGGACATAATTTTGTAAAACATTTTACTATTAATGGCCATCATTGTGCATGTTTTTATTATACAAACCAGATATCAGAATCAAAGAGACTTAGTTTTTATAACCAAGAAACCTTTTTTCAGGACAACAAGACATTAGGGTATTGAACATACCAGTTGACTGACACTGATGTAAAAATGTCATCATACAGGGTACTGTCATTAAAATGGATTTCTAATCATGTTCACTAACCTAATGTAATGTACTTGATTTGATGTTTTTTCTAAACCAGTCGAAGAGGTGCTTTGTTCAAATGGACTGTTTCTTATCACAGTCATAAAAAGGGAAGATGCAGTGTGTTGTTCATTGTGGTGTTCATTGAAAAAGATGCAAAAATGTTGTTCATATTCTGAATAGATGCAAAAGATCAGGTTCAATGTCACAGAAATGTGTTTATGGGTGTCACAAGCCCATGCTCGAACCCCATAAACAAGTTTCATTACCGGAATTATATCTATTTTAAGTCTTGACATATCTGAATCATAGATCTACAATAGAGTTATCAAATGGTATGCAACCATGCATTGTAGTGCTCACTGTCAAAGGACTAAATAATGATACAGCTTGAAACATGAGGCCAGGTACACAGTTACAACCATGCTATGTTTCAAGAATAAGTTGCTACAATCCAAATGATAAAAGTTCATTTTCAACCATAGTGAATGCTTTAAAAATTCTATAGGAATTTGTCAAATGACAGAGTAACAATGTAACAAAGGACACATGTTAAAATCACAATGCTTGAACCCCACTAATAAATGTTCTTACAGTATTGTATTTCATATTCTAAAAGAAAACATTTAATGTATTTTTGACTGTCAAAAATCAATACACTTTGCTGAGAATATTGTTGAGTCTTCATTGCCCAACTAAAAGTAAAAATATAATGGCTACAAGGCAGATCATGGCAGAGTTATCAAGTAAAGCTCAGGGAATTAGTCTAAAGTTCTAGAAATTTTTTCAAATGTTACATCTCCAAATCAAGAGAGCATATCAAAGTGTTCCATCTCAATAAGAAAGCTCAAGATCATCAACTAGCCAAGCTGAAGCTACCAATGATAAACTAAAAATATCTTCTTTTAGCTAATGAAAACCAAGAAGCTGTAAGGCTGAAGACAACTGGTAATAGTGAGAGATGAATTCAAATGACTGATGGACATTAATCAGATAGAGAAAAATTTTATTTTAATGCTAAAGACAACTAGTGATAACTTTCTTTCAAGACCAAACTGCAAGAATTATAGGTAAAGTAAAGTTAAAATCTATGCAATGTAAAGAAATAGAACTCAGCCTTCTTTGTATTGAGTTTACAAAAGACAGTAAACAAAGTTCTAATTTTACACTGGTGAAAGGAAGGTAATTAACAAGTACAAAGAATCCAAAATTTACACAAGGGGAGAAATAGTACTTATCTCAAAATATCGAGCCACAATAGGGAGCCTGAGTTCCAAGTTTGAGCTGCCAGTTATAGCTATGTTTCAAGCTGAGATTATCAAGTTTCAACAGCTAGTGAGCTCTCAATTAGGAACCAAGTGTTTAAAGAACAAGTTCCATCAGCCAAGAGCTCAAGATCAAACTATAGAGCCTGATATAAACAAAGCCAATCTATAAATAGTCAGTAACAACTCCAGCCCAAACTTTTACTAGTAATGAAGACCAAGTTGTTCCATCTAAAGTAGAGTTCCAATTAAAGTTCTCTATAGGAATTGATGAAGCTGCCTTGAACTAGGGTTTTAACTTTCAGTTTTCCCTAATTCTCAAATGCAACTCAAAGACTCAAAGACTGAGAAAATGCCACCATTGATATTTTTTGGAATCCACTGAAAGAGACACATTAATGCCAATAAATGTTGTAGAGTATGACAGCTAGAATTTCAAAAATTCCAAATGCCAACTGGCACTTTACCTCAGATTTTTCACATTTGTATTACCAGTTGCTTAGGTTGGTCATATCAACCATACTTTGTAATTAATAATAATTTTAGGACTTGTGTTTTGAAATTTAAGTCTAAATTATAGGTTTGAGGGGGTCGATTATGTTATGAGTGATGGCTTATTAATTTTTGGCTTTTGTAATATATGTTGGTAACATTTTTTAAAGATTTAACTTTGAATTACCAACATTAGGGCTAAATTTTAGGCAATTTTTGCATGTAACTTAGGGTATCTTGGAAAAATTTTAGAGCCAATTTGGGAGCTAATTGTGGCTAAATTTTGGGGGCTATTTTATAGAAAGTTTGGAGCATTTTTAGGGGCTAAAATTTAGGGGTCCTGGATTTTTGAATTCAAGATTAGGAGGCTACATAACCGAGACTAATTTTCAGTTTTAGGGGTTTGAAATTGTGGAAATGGCAGGCTTTGTGAACATTCTCATTCCTCTATCCCCTTTTTACATTTTGTAACCATTTTCAGAGCTTGGAAGGATAATAAAGTAGGTTTCTCCATTGCATCAATTTTTTAGTATTGAATTCAATCCTTCTCTTCTTTCTGCATTAAGTGTTTATCATTTTTGTAACAAGGAGAAGTGAATTATTCCTATTCCTCCTCTAAGTGATCAAAACTCAAACATTTTTGTAGAATCTATATGTTTGTAGATATATTCCATTGTTCATGGTGTGAACCCTAATAGTGGATTTTAGTCATCCTATATGTTGATCAATGAATGATAGTGCCAATCTCATTAGTAGTTGTGATTGTGGAATGCTGGTTCAAAGATCCTAGTAAGTCTGGAGAAATTTTTGGTGTATCACCCCATTTCCTTTTCATTTTAAGTTATCTCTTTCCCTTTCCTCATTCAAGTTTCGGTTAGGAGGTGATATTCCAAATCAAATAGGAATCAACCTAGAATCCAGAGATTCCTTCTCAATCAGAGTCAACCTACATCTCGAGAAGGTTTTCATTGTTAGGATGAAATTTTAGTGAGCCCTAATGCCTGAGTTAGGGTGACATTTTCAAACCTAAACAATTTTTGGCATGCCCAGTGGGACCATTCTTCAATGAACTGGTTAAATTGGATTATATTACTTGCTAGTTTTAGTGTGCTATCAGTAAGATTCAGACCTTAAAGAGATCACATTTCACATATCTGGTGTTCCGTGGAGGAGGATCATCTAGTTTCACAAGAAGAAGTGCTGGTATGTTTCAAATTGTCTTACTTTCTGATTTCTAGCTTTTCAGATGAATAAAGATGTCAAGTTTTCAAGGAGGATATGCATATCCAGATGGTCAATTTCCATGTTTTCCATCATTTCAAGAGAATTATGTTCAAGAGAATCATTTTTAGTCCTTTCAAGGTCAGCAATTTAAAAATGCATTCAATGAGCCTACATGTGCTTAGCCTTTTTAGTATCCTACAAATGATAATGAATTACAAAATAGAGATTATCTTGCAAATGATAATGACTCCCAAACTAGAGATATTGCAAGTATGTTGCAAGATATGCTTATGTAGATTGATGAGATTAAGAAGCAATAAGAATTTGAATTCCAAAAAGAGCTAGACAATCAGTTAGAGGAGCATGCTTATCGATCCTATTTACATCAATAGGTTGCATTGGCTCAATAGGAGAAAATTAATAAGATATATTTAGTTGATAAATTCAAGAGGAATGAGGCTAAGCTTGTGAGAGGGTTGGAAGCGTAGAAGAAGATTCATGAAGGAGAGTTGGAATCTCAAAAGAATGTTTATGAAAAGGTGGTTCAAGACCAAAGAGATATAATAAGAGCCATGTTTGATAGAGGCGTTGAATTTCAAGAGGAAAAAGAAAAGGAATTAAGAGCTCATTGGGAGTTTCATGAGAAATTTCAAGAAGAAAAAGAAAGAGAATCAAGAGCTCAGGAGGAGTTCCATGAGAAAGAGTTTCAGGATCAGAAGAAAAAGATAAGGATCCTGGCTTCTAGAGCTGAAAAGTACAAGAAAGGCTATCAACTTCAGATTGAAAAGTGTTTTCAACTAGAGCAAGAAAAGGAAACCATAGAATAGAAACTAGCAGCTGATAATTATAAGAAGGGTGATCTTTCTGATATTTCTCATGCTATTGAAGAAAATATTTTGGTTTGGGATGAATTGCCCTTTCTTGTTGAAAAAGATAAGACTGGAAAGATACCAGAAAATCAGCATAATTATGCTGATAAGATTATGCCTCTCCTATAGAAGAGTAAGGAAGATGAAGAAGATCTTTTTTGGGATGAGTTGGAGCAGTTTTTCTTACATCTTGATGATAATCCCACATTTCCAGAAAGTACCCACAAGCTACAAGAGATAGTCATTTCCAGCCAACATGAAGAAGTTACTCATCAGATTGAAGTAACATTTTAGGAGCTAGAGTTTATCAAGGAGAGCTTCAAGTTCATTATCTCACATGGTTGTCCTATCAAGCATTTGGAAAGGATGGAGGCCAGAAAAGAAGGTTCAGTTGTGCTTGCACCTGAGCATGATATTCTATCAAAAGGTGAAGCTGAGAAAGAATCAAAGAGGCTTGTTGTCCCATTTGATCAAGTAAGTAAAGTCCTTTTGGATCTTAATAAAATGTTGTTGATTGTTGATTTTCTTTAGAATGAAGGTATTTTCAATTAGCTGGATCAAGTAAGTGAGATCCTTGATAAGCTAAAAGTTTCTCATCAAATGATCAAGTACATCTCATACATTTTTCTCATGATGGGTTTTCATAAGCATGTGGATTATTGTAAGCTAAAAAGGATGGGAAACTATTTTTCACAATCTGTAAATGGTTTTGTTTAACCAAGCTTTAAGATGGTTAGAGTAGGTTAGTTTAGGTTTTCACTTCAATAAGTGTAGTCCAACACTAGGTCTTTAGGTTGCATGAGTTTTAGTTTAGTGTGATTTTTCATTTCAATAAGGTTGCATTCATGTGAGTTCTATTTTTCTGACTCCATTTCCCAATGATAAGGTCCAGGGTTCATGTCTAGCAAGCAGACATCCAACAAAAGTCGCCAAAATTGTTACCCTTTTTTTTCTACATGTAGAATGATGAACAAAAATAGGAAAGGGTTGCATAAAGGTACTTCCATTCAACACTATTTTTCAGGTGATGTGGATTAATATTTTGTTATTTCATTCATACCAATTTTTATTGTACTTTAAGTATTGATCACATTTCAAATTTTCAAATTCATAATTGATCATTACATTGTGCATTCAAACTGAATGTAGTATACAAATGTTCTTTCATATTTCATGTTTCATGTCAATAAAGAGTACAAAGGGTAGAATAGAAAGATGTGATAGAGGTATGAGTAAGGTCCTTTGCATTTCCTTGAGGGGTCATCTGCACATCAAGAGCTGATTTTCTATCTAGTTCAGGTCCTTGATTTTTCTATTTGAGTCTTCATGTTTGCTCCTAGGTCTTTAGGGTTTCCTGTCCTACATCATGGTGGAAAATTTGTTAGATCTAGTTGGATTTAAGAAATGCATAAGATCAAAACATCATACAACAATTAGAATCTTTCAGAGCTACATATATCTATCTGGTATCCAATGCAATAGGAAAATGTGCATACACATAAACTAAAAAATAAAATTAAAGGGACATAATTTTGTGAAACCTTTTACTATTAATGGCCATCATTGTGCATGTTTTTATTATACAAACCAGATATCTGAATCAAAGGGACTTATCTTTTATAACTGAGAAACCTTTTTCAAGACACCAGGATATTAGGGTAGTCAACATACTAGCTGACTGACATTGATGTAAAAATGTCATCATATAGGGTACTGTCATTAAAATGGATTTATGATCATTTTCACTAACCTAATGTAATGTACTTGATTTGATGTTGTTTCTAAGCCAGTCAGAGAGGTGCTTTGTTCAAATGGACTATTTCTTATCACATTCATAAAGATGCAGTGTGTTGTTTATTGTGGTGTTCACTGAAAAAGATGCAAAAATATTGTTTATATTCTGAATGGATGCAAAATATCAGGTTCAATGTCATAGAAATCTATTTATGGGTGTCACAAGCCCATGATCAAACCCCATAAACAAGTTTCATTTCTAGAATTACATCTATTTTAAGTCTTGTCACATCTGAATCATAGATCTACAATAGAGTTATCAAATGGTATGCAACCATGCATTATGGTACTCATTGTCAAAGGACTAAAGAATGATACAACCTGAAACATGTGGCCAAGTACACAATTACAACCATGTTGCGTTTCAAGAAGTTTCTAGAATCTAAATGATAAAAGTTCATTTTCAACCATAGTGAATGCTTTAAAAATGCTATAGGAATTTGTCAAATGACAGAGTAACAGTGTAAGAAAGGATGCATGTTAAAAATCACAATGCTCGAACCCCACTAATAAATGTTCTTACAGGTATTGTATTTCATGTTCTAAAAGAAAATCATTTAATGTATTTTTGACTGTCAAAAATCAATACACTTTGCTGAGAATATTACCGAGTCTTCATTGCCCAACTGAAAGTAAAAATATAATGAATACAAGGCAGATCATGGTAGAGTTATCAAGTAAAGCTCAGGCAATCAGTCTAAAGTTCCAAAAAAAATTTCAAAAGTTACAGCTTCAAATCAAGAGAGCACATCAAAGTGTTCCAGCTCAACAAGAAAGCTTGAGATCATTAACCAGCCAAGCCGAAGATACCAGTGATAAACTAAAAATAGCTTCTATTAGCTAATGAAAACCCAGAAGCTGTAAGGCTGAAGACAAGTGGTAATAGTGAGAGATGAATTCAAATGACTGATGGACATTAATCAGATAGAGAAAAATTTTAGTTTAATGCTGAAGACAACTAGTGATAACTTTCTTTCAAGACCGAACTGCAAGAATTATAGGTAAAGTAAAGTTAAAATCTATGCAATGTCTATGCAAGGTAAAGAAACATAACTCAACCTTCTTTGTATTGATTTTACAATAGCCAGTAAACAAAGTCTTAATTTTACGTTGGTGAAAGGAAGGTAATTAACAAGCATAAAGAATCCAAAATTTACACAAGGGGAGAAATAGTACTTATCTCAAAATATCAAGCCACAACAGGGAGCCTGAGTTCTAAGTTTGAGTTTCCATTTATAGTTGTGTTTCAAGCTGAGATTATCAAGTTTCAACAGCTTGTGAGCTCTCAATTAGGAACCAAGTGGTTAAAGCACAAGTTCCATCAGCCAAGAGATCAAGATCAAACTATAGAGCCTAATATAATCAAAGCCAAGCTATAAATAGTCAGTAACAGCTCTAGCCAAAACTTCTACCAGTAATGAAGACTGAGTTCTTCCATCTAAAGAAGAGTTCTAATCAAAGTTCTCTACAGGAATTGATGAAGCCACCTTGAAATAGGGTTTTAACTTTTAGTTTTCCCTAATTCTCAAATGTAACTTGAAGACTCAAAGACCAAGAAAATGCCAGCATTGATATTTTTTGGAATCCACTGATAGAGATGCATTAATGCCAATAAATGTTGTAGAGTATGACAACCATAGTTTCAAAAATGCCAAATGCCAATTGGAACTTTACCTTAGATTTTTCACATTTGTATTACCGATTGCTTAGGTTGGTCACATTGACCATACTTTGTAATTAATAATAATTTTAGGACTTGGGTTTTGAAATTTAAGTCTAAATTATAGGTTTGAGGGGGTTGGTTATGTTATGAGTGAGGGCTTATTAATTTTTGGCTTTTGTAATATATGTTGGTAACATTTTTTAAAGATTTAACTTTAAATTACCAACATTAGGGCTAAATTTTAGGCAATTTGTGCACGTAACTTAGGGTATCTTGGAAAAATTTTAGAGCCAATTTGGGAGATAATTGTGGCTATAATTTTGGGGGCTATTTTATAGCAAGTTTGGAGCATTTTTAGGGGCTAAAATTTAGGGGTCCTAGATTTTCAAATTCAGTCTTAGGAGGCTACATAACCGAGACTGATTTTCAGTTTTAGGGGTTCAAAATCATGGAAAAGGTAGGCTTAGTGAAGACTCTCATTCCTCTATCCCCTTTTTACATTTTCGTAACCATTTTCAGAGCTTGGAAGGATAAAAAAGTAGGTTTCTCCATTGCATAAATTTCTGAGTATTGAATTCAATCCTTTTCTTCTTTCTGCATTAAGTGTTTATCATTTTTGTAACAAGGAGAAGTGAATTACTCCTATTCCTCCTCTAAGTGATCAAAATTCAAATCTTGTTGTAGAATCTGTATGTTTGTCAATAGATTCCATTGTTCATGGTGTGAACCCTAATAGTGGATTTTAGTCAGCCTATATGTTGATCAATGAATGATAGTGCCAATCTCATTAGTAGTTGTGATTGTGGAATGTTGGTTTGAAGATCTTGATAAGTCTAGAGCAAGTTTTGGTGTATCACCCCATTTCCTTTTAGTTTTAAGTTATCCCTTTCCCTTTCCCCATTCAAGTTTCAATCAGTAGGTGATATTCCAAATCAAATAGGAACCGACCTAGAATCCAAAGATTCCTTCTCAATCAGAGTCCACCTACAGCTCGAGAAGGTTTCCATTGTTAGGATGAAATGGTGGTGAGCCCTAATGCCTAAGTTAGGGTGACATTTTCAAACCTAAACAGTATATAATCACGTAAAATTGGGCTAATAGAACCTAAGGCCCTATTTTCCCTAATTCGAGATAAAATCCTAATTATGTTAATTTGATCTTTGATTATTGACATAATTCCTTAAAATTCAATAAAATCATTAAATCTCTTAATTCAAGTATTTATCATCCAAGTATCAAGAAAAATCAATTTAATTACCTATATGTCTAATTAATTAAGTCAATCCCATTAAATTCATGGCTAAAGTAATTAATTAAAAGAAATGAATAAATCCCTCTCAAAATGACATGTCACCTTAAAGGGGACAACAAAGACACTTTGAACCAATGAGAGGTAATCACATGGATCACTCACATGGATCAAGCTTGGAAGCATCTCAACCACTCCTCATGGATGCATCCTAACTATTCAAAATCTCAAGATTCTATAAAAGAGAATTTTCAAATCTTCAAATGGTCCTAACTCTTTGATTTTGATAGTAGTTAATTTGAGTTCATACATGCATGCTATTATTTTGATTTTCATATGCTCATATCTAATTATAAAACACTTTATTTTGGGTAATAGTAAATGAATGTCATGGCTTTCATGGCTAATTTGGAATGAATTTGATAGCTTTAGCTTCATATTTACTCATTTCTTTTGAATCTCTCATATTAGTATTGCATTGTCACTGTTTAGGATTAAATCTTAGAGCAATTTAGAATCCTTTTCCTACTTGTGCTAATTAGAGAGAAATAGGATGCTTTCAATTGTTACTTTCTTTTCTTATTTGATCTTTCTAACAATTGATATAATGTCCTATTGAAGTGTTGTGTTGCAGATTTGTAGGTCAATAATTCACACACATATTTTTGGCACCTACTGTGAAGCCAAGCCCTAGATTTATTCATTTTTTAATTGATTTTTGCCATGTTTCATTCTGCCAGGGATCACATACAGGAAATTGGATCGCATCTGGGAAGAAAAATTGCACCCTGCATTTCCTAGATCACATCCAAGATTTCACGGATTGCATCTGGTCAAGTATCACATCTATTTGAATTCAGGATCGCATTTGGGAAATTGAATCGCATTTGGATAATTGAATTGTATTTGGGAAAGGGGGTCGCATCTAGTCAAATTTAGGATCGTATCTAGGGTCATTTCTTTGATTTTTGGATTTTTTAACCCCTAATGGATTGATTTTTTATTTTTTTTTCTAATTTTTAAATAGCCTAACAGTGGTTTGTAGGATGAATGACAAAGACATTATCATATCAAACTACAAATGCTTGTTTTGCAGGTTGCCTAAAGGAAATCAACCAAATGTCATGCTTATTTTTCTAAGAACTTAATACAATTTGGAGTCAATTTGCAAACTAATAAGAGGATTATGCTCTTTTCCCTTTGGGAAAATCAGAAACTCAAAAGTTAGCTTGTAATTTGGGGTCAAATTGGAGTAATTTGGTTAAATTTGCATGATGTGTCTTGTAGAGATAGTTTGAGTTAGGAGATTATGCTCTTCTCCTTCATGCAAAATTTGAAATCCAAACCTTAAGCTATTAATCTACTTTTCTTTATTGCATACCTTTAGGGGGCCTTCCGGTTGAGGAAAAAAGCTCCTGGGAATGACCCAAGTGGGGAAAAGTCTTAAGCTGACTCTTCCACCCCACTATAAAATTTGACGCTTCCTTGAGGTGAAAGCCTTGGAAGACATAATTTACTTTGGCATTGGAATCTTAACAATCTTTTTCCAAGGACATGCTTGAGATTTGTGTAGAGAGGATTTGCTTAAATCTTGGTTGTGAGACTACACAATCTTGAGTACTCATAGGGCTATAGGCCTAAATCCTACTTGAAAAAATATGGGGGTGGTTATGAACAGATTCCTTTATTAAAATCCTTAAGATGGATGCTACCCGGTTCACCTCCAAAAGGTTGTTATCACTTGTGCGATGCAAATAGTAACATTAGTACATTTGACCTAGTTTTTCTACCTGTTCAGGTTTAGAATTGTCACCCTAACTCAAGCATTAGGGCTACATGAAAATTCTATCCTAACAATGGAAACCTCCTCGAGCTGTGTGTAGACTCTGAATAAGGAGGAATCTCTAGATTCTAGGCCGGTTCCTATCAAATATATAATATCACCTCCTGACCTATAACTTCTTGGGAAAAGGGAAAAAGAAAACTTCTAACTGAAAATAGATTAGGGTGATACACCAAGAATTGTTTCAAACTTTGTAGAAAGATAAATCATTAATCCTAATTCACATATGAAGGTCTTGACACTTCAAATCTCTGCTCAACATATAGGTTAAAAAATCTTACTATCAAGGTTGGACCACAAATAGCTCAAAATAGTCAACAGACATACATTTTTCATACAAGGCTTATAAGCAATTGATTACCTTAAGAAGGAACATAAATCTACTCACTTCCCTTGGACAATAATGAATTTTGCACTTGTAAGAAAAGATGAAGACACAATCCTATATCAAAATAACTCCACAAGTATGAATCACAAATCTCTGCTTTATTTCCTCCAAAATATGGCAAAAGTGATTTCAAAAATGGCTTCCAAAACATTTAGGAACATTAAGTTCTCTCTATGCCCTCTCTCCAAAATCTGCAACCCCTAAATTGATCATCAAAAATCAATTTTATAGCTTTCCCTAAGCATCAATCTGAAAATCTAAACCCCACAAATTTCCCTAAAATTGTCCAAAAACATGCCAATGATTAAGCCTATGAAAATTCAACTATAAGTGCCCCTTAAATATTGGCTTATACTAAGGACTTAATCCTTTTACAATTCTTTACCAATATTTAAAATTTACTTAATATCAGATAAAATCTAATATCAAAATAATCTAACTATTCAACTCCTAACCTAGAAAAATATTTCTAAGTATGAAACATGCAAAGTGGAGAAAGTAGACATGACTATTCAATCCACTTGCAATATAATGCAAAACTTGAGGAGATGATAGTATAAGGTGGCATTATATAGTTTTTGAAACTCTATAGGAATATGACATCTGCATTCATGGCATTGAATGCTACTCTTCTTGCGGACTCCAAATTTGTTATGTTTGTTTTGGTTCTTGGCAATTGTGCTTATCTCATTCTTCGTAGAGAAGAATTAGGGAAGATGAAACCCTAACTGTAAGAAAGCTTTTGAAACTCTCTAATGAAGCTCAGTTTGACTATAAATGAAGCTCTTTGTTGAACTCAAGCTTACTGCTACACTTGAGATCACTACTACTTCTTACTGATGTGCATCTCAAACAGAGAACTCAGCATTGAATGCAAACTCGAGTTTACTAAATATAGATTGAAATCTTCGACTGACTTTGGCAAGCAGTTGCAAGTTTATCTTTGAGCTCTTTGTTTATCTATTGGAGATTTGTTTTGAAATCATGGGTTATTGCACGTAATTCATAGTTGTGACTGGTGTATATTCATCTTTTGTTTTCACTATGCACACACTCAGCTTTGCTAAAAGTTTCCTTCCATTCATGAATCAAGGCATCTCTATTCATTAAGTTTTGAACTTTGAAAAATAACTTGACTATCATTTCGAAGGCATGAATATAGAAAATACTCAGCCATAGTTAACAACTAACTGTCGAGCATCATGCATCTCTTGTGTATCTTTCGACCCATTCTTTACCTTGAATCATTAGTTCTTTTCCTCTGTCAAAGTTTACAAGCCATGACTTGGCTATAGTTTACGCACAGATGCTAAGACTGCTTTGAACCATAGATGACTTGACAATGTGGGTCTTCAGTTGCAATTAACTAATACTTACATCTTTTATTTGAAAGATGAACACACCCTGTGATCTCACTCTTTTCTCTCGGTAGTTGGCTGAAGCACATCGAAAGCTTCATATGGCTGTTGTTGTTGGCCCATGATTTTGTGAATCATCAGCTAACTCACAACTTTAAGTAGATCCCAGTATTTGACTTTGAATCTTGTTCCCTCTTTTATGTGACCGAGAGTGAACTCAATTTTTGTCTCACTGTTATTACATGCATCGAACATTGACTGCTTGAAATCTTTAATTTGTCTTGAAATTGCTCGAGCCTTTGACTGGTTTCTTCATTGACAAACAACTAAAAACAAACTGTGTAAAACTGACAGTTACTAGAACTCAATTTTAACATGTTTTCTACAGTTTGTTTTTAGACTGTGACTATAGCATATATCATCCCAACTATTTCACTTTGTTGACATAAATTTATCTATGTAATATCGATAGTGAATTCGATGAACTAGTGGACTCATTCTTGAAACCCAAATACAAAAACATATGCTTATGATCTTGGCTACCTATGAATGATAGTTGCTCAAGGAAACCATGAGATCATCAGAAAATGAACTAGGCCAAAATCTTCTCTAATGGCTTACTAAAGTTGCAAGGTTATGACTAAAAAATGTTAACATATATATTCAGTTATATTTTAAAACTATAACATCTTTCAGTCATTACCTTCACAAACCTTAGAAGGTGACTAAAAACATGACTAAAAGGTGTTCAAGAATCACATGCATTTATTCCAAAAAAGATAAGTACTTTCTATACACTCAAAATGTGCACTTCTCTAAGTCATTACTTCCAAGAGAATCCATGGATTGGAAACCTTGAGAAAGCAACCTAGAGCTCCCTAGGCATGGAGTCACAAGGGTGTTTAGAATGCTCTCAGCTAGAGCTGTTAAGCTAATAACCTTGCTAGTAAACCTCACAATGGGAGATTCAAAGAGACAAGGGCAAGAATGTCAATATCTTCAAGAATCAAGATGTAAAATGCAATGCAATGCTATGCTAGAATGAAGATGCAAGAATGAAACTATGCTATGAAAATGAAAGTATTACAAGTCCTTGCTAATTAAGCTATGTGAGTTAAGCTAGAAAATGAAAGGAAATCTAAGCTAAGAAAGCATAAAGATGAAGCTATGATACAAGAATGAAAGCTAGAATGCAAGAAGATCTCCAAAGCTCCAAAGTCACCAAGAAATCCTGCAGCATAAGATTAGTATGAAATAATTGGGATCCATTGAATGAGAAGAGAGCTCTCCTTTTAAAGATAAATGGACCATGGAGATTAAGAGGCAAAAGATTTGATCAAGGGTGGAGTTTGAAAGTGGGATCAATCCATTTGCACAAGTCTCCTCCAATGAGAAAGAAGTGTTGAATTTTGAGCCTCATGTGAGACAAAAAGGCCTTTTCTCATTTTTATAAAATAGGAATAATGCTTTATTTGTGCAACTTAGGATAAGAGGAAAGTGGGGGCTTTTTATTTAATAGAAGGGGAGGGAATTCATTTTAATTAAATAAAGACTTAGGATAACATGGTTAGCCCATAGAATAAAATTGAATAAATGATAGAATTAGGATTTGATCAAGGAAATTGATTTAATTGAAAATATTGATTTAAAATATTGATTCAAGAAATTGATAAATTGCAAGAATGGGGCCCAAAGTCTAGGCAACCATTTTAGGGTGCATACATTTGCCCCTCTTTGACTAATGTGAGATTGATTTGGGATCACATGTAGTCAAAGAATGAAGTTAAAATGTGAGATCGATTTGGGATCACAAAACAACCCATACGTGTGTTTGACAGATGGGAACACATCAGGACAAAGATAAGTTGATTGAAAAAGACAAGGCCAATACCCCTATAAATAGGTGATTGTCAAGTCTCAAATAAGAGATAAGAATCTCAAGGTTCGATTGATAAGCTGAATCAAGGATTGAAGTTTGATAGGTACTACCCCCTTGGAATCAAAATTGAAATCAGGTAGAGGAGAAATAGTAAATTGATAAATTTGATCAAATCACTATAAATCATAATCGAAGGTGAAAGAATAACCATTAAGCAGTGAAGATATGCCCCATTTTGACTAGGTTTGACTGAGAAAGATATAGGATAAAGATGAAGTCAAAACTTAGAGAGATGAAGTGAATGAAAATGAATGAAAGACTAGAAGGTTGAAAGAGATGGGGATGAAGAAATGAAGATGCCCCAGCGAAGATTGAAGGATCAGGCCTCAAACGGTCAGCCAACTATGCAGAAGAAGGAGAAATTTTGAAGTATGATTTTGACTATCAAGATGAACTTGGATTTCAATTTTGACCCTGAAAATGGATCCAAGACATCGAAATTAGCTATGGGTGCAATTTTCATGAAATTTTGAGATGTTTTGAAAATTGGTCAAAAAGTCAAAATGCTATATAAGGGGTAAACATGTCATTTTCAAATTCATTTGTCTTATTGTGATTTTGAGAACTTTGATAGCTCAGAGAGAGATTATGGCTTAGCAAGTAGTGATTCTAGTCCACACACATCGATTTGAGCACTGTCAGTTGCACAACCGGCCTCCTCATTATGGTGCCCCGATAAGTTTTCAGAAAAACTAGCTTTTTGAGTCATTTATGGCATTTAAAACATATTTTTAAAGATTTCAAATTACATTCATGTGAAATATCATATAATGGTTTTAAAGTATCACACACCTTTGATACTCTATATCATGTGATAGTTCGTGGGTCTACAAAGTATCGTACAGATGTTCAATCCAGTATTGCACAATACTGGATGAAACATCATGTGATCTTGTGCGAACTATCGTACAAGAAAAGAGTATCACACTGCTATTGAGGAAAGTATCACATGATACAATATCCAAAAACAATATCACACTAGTGTAATAAGAAATATCACATGTTTTGAATTTGAACAATATGACATGGGTCTAGACAATTTTTACGTTTAATATTCCTTGTATTGATTTTAGACATCCATCATGATATGTTCTAACATTTGGTTTATGGGTTATGGCTTACAGGAGGCCTTTCTGGTGCTCATCATTGGAGCTTCAAGAGTGACTGGGCCACATTGTGTCAGGGATCTAGATACTCCTAGCAGAGATGACTTGATCAGTATGGGATTTGGGTTTTTGCTAGATATGCCCCATATTCAGGTAGATCATGGGTTGCTGATAGCATTGGCTGAGAGATGGCATAGTAAGCATAATACCTTCCATCTGCAAACTAGATAGGTGACCATCACATTCAAGGATGTGTATCGGCTCCTCCGAATACCTAGTTATGGAGATCCAATGAGTATAATCATGTTTATAAATGTTCATAAATGTAATGTTTCCATATGATGAAAAATGACATGATTTTTTATTGGCACAGGTATACTATGATCAGACTCCTACTAAGGGGCAATAGGCCATCCAGGACCTGTTCCAGGATGTTACTATTATTGACAGACATCTTAGCTGGGATCGACTGATTGAGGAGTATGGTCATGATTTTTCTGTTCCATGTATTGTGTGCTTGATAGTAGCCCAGGCCTTGGTTACCGGCAAGAGCCAAAGAGGGTTCCCACTAGGTTGGGGCAAGTTGGTTACAGATTTGGTAGCACATCCGAGGTGGATGGCATGGGGCCCGACTATCTTAGCAGACATGTATCATGATCTGCATGAGATAGTGTAGAGGGACAATAGGACTTGGGCATGTGGAGCCGTTCTCACACAGATATGGGTGTGGGCTCTACATAGCCATTGTGTGACCATGAGTACAGCCTCAAGAGAAATATATAAGCATACATCATATCATTTGGGGTAAGGTAATGTAAGGTAATGTGGGCTAGAAAGATGATTGACAGAAAAAAATTAAGGTAATGTGGGCTAGCAATATGATTGACCATGTTTTGGAATTGGTCGACATCTATGTTGGTAGGAACATTTGTTGTGCACAAGGCATCCTCAAGGACACACTTATGTCTTGGGGACAATTCCAAGAGTTCAAAGATTGAGATTTGAGCCAAGGTTCTTTGTAATTGGTCAACAAGATTATAGCTCATTTATGGATTAACTATTGATTTGGTGGTGACATTCTTGGATGCCACTTGCTTTGGTTTGCTAGATTGGTTGGAACTAGGACCTCTAATAACCATAGGACCATGACTTCTCATGACAACATTAAGAGATTGGGATGACCTTCTAGGGTGAGGACCCCTTAGCACCACCATAGGTTCTTCATCAAATATAGGAGGAGAGGCCACATCATAACCATAAGAATCCTTGTCCCTCATCATGTTGACATTTTCCTCCACATTTTCAAGCATATTGACCACATTTTCTATAGCTATGTAGGTATAGTTCATTTCAGCCTTGCCATTCTTTGGTTTAGAGGTTTCCTCATTCTCATATTTAGGCAAAGGCTCTTTGAAAGCCTTGTGATCCACATTAGTGTTCAGACCATCCACCTTAAGTTTTCCACTCTCAATTAGATCTTGGATAATATGCTTTAGTTTCCAACAATGTTCGATGTCATGTCCAATACCATTGTGGAATTTGCAGAAAGCCTTCTCATCCCACTAATGAGGTTTAACATCAGGAATATGGTGCTTTGGAGGATCTTGAGGATGTGCAATATTGTTGGCAATAAGCATTTTAAAGAAATCCTCATAGGAATCACCAAGCTTTGAAAATTGACACCTTTCTTTCTTAGGCTTTTCCTGGTACCTTGGCTTATGTTCTTGTTGGTTGGATGTATTGAGCTTCATTGCTTGAACAATGCTAGATAAGTGAAGAACACCTTGATCCTTAGGTTGAGAAGAGTCCACCACTCCATCGTTAACCACTTGCTTGTTCTTATTCCAGTGCAAGTTTTTCCCTTTATCCTTATTAGCATTGTCATTGTTTTGACCATTATTGTTATTCTTGTTGTTGGTCTAAATTCATTGCTCTTTCAACACATCCTCAATTCTGCATTCAGTTTCTACCATGGTGTCAAAGGAGTCAAAGACCATTTTCCTCACTTCGTACCGCATCTTAGGAATCAAGTTGCTAATGAGAATGTCAATCTTCTCCTTCTTAGGAATGGTCCTGGAGTAATGATAACATTGATGTCTCCATCTTTGCAAGAAAACCATAAATGAATCCCCTTGATTTTGTTTCAAGTTACATAGGTCCAACATAGTTATAGATCTCAAAAGATTGTAGGCAAAGTGTTGGATGAATCTATGACCAAGTTCTTTAAAAGTTTTGAACTAAGGTAGTTGATGTTATTCCTTATGAAATTTCTCTGTTAGTTGTGCATATTTTGTTCCAGCATATACACATCTTGTACTTTTTGCTTTCATTGTCATTATAAATGTGCACACACATCACTAGGAATATCAAACTTCACTCTGTCATATCTTTTTTGAAAAAAACACACACCAAAATCTCTGTCAGTGATCACAAACCATGTTGAAAACTTATACTTTCTATTTATTCAATATCTTATAGCTTTCACTTTGTTTGATTTTGTAACTTTGAAATTTCAGCTATTGGAATAATATGTTATGCATTTTTGTTCAATAGCATAAGTTTTCATTTTGCATCCTAGTTTTTTAGCATCATAGCTCCTGCAGCATGTCCACTGTTAACAATTCTCTTTGATGCTAAATCTGCACCTAACATATGAGAAGTAAAAAATATGAAGATCTTTGTTCATTGTTAATGAAGTTTGAGCACGGGCTCATGACACTCAAAAACACTAGAATGCTACTTAGTGAGGTTCGAACAATGGTTCGTGACACTCACTAAAACAAACTGTAAACATTTCATAACTTTAAGGCTTAACCTTGAAGCACTCTTTCTATAATCAGAAACAATAATGATATTTCTTGAAAATGTATCTTTGAAATAGTAAGGTGTTAGGAATGAATGCTAAATGTTTGGCATCCATTCTATAGAAGTTTTTGTTCCATTCATGACTATGATTGTCATTGATGTCAACACAGTGATTTACTTAAGACTTGCAGAGAAGCAGACAGAGTTTGGATTAGCGCACATGGGTTATTGTAGTTGGAGCTATGTGATGTTGAGGTTATACTCTTTGATATGTTATATTTCTATGGTTGAGAGCGCAGATAGTAATTCATTTATTCTTGAAAGTTATGATGATTTTGGTGGAAGTAGTATTCAGGCAGTGTTCCTGAGTAGCGGTTTGTGGAAATCAGATGATATCTCCTAATCGGGATGGAATCTGGTTTTGCACAGTTAAAGGGAATTTGAAGACACATTGATAGTGATGTGGATGAAAATGTAAACTTTGAGGTTGCACGAGTGAAGATTTATTGTATTTGGAAGCTGACAGTTTTGTGTAATTTTGGTGTAGCGTGTGGAAACTTTTATTTTGTAATTGTATGACGACTCTTTTGTAATTATTTGAGTGTGGTATAAAGGAATGAATGTATTTCCTTGTTTTAGTGTGTAAGTGTGTAATTATGATATGGTAGCAGCGGTTGTGTGTGATGTTGTATGCATGAAGTGAAGAAAAGAGCTAAGTATGAAAGCAAATTTGTGAAGGAAGACATGCAAAGTACAAAGATCTGAAATTGAGATCTGATGTAACACTGAGTGTGGTTTGACACATTTAGAGAAGAGGTAACATATTATTCTATTGAGTAATGTAAAGGTTATTTGGACAGTGTGTTCAGTGATCTTACCCTGAAGTTGTTTGGGCAATGGGTCCTTCTGTCTTCCATAAAGTTCTTAATAGGGTTAGAATCTTTTAATAGGGATTCAAAATCTCCTAATAGGGATTTATATATACTAAATGTATTTCATAAGACTCCTAACAGAGTCCATCCTTTCACAAGGAATATTCATATTAGTGCATCTTTTATGGGCATCATTCCCACTGAGGTTTACTCTTTGATTAAGAGGTTCCCTAGTCAACATATCTTGTGTCATTGTGTTATTGTGTATGAGTATCTTTCTATGGTTGGTAATTATATTGCTTATATGGTTTAACGCTATTGAAGGTGATAAAAGTTATAATTATCTGATAACTGATTCACCTCCCCTCTCTATTATCTTGGTGGACTTTACTTTCTAACAATTGGTATTAGAGCGGCAGGTCCTTGAAAAAGAAGTTTAACAATTTAAGGAGATCCATGGCGAATTTCAGGAAAGAAAGCCCTAAGTTTGATGGAGTAAATTTTGACAGTTGGAAAGAAAAGATGAAGACACATCTACTATGTTTAGGACTAGGTTATTGGTTGATTACAAAAAATAATAAGACTATCATTGAAGAGGACAATCTTGAAACATGTACTAATAATGAGAGAGATCTATTCATGTGTAACATACTTGCAAGAGAAGCACTTTTGACAACACTTCCAAAGAGTGAGTACAGTCAGGTAAAATGTTTGAAAAAGTCTCATGAAATTTGGAAAGCTTTACACTCTACTTTTGAAGGTGATGAACATGCAAAAAGAGTTAGATTACATAATTGGATATGTGCATTTGAAGATATAAGAATTTTGGAAGATGAATCTATTAGAAGTTAAATTGGTAGAATGTCAAAAATTATTATAGGTATAAAATCTTATGGAGGAACAAAGACAGAGAATGAAGTGACATGGAAAATTTTGAGGACATTGACTCCTATATTTAAGAAGACAACACAGATGATTGAACAAGTCATACCTTGCACAAAAAACTTTAAGAGAGAGACTCTTCTTGGAAGATTGGAAGCAATAGAAATGAACCTAAGATTATTAGGAGACTTACCTAGAATGGAGACAACATTTAGTGCTCTTAGTGTTCACCCTACTTTGTCAAGAAGCATCAGTTTGAGTGGAGATTATGCTGGCAGTAGAAGATCTAGAAATGAAGAAGACAAGAAGATTGAAGAAGGTATTGCCTTGCTTGTGAAAAGAGAACCAGAAAGTAAGAAAATATTTAAATGTTGGACTTGTCAAGAATATGGTCATTTTGCATCTAAATGTCCTAAGAGAGTTAAAAAATATAGAAGCAATTTCAAACCTAGAAGAGCTAAGGAATGTTATTATGCTAATGATGATCTTGAAGCTAGTATAGAAAGAACTTTAAGTGAAAGTGATACTGAGAATAATGATGACATAGGATTTGTAGCTATTAAAGAAGAGAATCCTAAAACTGATGTTAAGGAAGAAAAAACCTTAGTTTCTCAAGTTGAAAAGAAAGCTAATTGGATTATAGATAGTGGTTGTTCAGATCATATGACTGGAGACAGCAAAAAGTTCATAAAGTTGAATGAATATGATGGAGGAGTTGTTAGAGTTGGAAACAATACACCTTGTTTGATTAAAGGTATAAGATCTATTACTCTTGATGGAAAGACTAATAATGATGATGTTTATTTTGTAGATGGATTGAAACATAATCTTTTGAGTGTTCGATAGTTAGTTGATAAGGGATATCAAGTTTGGTTTACTGAGAAAACTTGTGTGATAAAGGATAAAGATGGAAATTTGATTGGAATTGGATCTAGAACTAGAGGTAATGTATTTCAGTTGAATCCCACTGAGATGACATGTTTGATTACTAAGATTGATGACAGTTGGTTATGGCATAGAAGGTTTTGTCATATAAACTTTGATAACATTGTGAAAGTAAGTACTACACTTGCAGTAAGAGATTTACCTAAAATCATGAAGCCTACTAACATGATTTGCAAAGAATGTGTAATGGCTAAATAGAAGAGAAGTTCTTTTCCTAGTAAGAAGTTTACATCTATAAAGAAGCTGGAGATTGTTCATACAGATTTGAGCAGTCCTACCAAGACTAGAGGATTCTATGGAGAAAGGTATTTTATGATTCTTGTTGATGATTTTACAAGAATGATGTGGATTGCATTTCTTAAAGAAAAATCTGAAGCATTTGATAAGTTTAAGATTGTTAAGACTAAAGTTGAGAATGAATCTGGAATGAAGATTAAATGTTTGAGATCTGATAGAGGTGGAGAATTTACTTCTAGAGAGTTTAACACCTTTTGTGAAGAAAATGGCATTAAGAGACAGTATTCAGCCCCTAGAACACTTGAACAAAATGGCATTGCAGAAAGAAGAAACAGATCAATGACTGAAGAAACAAGAGCTATGTTGTTTAAAAATGATTTGGCAAAGATATTATGGAGAGAAGCAGTGAACACAATAGTGTATACAATGAACATAGTACAAATTAGAGCAGACACAGACAAGACACCTTATGAATTATGGTTTGGACATGCACCCTCAGTTAAGTATTTTAGAATTTTTGGAAGTAAATGTTATATAAAGAGAGATGATGATATTGGAAAGTTTGATCCTAGAAGTGATGAAGGTATATTTATTTGATATTCTTTGAAAATCAAAGCATATAGATGTTTCAATAAAAGAACTAAGACTATTGTTGACAGTGCAAATGTTAAAGTTGATGAAAAGTTCAAAATTCAGGAAAGAATGCTTGATTGTGAATCTGATGAAGAAGCTCA
Organism: Chamaecyparis obtusa; assembly: GCA_027943335.1. Lineage (NCBI taxonomy): Eukaryota > Viridiplantae > Streptophyta > Pinopsida > Cupressales > Cupressaceae > Chamaecyparis > Chamaecyparis obtusa. The sequence goes on from BSBK01003089.1 coordinate 27,693, forward strand.
TCCTAAACCTAACACTAGATCTACTAAATTATTTTATGAAACTGATAGTGATTTGTTGAATGAAAGCCACAGTGAAGTCATTGAAGAACCTACATCTAAAGAGAGATCTGAGACAGTGACACCTAGCAAGAGCTTGTTAAGGAATCATCCTTTTGAATAGATTATTGGGAGCATCAAAAGAGGAGTTCTAACTCAAAATAAGGCACAAGAACAGTTATGTTTGATTTCTCAAAGTGAACCTAAGACTACTAATGAAGCTTGTGAAGATGAAAGTTGGACTAATGCTATGAAAGAAGAACTAGATCAGATTGAAAAGAACAAGACATGGGAATTGGTCCCTAGACCTAAAGACAAGAATGTTATTGGAACTAAATGGGTATTCAGAAACAAGATGAATGAACAATTAGAAGTGTTAGAAATATTCAAGACTAGCTAGGTTACTGAGAGGGGAGGGGTAAATCAGTAACTTCAAAACTTTTACTAATTTTAGATCTCAACCATATTCTCAATGACATTAGATTGATAAGCTAATTGTATGCATGAGTTACAAAAAGAATAAAACTTTCATAACACTTGAACACAGAGATTTGGTGACCCAGAAACCTTCCAAATAGAAAGTAAAACTGGGGTGGGGATGAAACCCACTAAAATTCAATACTACAGTATAAATTTTGCTAGTTAAGGCTTACAATGATCACTTCTTATGATCTACCTTGTTAGGAGCAATAAGGATTGCTAGGTCCACCTTGTTAGAGGATTTACAAACATACAAAGAAGTATGCACTCAGTTAAGAGATTTTTGCAAATACTGTTAAGTCTACCTGGTTAAAGGATTTGGGGCTGATTCACCTGTTAGGATGAAATAGTAGATCTCTTACTTGCAACGGTTCTTGCTGATTGAGATTCTCTGATGTACTGATCACCTTCTATGATATATATGTCTCTGCTACTTCTTATACTATTGCATCCCTTTGTAATTCGCTTATCTCTTCCTTTCTTCTCTTTTTCGCTTCTTACTTTTTCACACACACTTTTGGATAGGATACAAAACATTTTTTATATATCAATTAAAATAATTACAAAACAATATCAAAGTTGGCTCTAAACAAGAAAACACAAGTATTACTGAGTCGGCCCAAATATAGTGACTCGGTTACTGCAAACTTAGTGACTTTCTGATACTTGGCATCCACTGTGTTACTTGGCATCATCATGCACTCAGTAGAAGTGGAGGCCCGGTCCATACTAACCACTCAGTTGTAGTTTCAAACTTGGTATATACTGGAGACTCGGTAGATATAGTGTCACTTGGTAGAGACTGAATTCCCTATTTACTATGCTGGCACTCGGTAAACACTGCTCATCTCATCACTCGGTGAAGATAACTCGGTAAGCACTGTTCTGCTTGATAAACACTGTTCTGCTTGGTAAATACTGTTCTGCTCAGTAAACATGCAGAGTCTGAATAAGTGTTGTCACTAATGAGAATCATACTTAATGCCAACAATCTCCCCCTTTGGCATTAGTGACAAAAACACTTATTACCCAAAAACAAAAAAAATCATGCTAAATTTGTCTCTCTTTTTTTTCATACTATTTTATATACATTTCATGTCTCCCCATACAGTATATATACAAATATCTTGTATCTCCTCATACTCATATTTCCTATTTATACTTTCTCCCCCTTTCATATCTCATATATCTTATATACGTTCTCCCCCTTTTTGACAATAATGCCAAAGGTGTATATACAAATATTTTACACGGAGATGCCAAAATGTGAGAGAAAATCAGAGTGTACCTTACTTATTAATGCTAGAGTTCTATCCCAATTTTCCTGCAAAATCTTGCATGTATGGAGTGCAACTTGGACTTCTGCACAGAGTTCAATCATGTGATCTGCAATTGAAAACTGATTGTCATGGATCAATGTTTTGAGTATGCAATATGTTTTTGCATTGTATCCATGATGGGAAGGATCATGTTCTGAATATCTATTAATGTTGATCTGATCCTTGCATCTTCTCTCAATAATTCTGACTACTTATTAGATAGGAATTTGACTATCATATGATGTGCAGAGCTTGAACTATGTTCAAGTTGCAACTTTTGTGCACTGATCTTCAGATCCTCATCAATCTTATTTATTTTTTCTTTGATCTCCTTTGAGAACTCGACAACATTACAGATTTTGACAAAAAGAGATGTTACCTTGGAATGGGGGGATTCAATGCTAGTCAAGACTAAAGATAGCCCTGCCTGATTGATAGCTATTTGCTGAGCAATGTGCTCAAGCACTTCATTATCAAACTTCTTCTTAGCCTTCTCAAGCAACTTGTCTATTCCAGAGGAATCATCATTGAACTTGTTAACTGCTTCTGCCAACTGCAACAAAATGTGTTGAGAGGAATCAACTTCAATACCTATAGCTTTTGTCAAAATGTTCTTGGCATCCTCGATGATTTTATATTACTTATCTCTTTCTTCTTTTAGTTTCTTCTGCTTTTCTTTCTTTTGGAGGAGTTCACCAACTGTTTGTATTTGATCTGCAGTGAGGTTTGCAAAATCTAACTGGGGAATTTCTATCTCCTCATCTAGATCTATACCTTCTACTACACTCTTGCTCAAAAATTTTGTACTCAGTTGAGTCTTTATACTTAATGCTTTTGTAGTAGAAATTATGGTAGACACAGTAGGACTTGTGGTGAAAATTGATAAACTTCCAACTGATGGGATGCTAATTGGAATATTTGATAAACCAAAAATTGAAGTATTTACAACTGTAGAATCTGAAGTACTTACTGCTGAAAAACTCAAAATTAAAGAAGGTACAGAAGACTGCAACTCGGTGGAAGAAGGAGGCTGAAGCTCGGTAGATGAAGTGGTAGCCACTTCTATCATTGATACATTGAGCTATGCTAGTGATGATTGGACATTTGATGTATCTGACGGAATTGTCACAATCACACTTGAAGTTTTCTCTGGGCTAGATGTAACAATTTTTACTGGAGAGTGGGGAAGTGAGGTAATTACCTCTACAGCTATCCTAACTGGACCATCTTCCTCAACATTCTTCTCAACTTCCTCGGTAGCTTCTTTTCCTGCTTCTTCTATCTCAACATTATCAATCTGAACTATTTCTTCTTCTTCTTCATCACTGCCATCTTCAATATCTTTAATTATCACAGTTTCAGTACTCAGTTTGTGAAGATGATAAGTGTTTTTCCAAGTAGATTCTACACTCTTCACAACTGACTCTATATCCTTGATCAAAATTAAGCAACTGTTGAATTTTAGTGTCATCTTGGACTCATTATCTATCAATGCCTTATTTATTTCAGCATTTTTCAAACTTGGCATCAATTGCCTTAAGGTTTGAGCATAGAAGTCCTTGATAGTTTGCCTTGCATTGGACCATCTCATCTTGATTGGGTTTAATAAAGCTCCTGGGATTTGAGAAGCTAATTCTTCAGGTGAGTATTTCCATCTTCCCATTTTCTCAATAATAGCATCTTCAATTTCCTGCTGCTCTTCTTCTGACCTTGTTTCATATTTGAGAGATTTGAAATTTTCAATTCCAGATCCTTCTCTCAAATCCTTAATCTTTTCTTCAAGAGAGGGAGGAGGCCTTTTGAGTACTGTCATCCTTGACTTTTCCTGCCTTGTCCCTTGATTTTTTCCTTGTGAATACTATAGTGGGTTGCTTGGGTTCCTTGGTTATAGTTACCTTTCCTTTCTTCTTTACAAGAACTTGTTCTTCTTTACTCTCATCCTTTTCTTCTTCTCCTACAATATCCTCTCCTTTGTCCTCAGTTAACATTAGAGGTGTGCTAGATTGCATCTTGGCCATCCTCTTTCTGCCTTTGTTAACCGCCTGTGGAAGCTTTATGCTTAGCTCAATTCTTACCTTAGCTTCGTCATATGTTCCAAAGTATGGAGCCTTTGGATCAACGGGTTGATTTACTAGGGCTTCAATTATATCCTTTGTCTCATCAATGTTTATCTCATAAGGAAGAGGTTTTACCCATACAATCCTAGGCCTTACTGCCTAAATATATACTCTATCACAATCAACCATAAAATAAACATCATCTTTATAATCTTCCACCAATTTTAGTGGAATCCAGAATCTGTTATTCATCTTCTCCTTAAAAGATTCAAAATAATTATCCAGTATGCTTGTAAAATTCTCACCCATTTCTGCAATATGCTCATTTATCTGATAAAGAATAGGCACATCCTTTCTCCATTTTACCGTGCCTATAGATGGGAAAAACTTTTGAGCATAGAAAAATAAAAAAACCAATAGCGAGCCAAACTTACATGGATTGTTCTTTGAGGTTTGGATGCTCTCCATATTCTTGTTGAACTGTTTCAACAATAGATCAGCTAGGTCAAATGATAGATTGTTCTTCACAATTTTATAGGCTAGGTCACCTACTTCACACGGAACACTATTCTACCGACTTGAACTATATATCTTGTGAGCTATTACATATGTGCCAAATTTTAGTTCTACATCGGTAATGTTGTTTATTCTCATACCTCTACCATCCCATTTGGCTAGGGTTTTCTTTTCTAGCTCTACCCGACCTAGGGTTTTTGTAGATTTTGCCTTGGCAAGCATGGGAAGACCAATGATTTGATGAATCATCTTCTTTGATATTTCCACTGGTTGCTCAAGCCAAATTTTACCTTCATGCACCCGGCTTAGAATATATCTTATCCATTTTATCTGGAAACTCTGAGGCAAGTGGGTGATATGTGTTAAACCCTTATCTTCCAAATGTTTATGTTCTAGTTTGAGAACACCATCAATGAACAGTTCATCATGAACAACATCTATCTCTAGGGTTCCAAGTTCTTGAATTGTACCTCTAAAATGACTGTGAATGTCATTTACAAGAAGTACCTTTGGAGGAATTTGAGACTGAGCTCCACTCAGATCTAGGGTTTCTGCAATCGCGGGCACAAGTTTGAAATCCGGTGCTTTCCATTCTCCATGAACTAATATTTTTGAACCTTTCTTTACCTTGGTGCTGGATGATGCCATGGTAGCTCTTCGAAAAAAATTTGCTACAAAATTTTGCTTTGAATCACTTGATCGCACTTAGAAATTTTTCTGCTCAATATGCTGATATTCATGGTGAAGAATGAATTTGATTTCATGCTTTTTGTTAAAAACTTTGTCATTAATGCTCCGTAGGAATTAGGGTATAGAATTCGACAGACTGTCATCCACTAAGCATTAATTGCTCGATGAAGATTCTGCAACTCGGGGAACATACTGCTTCGACCTTACTCGGTAACCGAATGAAATTACATTACTCCCAACCTTGCTCAATTGAAACTGATACCGAACTTCTTGCATTTCTCCTGTATCTTGCATACTGATTTGGATCTTTCTTCCTTTTAATTCAGGAACTGTTTGGAATATGTCTATGAGGATACAGTTCCAATTCTTTCTTGGAGACTTAGTTAGAATTGATAGAGCCACTCTCTTCATGAGTGACTTCATTACTTGGACTAGTTTTCTCGGTAGGTTTAGGGATCCACTGTTGTCTTATCTGCTTCCTAATGCTATCTGCTTTTTCTTTCTTTTCATCTTCAACTTTGCCTAGATTCATGCAATTTTTAGCTATGTGACCAAGCTTAGTGCATTTGTAACATCTTATGGTAGTTTCCCTTTTTCTCAAGTGATGCCTTACACAATTCATGCCAATGTGTCCATATTCTCCATAGTAATGACATCTACACCAAGTGTTGTAATCCCAACCAAACATTGCTTTCATAATTTGTTCTGCTGGATTGGGTGTTTTAGTTCTGCATTCTAATGCCTTGTGACCTTGTTTGTTACATTTGTGACATTTGTCTTTAAATCTTGGTTTCTCCTTGAATTCATTTGCTTTATGACCATGCTGATTGCAATTGTAGCATTTTCCATTGAATTTTGCTTTTCCATTGCTCCAACATTTGTTTGAAGTATGACCAATTTTTCCATAGTGATTACAAGTAGGTTTATGATTCATTTGAGTACCTTGTTTGGAGGATTCACCTTCCTCTTTGTATCCAAGTCCTACTTTTCCTTTTTGCCTATGAAGGTTCCATTCATACACCTGATTCAAATCTTCTTGAGACTTCAACATTCTTTCATTGATTTGCCTTTCAGTATCTAGGTCACTTATCAATCTTAAATTGATTTTCTTTTCAGATCTCAGTTCCTCTCTTATATTTTCATTTTCTAATCTTAGAGTCAAGATTTCTTCATTTGCATTGGAGACTTGATTAATAAAGTTTTCTAGCTGAAAAGTTTGATTCTAGATTTCATTGTTCTTTCCATCTATTTCATCTTTCATCTTGTTTCGTTGTTCCAAGATTTCACAGAATCTTGTTGACTGAATTTTCTGTTCTCTTTTTAATTTTCTTACTTCTTCTTGCAGAGATCCATTCTTTTCCAGAAGTTCTTTTGCTTCATTATTTGCTTCATCTGAGCTGCTTGAAGGGAAAAAGTCTTCAATCTTTTCTTCAACATACTGGTGGTCATTCATCTGATTTGCAAGTTCCTTCCTTCTTTTTAGGGAAAGGGAAAGATGCTCTTTTGCTTCCTTGAGTTGAGTTATGGCCATTACCAGATCTAGCTTTTCATTCTCAATTACTTTGTTAAGTTTGAATATCTCCATTGTCCTGAATCTTTTCTCAAGCTATCAAAATTTATTCTGAGAACCACGGTGCTCTGATACCAATTGTTGGAAATATTCAAGACTAGCTAGGTTACTGAGAGGGGAGGGGTGAATCAGTAACTTCAAAACTTTTACTAATTTTAGATCTCAACCATATTCTCAATGACATTAGATTGATAAGCTAACTGTATGCATGCGTAATAGAAAGAATAAAACATTCATAACACTTTGAACATAGAGATTTGGTGACCCAGAAACCTTCCAAATAGAAAGTAAAACTGGGGTGGGGATGAAACCCACTAAATTTCAATACTACAGTATAAAGTTTGTCGGTTAAGGCTTACAATGATCACTTCTCATGATCTACCCTGTTAGGAGCAATAAGGACTACTAGGTCCACCTTGTTAGAGGATTTACAAACATACAAAGAAGTATGCACTCGGTTAAGAGATTTTTGCAAAGACTGTTAAGTCTACCCAGTTAAAGGATTTGGGGCTGATTCACCTATTAGGATGAAACAGTAGATCTCTTACTTGCAACTGTTCTTGCTGATTGAGATTCTCTGATGTACTAATCACCTTCTATGATAGACATGTCTCTGCTGCTTCTTATACTATTGTATCCCTCTGTAATTCACTTATCTCTGTCTTTCTTCTCTTTTTCACTTCTTACTTTTTCACACACACTTTTGGATAGGATACAAAACATTGTTTATATATCAATTAAAATAATTACAAAACAATATCAAAGTCAGCTCTAAACAAGAAAACACAAGTATTACTGAGTCGGCCCAAATATAGTGACTCAGTTACTGCAAACTAACTTGGTGACTTTCTGATACTTGGCATCCACTACGTTACTTGACATCATCATGCACTCGGTAGAAGTGGAGGCCCGGTCCATACAAACCACTCAGTTGTAGTTTTGAACTCGGTATATACTAGAGACTCGGTAGATATAGTGTCACTCAGTAGAGACTGAATTCCTTGTTTATTGTGCTGGCACTTAGTAAACACTGCTCATCTCATCACTCGATGAAGATAACTCGGTAAGCATTGTTCTACTCGGTAAACACTATTCTGCTCAGTAAACACTGTTCTGCTTGGTAAAGACGTAAAGTCTAAATAAGTGTTGTCACTAATGACAATCATACTTAATGTCAACAAGAAGAAGTAAGAAACAAAGCAAGATTGGTATGTAAGGGTTACTCATAGCAATAAGGAATTGACTATGAAGAAACCTTTGCACCTGTTGCAAGAATCAAAGCAGTAAGAATGTTTTTGGCTTATGCAGCTTACAAGAAATTCAAAGTATATCAGATGGATGTGAAGTCAACATTTCTGAATGGAGAATTGGAAGAAGAAGTCTACATTGAGTAGCCTGAAGGTTTTCCTTTAACTCAAGAAGGAGACATGGTATGTAAATTGAAGAAATCTTTATATGGACTTAAACAAGCACCTAGAACTTGGTATGCAAGACTGGATAAGTATTTGTTAAAATTGGGATTTACAAAAGGAACAGCTGATAGCAATCTGTACACAAAAGAAATTTAAAATGGTTTGTTAGTTATAGTTATTTTTGTTGATGACATTATCTTTGGAGGAGAAGATGAAGCTAGTGCAAATTTGTTGATGAAATGAAGACTGAATTTGAAATGAGTATGATTGGTGAGATGAAATACTTTTTGGGATTACAAGTAACACAAAACAATGATGGTATCTTTGTAAGTTAGACAAAGTACTTGAATGACTTGTTGAAAATATTTGGAATGGAGAATTGTAAACCAGCTGGAACACCCATGGTGACTGGACATAAGTTATCTAGCACAAATGAGACTCCTGCAGTAGAACAGAAGAAATACAGATCTATGATTGGAAGATTGCAGTATTTGACTCATACAAGACCTGATATAGCACATTCAATTGGAATTGTAGCAAGATTTCAAGCTGAACCTAGAGAATCACATTATGCAGCGGTAAAGAGTATATTGAGATATTTAAGAGGCACATGGACTATGGACTATGGTATGAAAAATCTGATGATTTTACCCTATGTCCTTACACATATGCTGATTGGGGAGGCAGTGTTGATGATTAGAAAAGCACCAGTGGTGGAGCATTTTTCATTGGAGGAAGATTTGTTTCTTGGCTAAGAAAGAAGCAAAATTGTATCTCACAAAGCACAGCAGAAGCAGAATATGTAGCAGCAGCAAACAATTATAACCAGATAATTTGGATGAAGCAAATGTTGAAGGATATTGGAATAAAATTTGTTGAGCCTATTGTCATACATTGTGACAACACCAGCATAGCTAGTATGTCTAAGAATTCTGTATTACATTCTAAGACAAAGCATATAGAAATTAAGTATCATGTTGTAAGAGAGAAAGTTGTTGAGAAAGAAGTAAGACTTGAGTACATAAGTACAAAGGAGTAGATAGCAGATATATTCACAAAGCCTTTGCTTAAGGATACATTTGAGTATCTGAGAGGTATGCTTGGGGTTATGCCCCAGCCTACTTTTGAGAAGTGATGCAATTGGTTGCATCCATCCAGTGGTATATGAACCTTATCTTTCTTCTAGACTAGATGTTGGTACTTCTTTTATGGGGGAGTATGTGTATTTGAGCTGAGTCATGAGGACTCTAGTAAATGTATTTTCTGAAAAGTGTCTTTTGACATTGAGTTGTTGTTGACATAGTGATGAAATTTCTGATATTGATGTCAATGGGAGAGAAGTATATATGAAAAATAGTCTAAGACATCTGTTGGAGAGAACTAAATAGGATAACGAAGCAAGATTTGATTGATGAAGAGGATTTGAAGAAGCAGTGTTGTAGTATTGGATTTTTGGAACATTGGATGTTTTTCATCTATGTTTCCATCAATACCAATGGGGGAGATTGTTAGGATCAAATTATAAATGTTTGGCAGCCATTTTGTAGAAGTTTTTGCATTCATGTCTATTATTGTCATTGATGTCAACACAGTGATTTACCGAAGACTTGCAGAGAAGCAGATAGAGTTTGGATTAGCACATGTGGGTTATTGCAATTAGAGCTATGTGATGTTGAGGTTATACTCTTTGATATGTTATATGTTTATGTTTAAGAGCATAGATATTAATTCATTTATTCTTGAAAGTTATGATCATTTTGGTGGAAGCAATATTCAGGCAGTGTTCTTGAGTAGCGGTTTGTGGAAATCGAATGATATATCCTAATCAGGATGGAATCTAATTTTGCACAATTAAAGGGAATTTGAAGACACATTGATAGTGATGTGGATGATAGCATAGAATTTGAGGTCACACAAGTGAAGATTTATTGTATTTGGAAGCTGACAGTTTTGTGTAATTTTGGTGTAGCGTGTTGAAACTTTTATTTTGTAATTGTATGCTGAATCATTTGTAATTATTTGAGTGTGGTATAAAGGAAGGAATGTATTTTCTTGTTGTAGTGTATAAGTGTGTAATTATGATATGGTAGCAGTGGTTGTGTGTGATGATGTATGCATGAAGTGAAGAAAAGAGCTAAGTATGAAAGCGAATTTGTGAAGGAAAACATGCGAAGTACAGAGATCTGATGTAACAGTCAATGCAGTTTGGCATAGTAAGAGAAGAGGTAACATATTATTCTATTGAGTAATGCAAAGATTATTTGGATAGTGTGTTAAGTGATCTTACCCTGAAGCTGTTTGGGCAGTGGGTCCTTTTGTCTTCCATAACTCTTAACAGGGTTAGAATCTTTTAACAGGGATTCATATGTATTGAATGTATTTCATAAGACTCCTAACAGATTCCATCCTTTCACAAGGAATATTCATATTAGTGCATCTTTTGTGGGCATCATTCCCACTGGGGTTTACTCTTTGATCAAGGGGATCCCTAGTCAACATATCTTGTGTCATTGTGTTATTGTGTATGAATATCTTTCTATGGTTGGTAATTATATTGCTTATATGGTTTAATGATGTTGAAGATGATAAAATTTATAATTATCTGATAAATTATTCACCCCCCATCTTAGTTATCTTGGTGGACTTTACTTTATAACATAAGGACATATTATACTAGTATTTATGCAGCTGCATTTTTGTAACTTGAACTTTAAACATTGGGAACATTGGCACTTCTAGTAGCACTTCATCTTGGAAATTCAGCTTGATCTGCATCTTTTACAATGACTAAATGTGAAAACCAGTCAACTCTTTTCTACAAAATAATTTGTTAAGCCCCCTAAACAACATCATTATCAAATGGTTAGATTAGTGAACATAATAAACAACTTGAAAATTTACTTTCAAACCATTATGTTCACTAATCTAGCCATGAATTGTACTATCTAAAAAGGTTTCTCAGTTTGGAACATACTAAGTCCCTTTAATTTAGACACCTAGCTAATAAAAAGGACAACATACACCACAATGATCATAAATAGTAAAAGGTTTCATGTCAAAAACAAGTCCCTTTAATACTAGCTTGCAGTGAGTGTCAATATACATTTCCTTATTGCATTTAGTTTTCTAGATTGATATGTAGTATTGAAAACTTGATTGCTACAGTATGCTATTTTTTTCTTATGCATTTCTTAGATCCAACAAGATCTAACCATATTTTCTCTCTTATGCAGATAAGAACCCTAAAGACCTAAATGTAGATGAAGACCTAGACTTTGAAGACCTTGGAACCTAAGACCTAACATACAACTAGCTAACAAAAAACCAACACAAAGGCAATGCATGGGCTCCCCATTCCATACTTCAATATTTTATTTCAATTCTACAAATGTACTCTACTTATTGATATGAAATATGAAACAAGAAAGGACATTTGTATACTACATTCAGTTTGAATGCACAATGTAATGATCATTTATGAATTTTTTGAAATCTTTGGAATAATAATCAATAGTTAGAGTACAATGATGACATCTAGAATGAATTTAATAATGACATGTAAACTAACAAAACCTGCAAGGTAGTGTTAATTAGACAAACAAATGCAACCTTTTCCTATTTATGCTTATTGTATTGTATGCTGTAATTTTGAGTAACAATTTTGGAAACTTTTGTTGGATGTCTGCCTGCTAGACATGACCTGTAGACTTATCAAAAGGGCAACAAAAATTATGAAAACTAAAACCATGAATGCAACCATTATTGAAATGAAAATGCACCTAAACTAGACTCAATGCAACCTAGAAACCTAGTGCTTTGGACAACACTTATTGAACTTGAAAAACTAAACCTAACCTAACCCTCAAAGAAAATCTTGAGGTGTATTCCATTAACTGGAATCTACAATTCTTCCCCTTCAGTTGTGGAAAACTACAAAGCATTGTTCTCCTTACAGGATGTTATAACAAAAGGGCCTGACCAAAAATTATCAAATTTATCATGCTGCCCTGGTCTGCTCTTTAGTACATCCTACTTGAGTACTAGATCTCCTTCTTTGAATTCTCTAAACTTAGCTTTTCTGTCAAATGACCTTTTAGTTTGAGCTTGCTTTAGTTCCATTATCTCCAATTCCTTTCTCCTTTCCTCTTCAATTTGTAATAGATCAACATACCTTAGTTTAAGAGGGTTTTCTTCTTCAAATAGTAACATCTAATCAGCCAACTGCAAGGCTAGAAACTCAGTAGAAATTGGAAATCTAGCCTCTTTACCATAAACCAGGACATAAGGGGAATTCCCAATTACCTATTTAGGTGTAATCCTATCCAGCCATAAGGCTGCCTTCAATTTAGAATACCAATCTCTCTTGTTATCTTGCAAAGTTTTTTTTATAATTTTGATTAGATTTTTATTAGTAGATTCTACAAGACCATTACCCTGAGGATAATAGTTAGAAGAAGTATTTAAATAAATCCCATTCTTCACAGCCCATTCTATAATAGCTAATCCAATAAAAGCCATAGCATTATTAGAGATAATTGATTGAGGGACTCCAAACCTGGTCACAATGTTTTCATAAAATTTTAGCACAACAAGTCCAGCAGCCTCTTTTAGTGCAATAGCCTCAATCCATCTCATGAAATAATCAGTAGCAGTCAAAATCAATTTATGACCTTCACTAGAATTAGGATTAATAGGACCAATAAAGTCCATTCCCCACTTAGCAAATGGTTGATCAACTACAATTGGCTTTAATGGTAGTGCTTCCAGCTTTTGTTTACATGCAAAAATAGCACATTTCTTACATCTTCTGGCCCAAACATGAGCATCCTTAAATAAATCAGGCCAATAATAGCCCACCCTTAGTATTTTCCAAGCTTTAGTCTTAGGACTGAAATGTCCTCCACAAGATCCATCATGAAATTCAGATAAAATTCTGGTTTGATATAGTGCATCAATACATTCAAGAAACATTCCATAATAGTCCTTCCTATAAAGTATACCATCAATAAGAACATAGGGAATAGATTGTAACCTATAGTATCTCCTCTTTTCCTTATGAAGATTGTTTAGACATTGCCCAGTTTGCAAGAATCTGGTCATATTTGATAACCAAGTTGTAGGATTGTTAAATAATACAATATCACCCTGTAAATTTTTAGATTCTTTAGTAGCTTCAACTTGTTCTTCTTCTTCTGCCATTTGAGCACAAAGGCCTTTACCTCTAATCAACCTATTCAAATGAATCTGTACATCATACTCCATAAATCTTGTTATCCAACCAGCCTTCTTTTCATTAACATCTTTGTTTAATAAAAACTCTTTGATACTAGGATGAACAACCATTAAATGTACTTTATTCCTGGCAATTAAATACTTAAACTTCTTCAAAGATTTAATAATAGCTAGTACATGCTTTTCAACAAAATTGTACCTTTTTTCATAGTCATCCATACCTTTACTAAAAAAAGCAACTAGCTGCTCTTGTTTTTCATCATTCTTTTGAACTAGCATTGCTGAAATAGTATCAGAACCACCATAAGCATATAGAATAAAATCTTTAGTAAAATTGGGATTAACAAGAGTAGAGGCTGAAGACAAAGTCTGTTTTATCAATTCAAAATTCTTCTTTCCCTCATTAGTCCAACTGAAAGGAACATCTTTCTTAAGCATAGTAGTTAGTGGTTTTAACAGATTTTCAATATCAAGAATAAACCTTCTTACAAAATTTATTCTCCCAATGAAACTTTGCCATCCTTTCTTGTGTTTAGGAAATGAAAGTTCCAGAATTTCATGAATTCTTTCAGGGTCTATTGTTGTACCTTCCTTAGACACCTGGTATCCTAGGAGTTTCCTTCATGAACTACAAATACATATTTCTTTGGGTTTAAAGAAATCTTGAATTCTCTACATCTTTGTAAAATTTGTCTCAAATGATCTATGTGCTGATTTGCAACCTTACTATAAATTGTCACATCATCTAGGTACACTAGAACAAATTTATACATTAAGTTCTTGAAAGCTTTCTAAAAAGTGGCTCCAGCATTTGATAACCCAAATAGAATTCTTCTGTAAGCCATGGTACCCCATTTGGTTGTAAAAGCTATTTTAAACTAATCAAATTCCTTGACTAAAATATGGTTATAACCAGAATACCCATCTAGGAGTGAAAATATCTCAGAACTAGAAACATATTGTAAGATCTGTTGCATGGAAGGAAGAGGGTGTCTATCTTTCAGAGATGCCCTATTAAGGTCTCTAAAGTCTACACAAAGTCTTATCTCTCCATTCTTCTTCCTTATTGGAATAAGTTAGAAACCCAAGATGTGTGCTTAATAGGAAATATAATACCACCATCTAGGAGTTTTCTCAGCTCTTTTAACATTAGTGGCTCTAACTTGGGGTTTATAGGCCTTTACCTTTGTCTAATTGACCTAGCATTAGGTTCCAATTCTATAGTATGCTAAGTTAATTAGGGATCAAATCCCCTCATATCAGAATAATCCCATGCAAAAACATCACTATATTCTCTGAAAAGATCAATAAACAATTCTTTTTCTTTAAGAGAATTAATTTTACCAACCTTTAATCACTTGTCTTTGAAAATTTCCACTTCCTCATAATGATCTTCTTTAATCAACAAGTTGGTTTTACCTTTCCTAAACTGATCATCAGAGTTGAAAGCTGATTCCAGGTTGACCAATCCCTTTGGAAGCTTGTTGGTTTTCAACTGAATAATCTGGTCTTCCAATTGTTGATGGATTTTATTATTTCTAGAAGCTGAGAAACCATCTGTTTCTATCAAAAAAATTAAGATATGTTCATCGGTATTCAAAACTTGCCAATAAGTGTCATTTTCTAGAATGGATGGTCTCACAATTATCTTAACATGTGACTGCTATGAAATTTCTCCTTTATTTTTTGTTATTGCAATATGAGCACCAATACCAGCCAGCCTATCAGCATGTAGATTTTCCCTTCTAGGAATTGAAATCAAATTGAAAGCATCAAATTCATCTAGAATGTCAGAAACTCTAGATTTATACATCTTAAGTAGATCATTTCTAATAGTATTGATACCTCTCACCTGCTTAACAATAAGCTCGTTGTCACCAAATGCTCTCAAACACTTAATATCTCTCAATCTTGCCCAATCTAATCCCTGAATCAAACTCTCATATTTAGCCACATTGTTAGAACAAGGAAAAGACAACTTGAATGCAGCATAAAATCTATCACCATTAGGTGACACCAACATAACCCCTACACCAACTCCATCCTTATTCCTTGACCCATCAAAATACAAATCCCAAAGCTGGTTAGACACATCAGATTCAGATTCTGGATCTTTAATCAAATTAGGCACTACTGAATTAGACTCTAAAATCATGTAATTTCCAAAACCAGCATCAAACATATCAGCATTTTGTTCATTCCTAGTAGCCCATTCATCCAGAACAAAATCTGGATATGCTTTAGTTTGAGTATTATAAGCTGAATAATCAGGTATTTCATCCTGATCCATGATCACACAGCTTGCATTAATAGGACTTGGGTTATAAGGCTCTATTTGATTTTTGGCCAATGATTCTAATTTTATGGTTACCTTAGTACCGTATCTAGTTTTGAAGTACAAATGTGACCAATCTAATGAAAAATAGCCATCTATTTTGGCTGTGAAGTCTCTAGATAGACACATAGCAAAATATGCTGGTAAATCAATAACATATATATCCTATGGTATTGAGAAATTTGGGCAGGAGTTTAAGGTCAAGCTTGCATTTTTAATGACTCCTAAGGTCTTAACTGAAGTTCCATCAAGCTGGACTACACCCTTCTCAAGAGGTTCATATTTCAAATTTAGAAAATCTACTATCTTTTTAGGCATGACAGTGCTGGTTGCACCACTATCTACCATACAATTATGTACCAATTTGTTTCCAATAATCAAAGAGACATAAAAAAGAGGAGGCTTATCATTTTTAGGTTTCTTACCTTCCTTTTCAAATGTCTTCTAATCATTTGTTGGTTTCTTCTCAACATTTACTACTAGTTTTCCAATATTTACATTCTTCTTGACTTTTAGTATTACTAACTGTTGAACCTTAGCAGGCTTTTTCTCTTCTTTTAACAACGTTTCCTAAACCTTAGGAGGCTCAGAATTAGTCATAACCACCCTACGTGGTTGTTGTACTATCTACTACGAATTAACTGTCAGCTTGGACAATTCTTCTTTTAGAATTTAAATCTGTCCTGGAATAGATAAAGTTTCCCATACAGAAAAAGTAACATTTTCTTTTTTCATTGTATCAACAATATTGAATGGAACAACAAATTGTACCTTATGTGAGGACCTAGGAGAACTCTGATCATCATTCCTTTGACTTTGATCTTTATTAGTGGAAACTAATGGATTCTTTAAAATAGAAACTGGTGGAGAAGAAACATTACCAATAGATTGATCTACTTCAAGGGCTCTCTTTTTTGCTCTAGTATTTGCTACAATTGATGAATCTTCATTGAGACCACAAAATTCTTCTTCTTGCCAATTTAAGAAACCAGTATCTAGAGCACTTTGATCTGGTTGATTTTGTACTTCTTCAACAGACGCATCCTGCTATGAATTCATTACATTTTGTACCATAAGGGCTTGGTTAAGGATTCCATTAGAACATGTGGATTGATCATGTGGCTCATTACATGGAAAACACCAGTCAGTAGCAATATTATTCTAATTAGGAACAATATCCCAAATAGTATTAAGAGGTGCTGGATTATACTATCTATTTGGTCTCATATTCCAATTATGCCTATTTGCATTAGTATTTTCTTGAAATTGCTGCCTATTAGCCTAAAAATTAGGCTGATTAGGATATTGGGAAGAACCAGCAAACTGATTTTGAATAGTAGGGTTTATCTGAGCTTGATTCCTCTGAAGGGCCACTAAATCATTACCAAAAGATTGCAGCAAACTTTCAATTTTTTGTTGACTGTCCTTAATAGTCTGTAGCTCATTCAAAGGAGTTGTAGGAGCTATTTCTAAGGGTTTATATGATGGGACAATAGATAATGGTGGAACAACCAATGGCATATTAGACTATATATTAGGAAAGAAAGGCATAGGAGGTCTAGGAGCTATTTTTCCTACCTGGATAGCAGTATCAAAAGCTTGAGGTAAAGACACTCCTCCCATAGATTGAATCATTAAAGACATATCACTATTTAAGCTCTTCAAATAATACAAGAAATCATATTCGGCTGAAGGTCTTACCATAATAGGAATCCTATTCCAAGTCTTCTGAAAATGGAGATTGAAGTCACTCATCTCCTCTTGTGGGGCTCTCTTGATAGTAGTTAGTTGCTCCACCAAGGATAGGTTATCAGATTTGTCCTCAAAAAATTTAGATAACCTTTCTCCTAAGGTATCCCAAGTAGCAATAAAATCCACCGGAAGAGTTCTAAACCAATCAAGGGCTTTACCCTTGAGAGATGTAGCTAATAACTTCAAAGCTACATCTTCAGCTATAATATGATGAACATTGCAAAGAGTTGCAACATCTCAAATATGCTCAATAGCTGTCACATGTGTTTCACTAGTAAAATTTGGCAAGCTTTTCAAAGGTGCCAATGGAATATCATTATGATTTGCAATCCTCAAAGGACTACCTTGATCAAATGGAAAAAAAGGAAGATTTCTTGCCATTGCTTGATGTGGAGGAGCTTGTTGTTGAATGGCAGGTGTAACAGAAGGCTAGGTAGACTGAACTACCTTCCTTTGATAAGTCTTCAAATTCTGAGGAGTTGCTACAGTACCACTTGTAGAAGCTCCAAGAACAGAATTATCTATAAATAAATCTTCAAAACTTGGAAATTTTGATCCAGAATGATTAGGAACACCTAGATCTTTGGCAAGACTAATTTTTTCAATAATAACCTCATGTTCCTCAGAATTTGCAACTTGATTTTAAAAAATGAGATTATCAAATGATGAGAAATCTAAATTCAATAAAGTACCTCTTGGATCTTGTGATGTTCTTCCACCTCTGGATGATCTTCCTCCCCTTCTGCTTGATTGTAATTCCTGATACACAAAACCCTCCTTGTTTGATCTCATTGGAGTTCTACTATTTAAAATCCACACTGGGAGTTGCAACTGAAATTAAAAACAACCATAGATCTAACAGCTAAGAATAGAGAAGCAGTTCATAGTCCCACCTGGCATGCCAAAAACTGTTCAGGTTTAGAATTGTCACACTAACTCAAGCATTAGGGCTACATGGAAATTCTATCCTAACAATGGAAACCTCCTCGAGCTATGGGTAGACTTTGAATAAGGAGGAATCTTCAAATTCTAGGCCGGTTCCTATCAAATATATAATATCACCTCCTGACCTATAACTTGTTGGGAAAAGGGAAAAAGAAGACTTCTAACTAAAAATATATTAGGGTGATACACCAAGAATTGTTTCAAACTTTGCAGAAAGATAAATCATTAATCCTAATTCACATATGAAGGTCTTGACACTTCAAATAGCTGCTCAACATATAAGTTAACAAATCTTACTATTAGGGTTGGACCACAAATAGCTCAAAATAGTCAACAGACATACATTTTTCATACAAGGCTTATAAGCAATTGATTACCTTGAGAAGGAACAAAAATCTACTTACTTCCCTTGGACAATAATGAATTTTGCACTTGTAAGAAAAGATGAAGACAGGATCCTATATCAAAATAACTCCACAAATATGAATCACAAATCTCTGCTTTATTTCCTCCAAAATCTGACAAAAGTGATTTCAAAAATGGCTTCCAAAACATTTAGGAACATTAAGTTCTCTATATTCCCTCTCTCCAAAATCTGCAACCCCTAAATTGATCATCAAAAATCAATTTTATAGCTTCCCCTAAGCTTCAATCCGAAAATCTAAACCCCACAAATTTCCCTAAAATTGTCCAAAAACATGCCAATGATTAAGCCTATGAAAACTCAACTATAAGGGCCCCTTAAATATTGGCTTATACTAAGGACTTAATCCTTTTACAATTCTTTTCCAATATTTAAAATTTACTTAATATCAGATAAAATCTAATATCAAAATAACCTAACTATTCAACTCCTAACCTAGAAAAATATTTCTAAGTATGAAACATGCAAAGTGGAGAAAGTCGACATGACTATTCAATCCACTTGCAATATAATGCAAAACTCAAGGAGATGACAGTATGAGGTGGCACTATACAGTTTTCAAAAATTTGTAGGAATATGACATCTACATTGATGGCATTGAATACTGCTCTTTTTGCGAACTCCAAATTTATTATGTTTGTTTTGGTTCTTGGCAGTTGTGCTTATCTCATTCTTCGTAGAGAAGAATTAGGGAAGATGAAACCCTACCTATAAGAAAGATTTTGAAACTCTCTGATGAAGCTCAGTTTTACTATGAATGAAGCTCTTTGTTGAACTTGAGCTTACTGCTACACTTGAGATCACTGCTACTTCTTATTGATGCGTATCTCAAACAAAGAACTCGGCATTGAATGCAAACTCGGGTTTACTAAATATAGATTGAAATCTTTAACCAACTTTGGCGAGCAGTTGTAAGTTTATCTTTGAGCACTTTGTTTATCTGGTGGAGATTTGTTTTGAAATCACGGGTTATTGCATGTAAGTCACTGTCATGACTGGTGTAGATTCATCTTTTGTTTTCATTATGCACACACTCGGCATTGCTGAAAGTTGCCTTCCATTCGTGAATCAAGCTATCTCTATTCATTAAGTTTTGAACTTTGAAAAATAACTTGACTGTCATTTCAAAGGCATGAATATAGAAAATACTTGGCCATAGTTAACAACTAACTGTTGAGCATCGTGCATCTCTTGTGTATCTTTCAGCCCATTCTTGTGTACCTTTTTCAGAATATGTTTCATATTGATATTGCATAAAATTAACAAGTTGTTTTGTAGATAATAGCTGACTGATTCATATTTTCAGTCATTTTTGAGGATGCAGAACAAGCTGGTTTCCCATGCTAGAGGAAGTTCTAGGTTGCTGATCTCCAGAGGAATCAAATTGTTTCACCAAAAGAGATGCTGATTTCATCACAAACAAAGTACATTTTCAAAACTTTCAATGATTTAATGCTCAATATTTTCAAGTACTTCAAGATTGAATCATAATTTGAATGTTTACAAAATGTTATCAATGGGTGTCACGAACCCACGTTCGAACCTCAGTCATTAACATTTTGTCATTATTGAGTGTCACAAGCCCATGCTCGAACTTCATTAACAGAATAATAAACATTTTCATCTTGTTGTACTTCATATCATAAATTGACAAATTCAGTATCAAAAGGAAATGCACAATAATCTGCTTCAGGAGCTTCAATAATGCTAGTGTTATTAATTTCAGAATGCCAATGGATCTCATTTTTTAGTACTTGTCAGAAATCGGAAAACCAGTTCATATGTACAATTTCTGACAAGTGATATATCAAATTTATTAATGCTGGAGTGTAGATCAAATTCTAAAAAATTTGAACTCAAAGTTCAAAAATGATGTGCTTATGCTGGAGTAACAGTAATGAGTTCATGTTTACAGATGAATATTGATGAAGTGGAACAATAAGCACTCACAAGATTTCAATATTGAGTATAAGCATGGAGTCCACAATATTTTCAAATTTTAAATTTCTTTGCAAAGAAAATGGTAAGTTCAAAACCGGTTATCATGCTTTACAAACAGAGAGAAATCAAAATGAAGAGCATGTCAAAGAGATTTATGAACAGAGAATTTAAATTCTTAACAGAATGTGCATCTTTGAAAATAGTAAGTGGTAATTTCATGCATAATAGAAGGAACGTTTTTCTTCATTATTCATTGCAAAAAGAGAGTGTTAATAGAAAGATACTCTCATTATTTCAATGAAAACAAACAGAGATTTTGAGTTCCAGAAACTGTGAGTCATGCTAGAGCAAGTAGCAAAGTGTTTTGGTTGCATATTAGAATAAGAAACACATTTTCAATCTAAAGACCATTTGCTAAAGGTAAATCAAGAGTTCATCTACATATTTTTCCATGATTTCATTCAAAAGAAACAGTGAACTTCAACATTGAAAGAGGCACGTTTTGTGCTATTTTATTCAATAGATTGAACCAACAGTTCGTATGCATTTAAAAATGTAGTTTCCAGCAAAGAAAGATACATTTTATGCATAAAATAAGACCCACGTTTTGTATAAAAATGTTAACAGAAGTTGGAAAGGAAAATAAGCTACGTTTTCAGCAATACTTCCAAATACTATGCCCATATTTTCAGCAGATAAAGCCATGCATTATGGAGGAAAAGTAGGGCACATTTTGTGCCTTATCTTTCAGCAAAAGATGAAATGGAAGTATGTATACATTAACCAGTAGAGAACCACATTTTCAGCATCAGATAAAGACATATATTCAGCAGAAAATAAAATGAAGAATATGGCACGTTTCCAGCAGCAAATAGACCCTTTTTCATGCAAAAAGGACATTTTTGTTAAAAATGTAGCAGAAGATTCAACTAGTGAACATCAATATATCTTCCAGTTCATCAAAAAACATTTCCAGCAATGAATGCAGAGAATGAGCCACGTTTTTACAAAAAGGGGGCACGTTTTTATTTAAAAACGTAACAGAGACTTCAACTCAAGAATGCATAGTTCATCAGTATCATTTCCAGCAAGAGAAGACATATATTAAGCAAAAAAATAGGCACGTTTCTAAAATAAATGTTGACAAAGAGTTCAACTAAAAGACTTACAGTTCCTTCAATCAAAATGCCAAGTTTCCTACATTGATAGGCTTCAGCAAGTGCATCTGAACAACAACGTCAAGTTTATTCATTACAATGATAAATTTCATCAGCAAATAGTAAGTTTTCTAGCAGTTTCGAATGCACAAATAGAGAGCTAGGGTTTTGACCCTTGCATTATGGCAAATGAAACACATAAAATGCCCAAATAAAACTGAATAAAATTTGGTGTCCACAATGCCTATCAGAGATGTTAATGCGACTGCATAAAAATAGTGCCAGCTGTAGCACTTTGAGAATACCCAAACCAAATGCCTTTTTTTCTTTTAAAATCAAGTCCCTCATATCATGTATGAACAACAAGTGGGTAGAAATCATTCTGACTCCCCATTTTGTTGTTTATTTTTGCTTGAATATTGTTGAGTTAGGGATTTTATTTAAAAGGATAGTTAGGGTATTTATAATTTTTAAGTTTGATATTAGCAAATTTTAAAATCTTTTTAAAATTTATTTCTTTTTAATGAAATTTGGCTATATGTTGTAAAAGGAATTATATTAATTCCTTATTTAAAGCCAAATTTATTAAAGAGATAGTTTAAATTTTGGCACAATACATTGTAAAAGGAATTAAATTTCTTATAATTAGCCAAAATTTAGGGAAATGGCATCTTTTTATTGAAAGTGACACATTGACTATATTCTTGGAGTCAATTTGGAGTCAAACTGGAGCATTCTTAGGGAAATTTGTAGGGGCATTGCATTCCTGGATTAGGGTTTCTGAGCTCTCTTAAGGAAGGGAGATTGACTTTTTTCAGGGTGGCAGATTTTGAAAAGAGGGCATTTTAGTGAACATATTGTTCCTAGATGTTTCTCAGGCCACTTTTGTAACCATTTTTGCAGAAATTGTGAAGGAAATATACCAGATTACAGGTCATCTTTGTGTTCAGATTATCATTCCTTTCCATCTTCTTTAGTAAGTGTTTATAATTCTGGTTTTGATTTTGGATGTGAATGTTTCACTGTTCCTTCCAGATTGATAAGTCTGATTAATCAAACCTTATTTGAGAAACGTATGTTGCTAAGAGTTCAGTAATTTGTGGTTAATCCTTGGTTATCAAATTCATTAGTCTATATGATGAAAAGTGTTCCAAACATCTGAATTTCATTGTGAACTAGGTCTGGGGTTGTTGTTTTCTTTTCTGATTTCTGAATCAGTCATTGGTGTATCACCTTTATTTTCTGAGTTTCAATTCCTTTTCCCTTTTCCCATCAAGTTTTTCAAGTTAGTAAAGTGATAGCCAATATTTTATAGGAGCCGGCCTAGAATCCGGAGATTCCTCTCCAATCATAGTCCACCCACAGCTAGGAGAGGTTTCCATTGTTAGCTGGAATTGTTCTTTAGCCTTATTGCCTGATAGAGGTAACAATTCTAGAACTGAACAATTTTTGTGGGTCTTTAGCTACAGTTAACTAATACTTACATCTTTTATTTGAAAGATGAACACACCCTATGATCTCACTCTTTACTCTTGGTATTTGGCTAAAGCACATCGAAAGCTTCATATGACTGTTGTTGTTGGCCCATGATTTTGTGAATCATCAGCTAACTCATAGCTATGAGTAGATCCCAGTATTTGACTTTGAATCTTGTTCCCTCTTTTATGTGATTGAGAGTGAACTCAATTTTTGTCTCACTATTATTACATGCATCGAACATTGACTGCTTGAAATCTTTAATTTGTCTCGACATTTCTCGAGCCTTTGACTAGTTTCTTCATTGACAAACAACTAAAAACAAACTGTGTAAAACTGACAGTTACTAGAACTTGATTTTAACATGTTTTCTATAGTTTGTTTTTAGATAGTGACTATAGCATATAGCATCCCAACTATTTCACTTTGCTGACATAAATAAATCTGTGTAATATCGACAGTGAATTCGGTGAGTTGGTGGACTCGTTCTTGAAACCCAAATAAAAAAACATATGCTTATGAGCTCAGCTACCTGTGAATGACAATTGCTCAAGGAAACCATGAGATCATGAGACAATGAACCAGGCAAAAATCTTCTCTAATGGCTTACTAAAGTTGCAAGGATATGACTGAAAAATGTTAACAGATATATTCAGTTATATTTTAAAACTATAACATCTTTTAGTCATTACCTTCGCAAACCTTAGAAGGTGACTGAAAACATGACTGAAAGGTGTTCAAGAATCACATTTATTTATTCCAAAAAAGATAAGTACTTTCCTCATGAAATTTCTCTATTAGCTGTGCATATTTTGTTCTAGCATATACACATATTGTACTTTCTGCTTTCATTTTCATTATAAAGGTGCACACATATCACCAAGAATATCAAACTTTACTCTGTCATATCTTTTTTGAAAAAAAAAACACCAAAATCTTTGTCAGTGATCACAAACCATGTTGAAAACTTATACTTTGTGTTTATTCAATAGCTTACAGCTTTCACTTTGTTTGATTTTGTAACTTTGAAATTTCAGCTATTGGAATAATATGTTATGCATTTCTGTTCAATAGCATAAGTTTTCATTTTGCATCCTAGTTTTTTAGCATCATAGCTCCTACAATATGTCCACTGTTAACAATTCTTTTTGATGCTGAATCTGCACCTAACATATTAGAAGTACAATAAGATGAAAATGTTTGTTCATTGTTAATGAAGTTCGAGCACGGGCTCATGACACTCAAAAACACCAGAATGCTACTTAATGAGGTTCAAACAAGGGTTCATGACACTCACTAAAACAAACTATAAACATTTCATAACTTTAAGGCTCAACCTTGAAGCACTCTTTCTGTAATCAGCAACAATAATGATATTTCTTGAAAATGTATCTTTGAAATAGTAAGGACATTTTATACCAGTATTTATGTAGCTGCATTTTTGTAACTTGAACTTTAAACATTGGGAACATTGGCGCTTCCAGTAGCACTTCATCTTGGAAATTCAGCTTGATCTACATCTTTTACAATGACTGAATGTGAAAACTAGTCAACTCTTTTCTGCAAAATAATTTGTTAAGCCCCCAAAACAACATCATTATCAAATGGTTAGATTAGTGAACATAATAAACAACTTGAAAATTTACTTTCAAACCATTATGCTCACTAATCTAGCCATGAACTACACTATCTGAAAAAGGTTTCTCAGTTTGGAACATACTAAGTCCCTTTAATTCAGACACCTAGTTAATAAAAAGGACAACATACACCACAATGATCATAAATAGTAAAAGGTTTCATGTCAGAAACAAGTCCCTTTAATACTATCTTGCAGTGAGTGTCAGTATACATTTCCTTATTGCATTTAGTTTTCCAAATTGATATGTAGTATTGAAAACCTTATTGCTACAATATGCTATTTGTTTCTTATGCATTGCTTAGATCCAACAAGATCTAACCATATTTTCTCTCTTATGTAGATATGAACTATAAAGAACTAAATGCAGATGAAGACCTAGACTTTGAAGACGTTGGAACCTGAGACCTAGCAGACAACCAGCTGACAAAAACCAACACAAAGGCAATGCATGGGACCCCTATTCCATACTTCAATTTTTTCTTTCAATTCTGCAAATGTACTCTACTTATTGATATGAAATATGAAACAAGAAAGGACATTTGTATACTACATTCAATTTGAATGCACAACATAATGATCATTTATGAATTTTCTAAAATCTTTGGAATAATAATCAATACTTAGAATACAATGATGACATCTAGAATGAATGCATTATTTAATGACATGTAAACTAACAAAACCTATAAGGTAGTGTTAATTAGACAAACAAATGCAACCTTTTCCTATTTATGCTTATTGTATTGTATACTGTAATTTTGAGTAACACTACCAAAATTTTTGACGATGAAATAAAAAGGTTTTGGTTGATCGGATTATAGAAGGAAAATTTTCATTTTTTTTAATCCATGTCCATGTTCGTCAAAAGTTTGACCAATACTGTGTACATAGAAATTTTGACGATCACATGCATAACTTAAAAAAAAAAAGATTTCATTATTACCATGGTGAATTGTTTCAAGGGATTGCAACATGTAGAACCTCATCGGCCAAGGCGGATTTGACATTGTGGATAGGAGTTGTAGTTTTTATCTGGACTTGGGCCTTTTATCTTCGAGCTTGGTTTTGGAAACTTGGCTTTTCCTCTCCTTATCAAATTGAAGCTCATTGAGGTAGGGATTATGTCGTTATCTCCTCTACATTTTGATAGAATACATTGCATTTGATCACTTGATTGAATACCATCATGTATTTCTAGGGCACAACTTAATGTGATCATTACTCCATGCTCTGTTATGTCCATGGCATTGAGTTCATTTCTTTGGATGATTTGATTATGGCATTTACATCTAGATTCTCACTATTTTATTATGAGCTAGGGCATCATGTTATGTTTATTTTATGTTACTACAACCTATGAGCCTGATCTACATCTTTTATTTTATCACACTTATTGTGTTAGTGAACTAGGGCATAATGTTAATGTGTTTTCATTGGATTCTCTGGTTATATTGCTTACTTCTTTTAGAACCCGTGATCCTCATGGAATCATTGGCGACACATTTCCTTCTCTGCTATGCTAACTAGTGTCCACCATTGTTTTACATGGCATATGCTCTTGGCTCGTGCTCTTCATATGACCACTATTATTACTCATCTTTCCATTTTTTTTGAAAAAAAAACCTCCGCAGTGACGTTTGGATATGTTTTCGCTGATGTCAAACAAGGATTGTCTCCCAACAAAGTGCAATCATATTTATCCAAACATTTTTCCACTTCATCTACCCTTCCCTATCATATAAGTTCTCATTAATACTATAGATGCTATGCCTTCAAATAGTAATCTCTACGCATATTTATGTTCACAGTTCTTTGTAGTATCCTCTGTTAATTTTCTTTGAAGATACTCTTAATTCATTTTTAATAGTGAAACTCAATCTATCATTGCAAAACCATAAACATGGTAAGTGATCATATATCTCAATTGGGTTTTACAGCAATGGATATATCAGTCGCATTTCCTTAGGCTACTCTAGCCTCGAAATTCCTTGCTTTTGTATCTGATTATTATCAGTTGGATGATCTTTTAACTCTTGAAGAGAAGGCTATTCGTAACAAAGTTAGGGAAGTTGTTGAAGCTGAAATTGGACAATATTTTTCTTAAGGCTTGATTATTTTGGATTCAAGTTGTGCCACTATAACATAAAGATGTTCATAGTATAGAGGTTCAAACATAGAATACAAAATAAAATTTTTATTCTCTTCACCAATCACTAGGGCTTATGGTGTTTAATAAATGAGCCCATTAACTATTATAAGAGAGTAGGTGATTATGACTAATTCCAAGAATTTGAATTATAGAAGCCATTCCTCTTGAAATGAACCATGTGAGATTGGTTGATCTTTTTAGAATAAAGATTGAAAAGGACATGATGGGTATTGAAGACAACTTAAACTTTTAAACATAAATCACACTACAAAATTCACGAGACCATCCACCTTAAACTATTATTAAAAAATCTCAGCAATACCCATTGAAATTTTTTAGAAAGACCCCACCTTGAGACCCTACCCTTAGAAAATTGGTTTGTTATCAACAATGCACCTTAGTGTTGTAGCTTGTTGGAACCAGGGAAAAAAGTTTCAAATCATGGGCACATAAATTAGGGACTTTGCATGTTAAATTTTCATTATTTTAATGAAAAGATATTTTTGGGAGCTAAAATGGAGTTGTGTGCCTACGCGTTGAAGGGAAATTTATTTAAAAATTATTTATTGTGAGTTGATGGTCATATCTCCAACTGTTCCATATGTTACATGAAATTTATAAATATTGGCGCTAGAAGGCACAAGGTTCAATTTCAGTTTTGAAAGTATTGAAAAATATTTTGTCTACATCAAATGATGGTCTTATGAGACATAAGTCAATGAAGTCAGGACATGAAGACTTCCCAAAACATTCCAAGAAATTTTTGACATTATATGTTGCAATTATTTCTTATCACCTACATTGGGGTCTAAACACATAAGCTGGACATGCAAGAGAATAAGAACTTTAATGTAATGTATTAGCTAGAGTAAGAGAGCATGTTGTCAAACTGGTATTGATTGGTTTTCTGAGTCTATTTACACTTGAGACAGGACATGGATTTCTAAAGAGGGTTTTAGCACCTTGTTGGGCATATTGGGCAATGTTTAGACAACTCCAAACTCCATAACTATGTGTGATTATGATCTCAAATTTAACAATAAATATTTCTCTTACAAAGCATGAGCGTATCTTTTTTAAGGAGTTGATAGTGTGTATCAAGTTCGAATTTAAAGGTTGTCATTCTTTTTTTTCTCTGCTAAAATTGTTAGACATGTCTCTCAATCATCCAACAATAACTCCTATGTTGATTACATTTTCTATTTAAGAGTCCCTGAGTGATTTGAATATTTCATGTCTAGTGAGCATGATTTGTGTGTGTATTTGTAAATCTTGTATAATCTTGTAATATTTTATTATTTTTTATTATATACAAGATACTACTAATTATTGTATATTTACATTTTGTATATTTATAGCTCAAATAATTGCCTATGAAGAAAGTCCACACCTGGCAATATGAACCCATAACAAAATAATGAGATAATTGCTAGATTGTGGTCTCAGTTCCAAAGATAATTTGATAAATGTAATTGTCCTTGCAAAAAGTGTAAGGGCTTAAAGAATCAAATAATTCTAATCACAATAGCCCAGAGTCATTATAGGCAACATGGTCACATTGAAGGGGGGCACAATTTTCGTCGATTGGTGAATGTGGATTTCCAACCGAAGGAACATGGAGGTGTGAATATCCAAGCCGAGGATAACACTCCCATGGAAGAAGATGATCCTGTGGTAGATAACACAATTGAAGATGATAGTATTGGCGTAGCTGATAATGTGCCAGAGGACATGATTGAAGAATATGGTATTGGCGTAGCTGATCAAGATGATCATGATGATGGTACTAGCGCATCTAATAATGATGATGAAGATTGTCTTGATATACCTATACTTGAGAAGGCATACGAGCCCCTATACCAAGGCTCCCAAACAAATCTTCTCTCTGCTATAGTGTTGTTGGTGAACTTGAAGGTTATGAATGGTTTATCCAATGTAGCAATGTCACATATGCTAAACTATTCCATTTTTGTCATCTTCAATGTTAGCATACCATTACTATTCATTATATTAACAATTCATATTTGTTGTTTTAGGTTGATAGGTGAGTTTTTGTTACCACCATCAAACATTCTACCTTGTTTGTACTAAGAATTATCTACCGTTATGAATCAAATTGGAATGAAGTATCATACAATGCATGCATGTCCCAATGATCACATTATATATAATAAAAAATATGAATTTGCAACAGAATGCCCTGATTATCATATTAGTAGATATCGATTAGATCAAATAACAAAAAAGGTGCCTCACAAGGTTCTTTGGTACATTCCCATTATTCCACGTGTTCAACGATTATTCAAGTGCACTAGCTTGGCATAATTTATGGATTACCATGCATGCAATAGAAGTCAAGATGACATTATGAGAATTCCTGTAGATGGTTATGCATTTAAAGACATAAAAACAACATGGCCACACTTTAAAGAAGAACTTCATAATCTCAAGCTTTCATTAGCAGTGGACAATGTCAATCCATTTGGAGATATGAGATTTGTTTACTTAGTGTAGCCTATTTTTGTTATTAACAATAACATTCCTCCTTGGATGTCCATAAAGAGGGAGCACATAATGTTGTCAATGTTTGTACTAGGTATTTTTTCATTTAATAGATATGTAAATTAATTTATAAACACCACATCAAGATGGTCATAATAATTATGTAATATTTTTGTTCATTCAACTAGGTAAGTACCAAGTTAAATATATGAACATGTATATTGAGCCCCTTATTGATGAGTTGTTGAAGTTGTGGAATGGGATCACTATGTATGACATCTCTAGACCAATAGGACAAAGACAATTTCAATTCCATGCAATGCTTGTATGGACAATACATGATGCCCCTGGGCTAACTCATTTTTGTGGTATGTTATATATTGTTAAGGTCACGTATTTTTGGTATGTTATAGTGCTTACACATTATTGTTGTATGTTTAAGTTGTGCATGATAATTGTACATGATCCAATTGTATGGTTTCTTTTAGGTCTTTAGACAAAGGGTAAATTTGCATGTCTAATTTGTGGTCGAAAGATGAAATCTCATCATTCAAGAAGTTTAGGAAAGCAGGTGTTCGATGAATTTAGGTACTTTCTCCACAATAATCATAAGTATCAAATTATCGAAAAACATCTTTTCATTGGGAAAGAAGAGACAACATCAAGGCCATGAAGAATGACACCTCATCTATGGAAGTTGGAATATAATAGACTAAATCGCCGAGGTAATGTCATTCCATCTGATGATTTTTGTTTGAAATTTATATTTTGATATTGTCTTTTATTTACTAATGATTTTATTGATGCTCATGAAGGTTGTCAAGGCATCAATGACCAACTTCCTAGAGGAATAAAAAGTTATCCTAGCCAATTTAGTAGGTTTCCATACTACAAGGATCTCCCAATCGTGTATTTGTTTGATGCTATGCATATTGGAAAGAATGTAACAAAGACACTATGAAAAATATTGGATGGAAGGCGTGACAAAGAAAAAATTGCCAAAATTTGTAATGATATTCATGAATCCAATCATGCACTAAAAAATTTCATTGAATCAAATAGAAATGGAGACCGTATAAATACGAGTGCCCTTCCTTGGTTATTAACTGAGCAGCAAAGTGATGCATTAAAAGAAGTCATAAAAAAAAAAATTTCCAACAGGATTGCTGCAAATATAAGTAGTCTTGTATCAAAGAAAGGTGATTTTGGGCCAGGGTTGAAAACACATGATTGACATACCTTCATCAAGGTAAGTCATGTTGTCTATTTATATTATATTTGTAAAATTGCATGTACTTTTTATTGTATTATTTACAATATATTGAAAAGATCATTTTTTAATCATTGCAATATGTCCTACCTCTATCCCTCCCATACTAGTTTGACAACAGTGTTAAACAAGTTATATACAATCTTGGAGAATACATGAGGTTAGAAGTGTTATTTTTTAGACTTGTATAGATATTATATTTATGACTTGCTTTACTTTTTATGTAATTTATTGTATATTTTTTTCTAAAATCTCATTTATATGTTTTTGCGAGTTGAATCTCTTTTAGGTGTTTATCATCTAAAGAAATTGATAAAAAAGGATATAAAATATTGGAAGAGAAAAATTCCCCAGCTTATGTGTGAAATGAAAAAGTGTCTACCTCCAACTTTTTTCAATGCTCAAGAACACTACCTCATACATCAAGTTGAAGAAATTGAATTGTGTGGACCTGTACAAACTAGGTCAATGTGGATGGTTGAGAGGCACTTGAAATTTATGAAGGGCTTGGTTCGACAAAGAGAATGTCTTGAGGGTTCTATGGTGGAGGGATATATGGTATACCAGACCATGGTGTACATTAGTGAATATCTTCCCAAGTTTGCAGCAAATATCCATGTAGATCGCATTTGGGATCCCAACTCTATTAACAAATTTGAAGGAGAGTACTTGATGGGGAAAGGTAGATTGAGGAAAGTGAGAGGTAATTATATGATGTTATTGTAGTTTATTAATTATTATAGATCTTCAATATAAGTTGTTTCTAAGTAGTCTATTTGTTTTCTTTACAGTTGGTCATGAGTGGGATACACTACATTTGTATATTGCAAAAAATCTTGATTGGATGACGGTATGGATTCAACAATCTCAAGAAAATGGTCGCTCATTAACATGGGATGGTGTTTCATTATTGGTTAAAGAAGCTCATCGTAATGGAGATCCCAATGTTACACCAATGGTACTTGATCTAGTGTATGGTTTAAGAGGTAGAAAGGTACGTATAAGTTCACTAACCATGACCCATAAGTTTAATATCAACTCACAGATCGATGAAAATAATCTTGACATGTTTGAATAACTGCAGATCAAACACCAACGTAGTAAAAGCATAAGGTTTCACATCCACATCTGCCCTAGTAATCTTATTAATAAAAGAACTCTTGCCAACATTAGGGTACCCATAGATCAAAATAGTCCTAGTATTTGGGTCAATAGATGACAACCTTGCCATATGCACATTGCCTCATCTATTTGAGGTAAGCCAAACTCAGTTTGATTCTCTTAACAATGGTACACATCTGTCCAAGTGCATTAATCTTAAAATATTTTCAAATCAATCTTATTACAAACTATAATAAGAGGTTTATTGGCAAATAGAGCTGCTTGTTGCACAATAGTATAACCACAGAACTGTGAAACATGAAGGAAAAACAAAATATCCACCTTCAAATGATCCAAGGTAGTAATATTGAGCATCTCAATGGTGCTCCTATCCTCCAAAGGGTGGCCCAAAATACCAGGGACGTATCAATAACCTGATACCTCAAGTAGTTATAATCAGTATGCTCGACAAACAAAGACTTAGTAGTAAAAGCATAAGGTTGCACATCCACATCTGGCCTAGTAATCTTATTAATAAAAGAACTCTTTCCAATATTAGGGTACCCACAGATCAAAATAGTCTTGGTATTTGGGTCAATAGATGACAACCTTGCCATATGCTACCTCACCTATTTGAGGTAAGCCAAACTTGGTCCAATTCTCTTAACAATGGTACATATCCATCCAAGTGCAACAACCTTCAAAGATTTGTAGTGGTAAAGAGAATCCCCATATTTTATCAGCCTAACATAGTCTTTGGCCACTTTGGCAATGAGATTGTGAGCAATATTGATATGGCTAAGGGCCAACTTGTAGTGATCTTTATGATATAAAATATTTAGAAAATCTCCATAAAATGGATGCACATCATCTTGGTGGAGGAAATCATCTACTATAGTGAAAATCTTGCCATGAAAATTTTGTTGAGTGAATTTTACCTTGCGCATGTAAAATTGATAGAGGTGGGAGATTGCATAGCCCTTGTGCACCACCGGTGGTGTCTGTCGCTATGATCTTGATAAGATTATGTCCACAAAATCTTTCACCAAGGGCACCACCGTAATCTTCTTGAAATCATACTCCACCATTTTTTCTCTCTTTCTCTTTTCCTACGTTGATTCTTCCCCAATTTTGATTGCTCAATTAGAAAATAGAATGAGCAGGGACCCACTAGCAATAAGAAACTGAACAAGTGTGGACACTTGAAGATAAATATCTAGACTAATCACCGATCAGGATGTCATTAGTGATTACTTTAGATATTTATCTTCATTTATTTTTTTTAACATTCCATATTTTGTCAAAATTTTGACTAATCGTAGTCGAAACTCTGACCAAGTCTGGTCTAAATATTGACCATTCTGTGTCAAAATGTGGCGTTGTGGATTTGGCATCCTTGTCGGATGGGCCAAATATTTCAACCAACATTTGTCAAAATTTCTACTAATTTTGGTTAGAATCTACCGTCGTGGTTTTGGCACCCTAGTCAGAGGGGCCAAATATTTCGACCAACATTGGTCTAAATTGTGACACAATTTAGTCAAAATTTAGTGTTGTGGTTTTAGCATCCTGGTCGGATGGGCCAAACATTTTGACTGACGGTGGTCAAATGTTTGATGAATATATTTTCCAATTGGTAATGTTGGTTTCAACCAAGATTGGCGTAGAACATTCTATGGTTACATCTATATGTCAAAAATTTGACTAGAAAAATAGTGACAAACTCAGTCGTCAATAAATCAACCAAGTTTGGTAGAAAATTCGACCAACTAATCATCAAAAATAGGTGCCAATTGTACTAGTTTCATTTCCCCAATACATTCACCATATTGAGCCCTCATCGATGTTACTACTTAGATAATATGGGCTCTAATATCTATTACATTTTATTGGACTACCATATTCAGAGGAGTCTTTGAGTGTGTTTGCAAGTCAGTGAACAAGTGGTTTCAATCTCTACCTAGCATAAGGAAGCTTAGGTGTGTTTGCATAAATATGACTGCTTAATGTGTTCTAAGTCCAAATCTTAGATAATTCCCCCCAAATGAATAAACACCAAGTATTTTCAAGCACCTACAAGTCACTAGAAATAGATAGAAAAGACCCATTTTCCCAAAATTCACTGAAACTTGCATCAACATGTCAATCATAAAATTGCATTTGGTATCTTGAATCACATCATGTATTTTGAGTCACATCTGGTCCATCCTGAATCACATCTGGTGTCTACAATATTTCCTAGATTGCATCTAGTAACTACTTCATATCCTGAGTCACATCCTGTATTTCATGGGTCGCATCTGGGGTCAAAAGTTTGTCAGTTCCCTATAAAGGATTGCATCTAGGACAAAGAGCATTTTTTCTATCAAAACTAATTTTTTTACATTTCCAGATACCCATTTCAGCCATTAGTAAGATTCTACTATCAAAACACTTCCATCTGATAACCTGAGAGAGTTATTTCTGAGAAAGTCTTGTTACCTTGCATGGTCTATTCTGCATTGTCCAAATTGTGGAGTCTTGTTATCCTATCAATTACAATCAAGCTCCTAGCTCACTATTAGGGAACTTTGACACCCTTTGATGTAGGCACTTTCACACTATCATACCCACTTGTATTTTTGTTCCCAACTCACTATCAGGGTACTTTGACATCCTTTAACATTGGATCCATAAGACATATTCAAACCCACTTTTACATCCTTGGACTCACAATCAGACATTACAAATATTCAAACCCACTCTAAATACAAGAAACTCATTAATTCCTTAATCAATTTTTCATGGTTAACATAAGACACAAATCTTATCATTTTGAATTGAACCCATTCTCAAATGAAGTACCATTGCTCACATTTGAAAAAGGAGAAACTTCAAGACTTAATCGTTTATTTGGAACAACACCAAACACCACTTATACAACAATACTTGAAGTGACAAACATGAATAACTGAGAAGAATTCCATTAGAATGAAAGAAATGATGAACACAAAAATCAAGAAGAATCTCAACAACAACAAGAACATTAGGATTCAGATGATGAAGATCCCACCAAACAAGAATACCAAAGAGCTTTAAGAAAAAAATGATTCAACAAAATCCTTGAGAGAACTTTGGAAGAAAACATAGAAAAATATTTCCTATAACTTGCCTCTCAAGGAGTGAAACTACCAAAGGACTATGATGCAATTCAACTTAAATAGAAAGAAGATCTTAGTCCTATGTCTATTTTAACAATACAACTACTTGTTATGCAAGAAGAAATCAAAGAACTCAAGAAAGAAAAGAACAAACCAACAAAACAATACTCTTTGGAGAACATATGTCCTTTCCCTTTTGACAAGGGACTAAAGATGATTCCATTTCCTAAAAATGTCACAATTCCCAAATACAACAAATACACTAGAAATTAGGACCCTCAAGATCATGTGAGGGAATTTTGCACAACCATTATGGAATTTATACACGAACAAACATATCTCATGAGATTATTTCCATGAAGCCTAGGTGGACAAGCTATGGACTTGTTCTCAAAATTACCTATAAGAATCAAGAAATTTGATGAACTAGTGGAAAAATTCATACAAAAATACTCCTATAACATCCAACAAATAGTGACAATGTTGGATTTATGCAATACCAAATTTTTTTTGGAAGAATCATTCTTAAATTTCCTACAACAATGGAGGAAGATATTTGCACGATATGTTAGGCAGATACCTGAAAATGAAAAAATGGACATCTTTATTAATAACTTGGTACCAGAAATGAACTTTCCTATACAATTACAAGGTCCACCAAGTTTTGATAAGATTATAGATAGTGCCATCAAGATTGAAGAGGTCTTGACCAAGAAAGGGGAAATCACTATCAACAAGGAAAATAGAGACAAGTACTATCCCACCAAAGATAACTACAAATATAGAAACAAGAATAAGAATTTTGTTAATAGTGGAGTAGTGAATACTCCTAATCCAAAACCGAAGTCAAATATCTTCAATCTCACAATGATTCTCCAAGCGAGAAAGAATTTTAATTCTACGGTGACACCAATGACTAACAAGAATTTCAATAAATCTCCTACTCGAACAGAGCCTTGGGAAGCAAGACCTAAGAGAATATTTACACCATTGAAAGATACATTGGAAGTGGTCCTGAAGTCACTATTGGACAATAAAATCATTACAATTCCTAACACCAAACCTTGGGAACCATAAGTAAAACCAAGGTGGTGGAATGATAATGATTACTATGATTTTCATCGCAACAAAAGACACAAAACAAACAACTATATGAAGTTAAGACATGTTATTCAAGACTTGATTGAGGAAGGAAAATTTAAGGTAGATGGACATCATACAAAAAATGATTATAAGGCCTTCCAAACTCCATTACCTAGCTATGAAAAAGGGGAATCTTTCAAGAGTAACAAGATTAACTATACATATACTAATAATGATAATGTAATTCATATGGTGGAGCCATGAAAACCTTCCATCAATGTAATCACTCTGAGAGGATTCCAAAGCAAAACTGATTCTTCTAATGTTGTAACAAGAAATCAAGCTAAGCTCACTCTCAAAGGAGCTTCAACATCTAACACACCAACAATAACAAAAACATCTAAACAAGTGGCATTACCTCCAAAGTTTAATCTTGTGGATCAGTTTCAATGCACACCCACTCAAATATCTATTCTAGAGTTGTTAAAAATCTCTCCTAGTCATAGAGAAGTTCTTGATCAAGCCCTACTTCACACTAATGTATCGAAAGATCTAGATGTGGATAGATTCCAAACTATGGTTGGTCACTTGAATTCCCCACATTACCTATCATTTTATGAAGAGGATGACAAATCATTGAACTAGCCACATAATCAACCTCTGCATTTAGAAGTCCTTATTCATAAACATTGTGTCAAGAGTTTCTTAATAGATGGAGGCACTGGTTTGAATATCAGTACATACAACTTGGTAAAATAATTGGGATTCTCATAACATGCAATTGATCCTAGAAGAAAGATAACAATCAAGGCTTATGATGAAGAAGAAAGATCCTCCAAAGGATTAGTTGTTTTACCTATCAGAGTGGGACCAGTAGAGAAAGATGTCCTATGTCAAGTTCTTTATTTACCACTTGCATATAACATTCTTCTTGGAAGACCGTGGATAAACTAAATGCAAGCTATGCCTTCTACTTACCATCAATGCCTAAAGTTTCCCCATAATGGAGTGGAGGTGACTATTCCAGCAGACATGACATATCCTTGTAACAATCTTGAACAAATAGAAAGCATGGTTCCTCACAATAAAGAAAACTCTAATAAGGCGGAGACATCCAAAGAAATGGTTTTGAGAAGCTTTGCTAAAAAGATCAACATTCAAGAGACAAGTATGGGAGAATACAAGTTAGATCCTACAATATCTTTAACAAATCTTCCCATATCTCCTAGGACACAAGGCAGACCTTTCTAATCAACATTTACACCATCCAATGGTAGTGTTCTAACAATACATGAGGAAACTGGAATGGTCAAATTAAAAGTATCCCTTGAAGAATAAAATGAAGAAAAAAATGTCTTGCAATGGCTTTATAAAGAAAATGAAGATGGAAATATCAAACATGTTGAAATAGCTACAAACAAATCTGGAAAGGGGTATGAGATCATGAAACAAATGGGTTACAAAGGAAAAGAACCCTTGGGAAAAAACAAACAAGGACTTTTGGAACCATTAAACATGGATTTTAGAAATCCTAAAGACAAGACTAGATTGGGCTTCAAGGAAGGAAAATCTCATCCTGTTGCAGAAAGTGGTCTTGTATTTGACATATCAGGAGACTCGGATGATGAAGAAGAGGTAGAAGGACAACCTATTTCCAATGAAAGGTTTTTGATCTTAGTAGGATATCCATTATCAGAAATTGGTACCAATCTTGAACAAGAACCAGAAGAAGAACAAACAAAAGAACCTGAAGAAGAACAAGAACAAGGGCTTCCCATTTTTGACACACCTCCCTTTGACAAGGAACCAGACATGATAAATTCACAAGAACCATTGTAAGAAGAAGAAAAACATGCTAATGAAGAATGTAGTACCCACCCATAGTTTTCTTTATGTTTCAGTTGTCATTCTCTTTTAGGCTTGTATTTCAGTTGTTTGGCCCGATTATTTTAGGCCACTTTTCATGTGATCAGTTATTATTTCAATAAATGATGATTATGGATTATGATTATTATGTGTTTATCATGTGATGACATAGATTAGATGATGCTATTATCATGATGCTATGTTTATGTTTTATATATCAGTTTATGATGTTACTGACCCCATATTTGCATGTGTATGGTTATCATGTGTGTTTATATGTTTGGCGTGTTTGTGTGGTAAAGGATGGAGGTGTAGTTACTTGCATAGTCAAGATCCACATGACCGATCGTACCCTATCACTATCTTCTATATATATATTGGATGTACATGCTTCATCTTGTGATATTAGGTTTGCAGTTATAGGGCATCGTCTTGCCTGAATTGGCAGGAGTGAGCATGCCCATAAATATTCATATCAATGGTAAAGAGGGGAGATAATACACAGACCCAAAACCATAACCTAAGCTTAATTGTCCTAGGATTGGACAAGTATCAGTTTGACTACCCTACCCAAATTCATCTAGTTGACATGGATTCGTGGATCCCTTCTCCTAAGTTTGCTTGGTTTTATGTTGTTTGGCCTTAGTTGATTCATTCCTTATGTGAGTGATTTTATGTGATTATTAGTTTAATGATTATAGTTGAAATTTAATATTAATCATAGTCCTAAGTTTATTTGAGAAAATTTAATTAAAATTTTTATTTGGATTTAATTAATTATTTAATAAAAAATTAGATTTTAATTATGCTTGTGTGCTTTATTAAATGATTAAATATTTAATTGCATGGTCAATTGTGCTTTAAAAATATTTAATGTATTTAATGCAATTTTTAATTATAAACATGTGCATTGAAAAGTGAATTGTTCTCAAAAGTTATCAACCTGTTTCAAAAAGTCAAGTTGAGTTGTGCATATAAAGTTATTTTAAATTATTTAATTGTAATTTATTTTCAATTTATGATTTGGAGTTGACGTGGGAGTTAGCTTTTGAGTTATCTTTAGGGTTGCATGAAAGAGGGGATTGAATCTCTATTAGGGGAATTGCATTCATTTTAGAGATTAGACAAGTTTTGGAGGAGAATTTTGGAGAGTTTGTGTGCTTTGGATTTTTGGAGAATTTGCCTGTTGTGATTGCTTGTTGTTTTGGCTACATTCTGCATCTGGAATTCTTCATAGATTCAGATCTGCAGGTTGAATCTGTCCTCAGAGCAATTCTGGCCTACAGATCTTCAAAGGTTTTAAATTTTAGTTTCTTGTTTTGGATCCAAGGTAGGCTTTGTATTCTTGCCTGTTAATTTCTATTTTGCATCTATTGGCTTTTCATTGTTTATGCAATTTTTATTTGTCTCAATGGTTAGATATGGCATTTCTACTATTTTGGGTATTTAGAAAATCCTAGTTAAGTCAATTTTATGTTTTTATTAAAATTTAGCATAGTAATGTTATGCTGGCAAAATTTCGTTGAAAGATTCTTTATAGATTTCCTAGAAAATAATAAATCAAATCAAGACTATAGTTTGACTATAGGGTTTGAAAATAAATTTACACTTTAGAAAGGAAATCAATTTGTTATAAAAAATCCAATTTTAGTAAGAAAAAATAATTCTGGTTAAAAAAGAATACTCTCTGTTAAAAAAAAAATTCAGTCAAATAAAATACACAGTCAAGGCCAGAAAAAGACAAAATATGGGTAAGTCAAAAGATAGAAGGAAAAAATATATATTATTTATATTTTCTGAAATTTCATATTATATTTATTTAAATAATAATTAAATAAACTTTTAAAACAAAAAAAATGCTTTGGAAAAATGTTTTTTAAAGAATTTTTTTTTAAAAAAAATATTAAATTTATTTTGGGGCACGAGGTTTCACTCGTACCCCCCACGACAGTGGTACCTCTTCCCACTATCGACGGTACCCTCTGGTATCATACGGTAGGGCAAGGCCTGTCGGGCCTGCGGTGGTACCTATGATGGTACCGTGTAAGGGGCTTAGAGGTGGGGTGTGGGGCCCACCCCCCATATAAATTTGTATTTTTCTTTATTAAAAGTTTTTTTTTATATTTAATTTTTAAATTTAGTTTAATTACATTTTTATATATTAATTTAGTTTAGTTAAATTTTAATTATTTCTTTAGCTTAAATAAATTTATTTTTTAATTTAAGTTTAATTAAATTTGTTAATTGTGTTTAATTAGATTTGTATTTAAATTAGTTTAATTAAATTGGGTTATTGATTTTTGTTGAATTAAAATTTATGTTTTTAATTAAATCAAAATTTGCTTTAATCATTGTTTAATAGTTTTAAATTAAATATTAATTATAAGTAATTAATATTTAGTTAAAAGACTTCTCTTATATAGATTTGTAATTTAGGATAAATTAAACGTTGGCATGATCATAGTTTAAATTATTACATTTAAACAATACTTACCTATGTGGTCATTTATATGTTAAATTTAAATGTATATATGTATTTAAATTCATAGTGTGAGTTTGTTTATTTCTAATTTTGTGTTGATTATTTCAAATGAGTTATGTATTTAAGATTGGATCCATACATATACACATAGGAGATGAGTTTTATCGCACTAATTATTAAGAATAGTAAGTGGAATAAAGTTTATGTGATTATTTATGTTCATAATGGAAAATGAATTATTAGAGGTGTTATGTTTCCACTGAAATTGGGTGTTTTCTCTTGTTTAGAACTCTTAGGAGACTATGGATAATATTTTGATTATGACATTATTGTGACAGTTATGATTAAGATTCTCTTAGCAGTTTTATGTGTTTCTACTTTTGGATTCATTTATGATCATTATGGAATTTAAATGCTTATGGTTACATTTTAACCTTCTATGATGTAAGTGTTGTATTCTTCATCCCTGAAATCATCTTCTTGTACTTATTGTGATATCGGGATACTAGAAGACCTAGGGGGAAAACATAGGCCAGGGTATGAGTTAGTTGGATATGTCTTCAGAATTATGTTTCGATGTGTGTGTGTATTCCGATTATACCCTGATTTGATCATAGGGGCTCATGATGCTTTGTATTCTCTTTATGGTATCTTTGTAATCATTTCTAGTTCTTGTGTGTGAAACTGGATTTGGGATTACCTGGTTGTATACCTGATTTGATCTATGTGAAATTTGTGAGCCTAGGGTAGTTTACCTAGATATGTAGTAGGGGGTGGCTTGCAATAAGTATTAGGGCCCACAAGTGGCTTCCAAGATCACTTATTGTAAGTATTTGTAATCAAGTGATAAATTAATATAACATTGAGAGATATTAAAATGAACCTAATAAGATATGCTTCCTCACCCATGCTTGAGTGCTAGTACAGACTAAGATGGAGGATGAGATAATGCTTTCCACCTTTGAAAGGTGTGTGTTTGGCATAGTTAATGGCTTCATCTGTACAAGAGGTCATTGATACCGTGTATGGTCACTTAAGTGTCAAGATCCAGAGTGATTACCAGGACAAGACTTAAGGATTAGACGTACATG
The DNA here is from genome assembly GCA_027943335.1 of Chamaecyparis obtusa. Taxonomy (NCBI): domain Eukaryota; kingdom Viridiplantae; phylum Streptophyta; class Pinopsida; order Cupressales; family Cupressaceae; genus Chamaecyparis; species Chamaecyparis obtusa. Next base: position 69,358 of record BSBK01003089.1, read on the forward strand.
ATGACACCTTCCTATGCATAGTCTAGTTATTCTACAAGTGTCAGTTTCCTCTCGATTAGTGAGTCTTACCTATCACTTTATTTTGTTTACCATGAGTTAGAGAGCTTTCAGGATTCCTTTGCGTAGTGGTTTATCTTATTTTGGCATTGGTTATCTGAGTGGGTCTGATGTTATCTCCTCAACATAGTGGGGTAGACCTTTGTGGATCTACATAGATGGGTGGTAGTGATTCTTTACCATTTGAGATTCGACGTCTTGATTCCAGTGCTTGATGATGTTTCTGCAGTTGGACTCCTTATGATTCTTCATTGATGTTTCTTTTCTTATCTTCATTATTTGTAATCCTGTATTAGAGTATCGCATGTGATACCTAATCTGGACATTGCAATATATTTGTTAGAGTGATTACCAGGTACCCTGCGACATGTGTAGTGGATGTGAGTTTATGTAGATATTATGGATGTCCACGAGGATTGTATTTATTGTTATATGATTTAATTGGAATATTTATGTTATGGAATCTTTTGTTGATGTCATTTTAGTTGTGTTATGTTCTTAAGTAATTCTACATCATGGGACTCTCAAGTTTTGTAATTTGTGTTGGTTGTTGTATTAATGTGAGTAAATGGTAATTACTTCTACACTGATGTTTATCTTGTATGTTAACTTTAGAAAGAAAAATTATTCATGAAACGTAGTAGCATGTTTTAGGTTAATCTCTCTTGGGTTCCCTGGTGGGTAGTTACATCTGGTATCAGAGCCAAGTTTCTACACTGGGAACTCTCGGTATGTACGCTCATTAGGTTTTGTGTAGTTTAAACTTGAAACTAAACATAGACATAAAATATTATTATTTTCGAACCATTTCTTTGTGATTATGTTATCTTTTGTTTTTGTTTTGATATGTTGTCTGGATCTCTATATGTTGCAAGAATCATGGCTGTGACTAGAGATGATAGAGCTCATGGTAGAGGTCATTTTGGTAACTGTGGAAGGGGTACTCATCAAAGACCTTCTACAAGTGTCAAACAGGTTAGCCACCATCAGCATTTTAGAGGTGAGTAGAGAGAGGAACATCGGGCTGAGTCTAAAGGACTAGACATGAGAAAGCTTCTACAGGTGATTATCAATCATCTTGGTCCTGAGAAGAATAGAGTTGAGCAGGATGTTTCCCACCACTCTTAGAGGGATGAGACGGAAAGGTAGAGATCTAGGAGCCCTCCAAGGAGGAACTTCACAGTGGATCCTACTATTGTGGCAGCTAATCACAAGAGGGATTTGATGTGAGGGAAAACTATTCCCTTTGATGGAAAAGAAACTGGTTTAGAGGCAACGAATTGGCTCATAGACTTAGAGCAGATTTTTTCTATGTATCCCTTTAGTAGCAATACTAAAGCTAGGAATGCAGTTATGCAACTTACTGAGTTTGCAGTTGTATGGTGGAAGATAGAAGAGGAGAAGATAGGACTTTGGATGAATATTGTCACTTGGGAGTTGTTCCTTGAACACTTTTGAGAGTGCTTTCTTTTAGATCAATGGAGGCGACAGAAAGTAGATGAATTCCATAATCTGAGATAGTTGACCTTGTCAGTGGGAGAGTACAAGCATCAATTTTTCAAGCTCAAGAAGTATGTTGGCTTTGGTCAGGATACAAATCTTCTAGTACAACACTTTGTTAGGGGGCTTAATGCTCACATAGTTGGTGATGTTAAGTGCTTTGAGCCTAAGAACCTCCAGGAAGTGGTCATTAAGGCTACTCTAATAGAGGAGAATCTAGCTTTGGGTCACAGTGGTCAGAGGAGTGTTCAACCTAGTAGTTCCAAGGGGAATAAATCCTAGAAGAATGGAAATTTTTAGAACCCTTCTACCTTTTCAAAAGGTAATCAGGATCAGAAGAACAAGAAATTCTTCCATGGTAATAGTGGTGGTTCTCAATCAGGGAACTATCTCAATTGGCAGCATAGTATGCACAATCAGGATGATTAGCCAGCTCATAGTTCACATCAAGATTTTGGTGGAGGTAGTTTTCCGCCATCAAGTGCTCCCGCAAAAAGGAGAGGTTTCAGTGGAGATTATTTTTCTTGTGGCCAATATTGTCATAAATCAAACAATTGTCCCCAGCATTCAGCTCAGCATTCAAGATAGAGGCCGACAACTTCTGAGCCTACAGTCAGTGATGCAAGTGTATCTCATAGGGCTTTTGCAGTAGGGAACAATCCTCAGAGTTTGAACCCTAAGGTAGGGAAGGGTCTGAAGGGACCTACTCAGTGATCCTTGGTCTAGTTTTCAGTTTAGTGCAGCTAAGTTTATGGGACTTATATCCCTACTTGTTCTAGGCTTCCAGGACTAAGCCTAATCCTAGGGGGACTGGATGTAGTACCCACCCATATTTTTCTTTATGTTTTAGTTGTCGTTCTCTTTTAGGCTTATATTTCAGTTGTTTAGCCAGATTCTTTTAGGTCACTTTTCATGTGATCAATTATTATTTCAATAAATGATGATTCTGGATTATGATTATTATGTGTTTATCATTTGATGACATAGATTAGATGATGATATTATCATGATGTTATGTTTATGCTTTATATTAGTTTATGATGTTACTAACCCCATACTTGTATGTGTATGGTTATCATGTGTGTGTATTGATGGGCTTCTAGATAGCCATCTTTCTCATTACTTTTTATCCTCTTTTCAAAACAGTTAATTGCACACAAACATGAATTTATAGTTTTCAAGCATATGAACTTATGGTTTTTCTGTGTGTGTGTGTGTATATATATATATATATATATATATATATATATATATGTATGTGTGTGTGTGTGTGTGTGTGTGTGTGTGTGTTAAAACATAAAATGGAAATATGGATACTTTAAAGTCATGGTATTTGCTTGAATTTATGGACATGAATGATATATTGCAGTAGCTATACATGTTAATGAATGTTTCTTTTCCTAAGCTATGTTTCAGGTAGTTTTCCTCCTATAGTCGTAGGACTTGCAAGAGTGTTAATTAGAACTTACACCTTTTCCTAATATTAGTGATGAGGATATATATGTATATGGTTGGATGTGTGTGCATTGATTGTTTTACAGATGTTGACCATAGATATTCAAGAACCAACATAGTGGCGCTGAAGTAATCAAAGCCAGTCATGGGATGCATAATCTTTGCAAGAAAAGTAAATAAGTTGTTGTTATTTTGTTACATGCAGTGCACAGATTTAGTTTCCTTAACATGCTATATTCCTGGAGATTTATTCATGATCAATGATGTTTCTATTCTGAAACTTTATGAGTTGTAACTGATCCTCATTTATGAAGTGATAATAGATTTAGGAGGTAGTTGTAGTTTCCCTTTTAAATAATTGACTGTTGTGACTCTTTTGGAGTTAGTCGAATGAACTAGTTTTTATAACAAAACTCTTGCAATACTATTTTCAACCAAGTGTAATCATTTTGTTATGGATGAATAGAATGCTCAGTTCAAGTTTATATCTTTTATCTTGATTGTGTTTCCTATTCACTCATTCAAGGGGGCCCACTTGATGAGTGAATTATTATGTTAGCGTAGAGTTCATTTTCCTATTTATTTCTAAGTAAATAGAACTCTGCATTTCCTGCAGCTACTGATAACAAAATTGGTAGCCTGTTCCTGCAGCATAGGTGGTTAGAGTAATTCCTAGCTGGGATTCCCTGCTTTGTTAGAATAAATTCATTTACCAGTTCTAGCATAGTTTTTTTGAAGCATAAGCATTTGAATTCCGTAGATAGTCTTAGATTGAGAAGGTTTGAAGCATATACTTTGCAAATGCCATTCCAAGTTTACGTCCCTGGTCAATAATTAAATGAGACTGAATAATCCATTTAGAAATCATTTAGGGTGTCCAATCCTAAAATAGGCCATCCATTGCTATGGGTTTCTAATACTGTTATTTGACCAAGCATTTTTGGCACCGCTACTGGGGATGGTGTTAATTTAAACTTATCTTTGTAGTTGCATTCTCAGTCCTAATCTAGCGCTTAGTCTTAAGTAAGAATTTTATGCATAGAAGGAGAGACCACCTTGGGAGATTTATTCCCTGTAACTACCAAGAGGACCCATTTGATATTTTTAATCCTAAATTTGAAGAACCCCAAAATGAGAACAAAGAAGAAGAAGAACCATTTGAAAATCCATTTGCTGATGCTCAGGAACACTCATCATCTGAGGAATCACTGCATTTGAATGACCTATTTTCTAAACCTAAATACCAAGACAACCCGCTTGCTCTTATTATCTATCAGCCACCACCACTAGGTCCTCCTCCCAAAATGGCTGCTCATCCCACCTTTCCTTTTCCTATCCCTAATCAACAAGGTAATCAAAATTTGAAGAACATACCTATTGCTACGCTTCCTAAATTCTATGGCATCATTACAGAAGACCCTGAGACCTTCCTCTTCAAGTTTGACATCCTGTGTCAGAGTTATGACTATAAAACTCATGGACACAAGTTGAAGTTGTTTCCATCAACTCTAAAAGAGGCTTCCTTGAGATGGTTCATGGGCTTGGGTGCCAATGTTGTAGCAGATTGGAATGCCACGAGAAATCTATTTCTTTCAAAGTATAAAGAATACTGTAGGGGTCAAGATTTGAAAGGTGATGACATTTTCAAAATGTCTCAGAAGGAGGATGAAACCTTGGAGGATTATGTATCAAGATTCATGTACAACCTTTAGTGTAATACATAGCACTAGCTAAACAAGGAATCTTAGAAACACCTTTCCCTAAAGGGTGTGAATGATGGAAGCATTGAGGCTCTAGACTTGATGGTAGGAGGAGATATTACATAGAAAAATTGGGCTGACATAAAGAATATATGTCTAAACTATTCAAGGGCCACTGTAAAGAAGGGTAGGGGACTTAGAGACCTACCACATAAGTCTAATGGTGGTTCAAGACTATCCAAAATGGAGCTATATAATTTTATGTCTGACTTCAAGCATGACATCATTAATGATGTCGCCACTCAGCTAGATAGTATGCAGGTGAGGAGAAAGAAGGAAGAGATAGATGATGTGCTAGCCTAGTTCTGTTCTCATTGTAGAGAGAAGAAAATAAATTTTAGATGCAAAATAGTTGCATTCGTGGACACCAATTCAATGCCCAATGAGTTTAAAGCCATAGACGAGGAGAATGGAGAAGTTTTCTATATTGCTCAAAGGCGTCCATGGGCTCACAGACAAGGTATGCCTCCAGAACCATTGAATAATTTTGGTTATAATAATAGTAGTCAATGGAAAAACCATAACACCCAAAATTATGCCCCTCAAGGTTAGAATTAGAATTATAATTGGTCTAACCAACAGTCGCACTATAACCAAGCCTATCAACTATTACTTAAAAAATACAGCATACAATACAATAAGCGTAAGTAGGAAAAGGTTGCATTTGTTTGTCTAATTAACACTACCTTGCAGGTTTTGTTAGTTTACATGTCCTCATTGCATTCATTCTAGATGTCATTATTGTACTCTAAGTATTGATTATCATTCCAAAAATTCCAAAATTCATAAGTAATCATTACATTGTGCTTTCAAACTGAATGTGATATACAAATATCCTTTCTTGTTTCATGTTTCATCAATAAATAGAGTACATTATAGAATTAAAAGAAAGACTGAAGTATGGAATAGGGGTCCCATGCATTGCCTTTTGTATTGGTTTGTGTTAGCTAGTTGTCTGCTAGGTCTCCGCATTTAGGTCTTCAAAGTCTGAGTCTCCATCTGCATCTAGGTCTTTAGGGTTTCATATCTGCATAAGAAAGAAAAATATGGTTAGATCCTATTGGATCTAAGAAATACATGAGAAATGAATAACATACTGTAGCAATCAAGTTTTCAATACTGCATATCAATCTAAAAAATTAAATGAAATAAGGAAATGTACACTGACACTCACTACAAGGTAGTGTTAAAGGGACTTGTTTCTGACATGAAATCTTCTACTACTAATGATCATTGTGGTGTATGTTGTCCTTTTATTAACCAGAGGTCTGAATTAAAGGGACTTAGTATGTTTCAAACTGAGAAACCTTTTTCAGATAATGTATTTCATAATGATGTTATTTTAGAGCTTAACAGATTATCTTGCAGATAACAACAGACTAGTTTTCATATTCAGTCATTATTGAAGATGCAGATCAAGCTGGTTTCCATGATAAGAATGCTATAGGAAATGCCAATGATTGCCAACTTTCTAGTTCATGATACAAATGGTGCTGCATAAATACTGGTACAAATATGTCCTTACTATTTCAAAAGTACATTTTCAAATCATAAACATATTTGTTGCTGAATACAAAAGAGTGCTTCAAGATTAAGCCATAAAATCATAAATTGTCTATAGTTTGTTTTTATTGAGTGTCACGAACCTGTGTTTGAACCTCATTAGTTAACATTCTAATGTTTTTGAATGTCACGAGCCCATGCTTGAACTTCATTAATAGTGAACAAACATTTTCATCTTGTTGTACTTATCATATTAAGTGCAGATTCAACATCAATGAGAATTGTATACAGTGGACAAAGCTATAGGATGCAAGCTGAATAGAAAGTGGAAAATATGTATAAAATGGAACAGAGTATGTGTAGCCAATAGTGGAATATCATAAAGGAGAAAGCTACTCTCAGTCATAATCACCTTCTAAGGTTTGTGAAGGTTATGAGTGGAAAATGTGATAGTTTTGTTTATAACTGGTTATATCTTTAACATTTTTCACTCATAACCTTGCAACTTTAGTAAGTCATTAGAGGTGTTTTCATGGTTTCCTAGAGCAACTATCCGTCATTGTCAAACTCATATTATATGGTTTGGGAAGAAACAAGTTCACCAGTTCATCAAATTTATAGCTGTTGATTACACAAGTTCTTTTTATGTCAGCAAAGTGAAACAATTTGAATGCTATATGCTATAATCACAGTTTGTGTGCAAGCTATGGAAAATCTGTTAAATCAAGTTCTAGTAACTATCTATTTTATGTAGAGTTTTTTTTAGAAGCTAATAAAAAAAGAGCAGTTATCTGATATTTCCAAATTCTCAGTAAAATTCAGGTTTCATTTTTTGTCACAGTCATATGCTAAAAGAGAGACCAAATTTAACACCATTGTACACAATGAATTCAAATGTCCACACAAGGGTGGAATATGTGAACTTAACATACAAAGAGCTTCATGTTATATAAACCAAGTTCATTCTCATTCAGTGAAATCAAGCTTTCAAAGAAAAAGTGTAAAAGTCACTTTCAAATAAGACCCACAAGCTACATACTGGTCTTCCAGTTATCAAAAGGTATGAAGGATTATTTTTCTTTGGTAAATTGAAGTACCCAATAAATTAGTAACAGTCATGACTTTATTTGCCAAATGAAGATAATCTATAGTGGGTGTCGTAACTATTACTAGTTTACAAATGTGAGGCTCATGGTTCTATGTGAATCAAAGTATGGAAACTGTGACTATAGCACATGATGAATATGATTGTTAATATCAGTAACAATCAAAGCCGTGAATGTTAAGAAAACAACAGTGGGTGTCGTGAGTGATAGTATAGAGCTCACGGTGTGTGCATCAAATAAAAGAAATTTCAGTCACCCAATACCAATAGTGGCCGCTAACAAGGTGAGCTTCAAGTTCAAACAGTGGAGCAAGAAATAAATAAACACCAGTTGTATGACTGTTAGCATCCAATAGTCAAGTCATGACTGCAATAAATAAAGTTTGAATTCACAAGTTGAACTCATCAAATGAAGGTGATCTACAGTTAGAACCCATAACTGTTGCTAGTTTACAAATAAGAAGCTCACTATTTTACAACAGTCGCAAGTGGTTGTACATGGTAGAGATGATTCACAGTTGCAAATAAAAAGTGTTTTGAATAGTTTCAAGTTCATTAGATTCGAACCCATATATGGTTTGCAAAAAATAAATAAACCAACAGTTGAGCCTAGGTGTGAAATGTGTGGAGCCCATGGAAATAAAATAGAGATCGATAGTATGAACAACAAATCAAAGCCATGAAGCCATGGATAAGTCACAGTCTAGAAAAATACAAGTGCAAACAAATAAAAGCCTTCAAGAAGGCATGTCCAAGTTTTACAAAATGAAGCAAGATACATATCAAGTCACGACTGTGACTTATTCATGGCTTCATAGTTAAACAATAGTCATCTATTGAAAACATCAGCATATATATATATATATATATATATATATATATATATATATATATATATATATATATAACAGAAAAAGAGGTCGTAACTTATGCTGTGTTAAAGTTATAACTTCATGATATTTATGCTAGAAAATGAGCTTCGTATGATAAACAGAGAGTTCTTAAGTAAACTTACAGTTCATTGAACTTGAGTTAGCAATTCAATGCCGAGTTCCCTATTTGAGATACAGTCAGTGAAGAAGTAGCAGTGATCTTCAGTATAGCAAGGCTCAAGTTCAATAATGGAGTCTTTTCACAGTCAAACAAAGTTCCTTCAAGCAGTTTTCGAAGGCTTCTGCATGTTAGGGTTTCATTTCCCTTAAGCTTCTTTGTGAAGAATGAAGAAAACACAAGTGTTGAGATCAAAATGTGAATAACTGTTTGGAGTCCGCTAAGCAATTCAATGCCTTCAATGCATGTCAGTTCCTTGTAGAGCCTTGAAAACTGCTCATAGTGCTACCTTGCATTCTTATCTCCTTGAGTTTTGCATCACATTGCAAGTGGATGAGAAGTCACGTCGACTTTCCCACATTGCATATAGTTTACAATTATAGTCCTTTATCTAAGTTAGGAGATGAGGGTAGGTTAGTTAATATTAGGTTTTTATTTAGTATTAATTTCTTTTCCTAATTTTGGCAATTTTCTTTGTAAAAGGATTTAATTCCTTATATTAAGCCAAGATTTAGGGAGGGGGCATTTAGAGGAAGTTTGTAAAAGGCTTAGTTAGTGGCACATTTTTTGGCACATTTTTTGGCTAAAAAATTGGGATTTTGGAATGACTTAGGTTTTTGGATTTGAGGCATAGAGAGGATATAAAATTGATTTTTGAGGATCAATTAAGGGTTGCAGATTTTGGAGAGAGGGCATATAGTGAACATATCATTCCTAAGTGCTTTGAAGGCCATTTTTGTAATCTTTTTGTCAGATTTTTGAAGGAATGAACCAGATATTTTGACTCATATTTGTGAATTTGTTTCGATATTGGATCTTGTTTTCATCTTTTCTAACAAGTGTTAAATCATTTATTATCTAAAGGAAGTGAGTAGATTCCTATTCCTTCTCAAGATAATCAATTGCTCCAAGGCCTTTTATGAGAAATGTATGTTTGTTAATTATCCAAGTTGTTTGTGGTAAAACCCTGATAGCATCATTTATTAACCTATATGTTGAGTAGAGATTCAGAGTGTTAAGATCTTCATTTGTGAGTCAGGATTGAAGTTTCATGTTTTTGCAAAGTCTGAAGTATTCATTGGTGTATCACTCTAATCTTTTTAGTTATAGTATTCTTTTCCCTTTTTCCAACAATTTGTAGAGCAGGAAAGTGATATTCCATATTTTATAGGAACTGACCTAGAATCCGGAGATTCCTCTTCATTCATAGTCTACCCACAGCTAGGAGAGGTTTCCATTGTCAGGATATAATTGTTGTTTTGCCTTAATGCCTGATTTAAGGTAAAAATTCTAAGCCTGAACATCAACAACAACCACCATTTAACCCATACCAACAACAGTTTAACTCCTATCAGTAGCCACAACAGGGTAACCAATGGCCACCTCATGGTAACTGGAAACAACAACATTAGTGGGGATCCAATCAGCCTAGTCAGTAGCAAGCTATCATGCCTCCATCTCCTGAAGTAAATAATAACCCTCAAAAGACAACCCAACTTCCTGCACAACCAGCTTCGAATCCTAATAACAAGCAGAAAGCTTATTTCTTACACATAAATGATATCCATCTCAGATCAAAAACTACATTGCCTGCACCTAAGGAGCCCATAATAATTGAATTTTTTGATGCTGAGGACATACCCATGAACCAGCCTACTGATGTTCCACCTATTCCTCAATCTGCACAAGTGCTAAAAAATCCTCCTTATCCACAAATATTATCTCAGGTAGTTCCTTCAAAAGAAAATCCTATAGCAGCTGATTTACTTGATCAACTCAAGAAAATGATAGTACAAATTCCCTTGTTGGATGCCCTTAAAGAAGTTCCAATCTATACCAAAGCAATACAAGAAGCCTGTATTAAGAAGCTTGGAAGGAAGAAAAAAGACCCTGATATTGTCCATGTCTTGGGCCAGCTCTCTGATCTCATGCTAAGAAAATTTTTAATGCCTAAGTATTCTGACCTAGGAAGCCTAGTAGTAACTATTCATATTAATGGTATCCAAATTCAAAATGTCCTAATTGACTTAGGAGCATCAATCAATGTCATGACTAGGGAAGTTTTGTTAAGGCTCAGTATCATTGGTTTGTGAGATACACCTACAATATTGCCATTAGCTGATAATTCCACTGTCAAGCCAGATGGTATGGTTAAAGATATTGTTGTCACACTAGATTCTTTAGATTACCCTTCGGATTTCATAGTCCTGTCACCCAAAGCCACCTTAGGAGGATATCCATTAATCCTAGGTTGGCCTTGGTTAGCCACAACTGATGCTTGCATTGCATGTCACTTAGGAAAAATGACCATATCAGGTGGGATAAATACCAAGAAGTTAACTTTGTATTCTCCAGCGAAACCCCAAGTAGAAATTGATTAAGTTGTTTGGCCAAATTTAGGTGATGCTTCCCTTGAAGAAAAATCAGTGTAAAAACTTATGGTCATTGAAATAAATCCATTCATGGTATCACAAGAAGAAGATGATATACTTGTAGCAATCCTTACCAACCAATATGGTTCTAAGGAATCCTCTTGTGATGTTCCTAATTGTTCCCTTTAAACAATAATGCCCAAGCAAACCACATCTCAGTTTCCTACAACATCTGATTATCTCCCCACCTTACTACCTCATGAAATAAAGTCTCCATCCATGGTGGAAGTCTTGATGTTAGAGAAGGTCAAAAGAGTTGAAATTGTCGCAGGAAGGGAGTTGAATGTTACTAAGAACCTCACTGAATCTTAGATGTATAATCTTCTTAAGCTTGTACAAGAAACTCAGCAAGACTTTGCATGGGACTATATTGATATGAAGGGGTTAGACCCTAAACTTTGCACTCATAGAATCTATATAAGCCTTGAGTACAAGCTAGTGAGACAAGCCCAAAGGAGAATTAATCCTGCTTTGAGAGACTTAGTGAAGACCAAGTTGCAAAAGCTTCTTAGTGTTGGTTTCATTTATCCTATTTCTGACACCCAATGGGTTTCTCCTCTAGTAATTGTTCCAAAGAAGGGGGGAAAGTGGAGAGTTTGTGTGGACTATAGGGAGCTTAACAAAGCCACTAAAAATGATCACTTTCCACTACCTTTCATTGACCAAGTGCTTGATAATCTTGCTGGTAAAAAGTATTTTTCATTTCTAGATGGCTTTAATGGATATAACCATATACAAATATCACCAGAAGACCAGGATAAGACAATGTTTACCTATCCTTGGGGAACATTTTCTTATTCAGTCTTGCCATTTGGATTGTGCAACGCACCTACTACCTTTCAGAGGGAAGTGTTGGGTATTTTCTCTAATATTGCTATTGATTATGTTGAAATTTACATGGATGACTTCACTACTCATGGAACCACATTTGAAGAGGCACAAGCTAAATTGGATAAGGTTCTTAAAAGATGCCAGGAATATAACCTCTCCCTTAATAGTGAGAAGTTTTTCATGATGATGGAGGAGGGAGTTGTCTTAGGACACTACCTCTCATCTTTTGGAATTCAGGTAGACCCCGCAAAAATAGCAGTTATCAACACACTTCCTACACCAGTTAAGTAAAAAGATGTCAGGAGTTTCCTTGGCCATGCTGGTTACTATAGGAGATTCATAAAGGATTTCAGCCAACTTTCACACCTTTGTACAACTTACTGAAGAAGGAAGTTGAATTTGAATGGATAGAGGACTGTGAAGCCTCATTCTCAAAATTGAAAGATAATTTAACAACAACACCTATTTTGAGAGGACCTGATTGGAAGTTGTCATTTCACATCCACACAAATGCATTTGACTATGCCATTGGAGCAGTCCTTGGATAGAAGGAAGGTACTATTGAACATGCAATTTACTATATTAGTAAAAAATTGCAAGGTGCTAAATTAAATTATACTGTTACTAAAAAAGAGTTGTTAGCAGCCATCTATGCACTAAACAAATTTAGGCATTACATCACAAGTTATGAAGTATTTTTTCACATTGATCATTCATCCATCAAATACTTAATGAATAAACCTGCCATTAGTGGTAGACTAGCATGCTGGTTACTCCTCAAGCAGGAATTTGATGTGAAGATAATAGACAAACTACACAAAGCTAATGTGGTGGCCAATTTCTTATCAAGATTACAAGTACCAAATGATCCTGCAACAATTGATGACAGCTTCCCTGATGAGAACTTATTTTCTATTGATTCTTTTAATCCGTGGTATGCAGACTTAGCCAACTACCTTGCTACAGGTAGAACACCACCTCACTTCTCTCCTAAGCAGTGCCGACTGCTGGTTGAGAAGAGTTTTAACTTCTCTTGGATCTTAGGCTTCATGTTTTACATAGGACCAAACCAGGTCACTAGGAGATGTGTTCGTGAAGATGAAACTTATGACATTCTCTGAGAATGTCACAGTGAACCATGTGGCGGCCATTTTGCAGCAAAGCGGACAGCCTATAAAATTTTGACAACTAGATACTACTGGCCTACTTTGCATAAAGATGCAGCAAAGCATACCAGACATTGTGATAGGTGCCAACATATGGGGCGCCCAACGAAATCTGATGAAATGCCCCTATAGCCTCAGGTAGTTGTCACGCCATTTGACAAGTGGGGTATTGACTTTGTTGGACCCATTGAACCCTCTTCTCATGGGAATTTGTACATCTTAGTATGTACTGACTATGCCACAAAATGGGTTGAAGCCAAAGCTATGAGGCATGTTAGAGATCACAAAGTTGCTGAGTTCCTCTATGAATGCATATTCACTAGATTTGGAGTACCAAGGGTGATAGTCATAGATCATGGAGCATAATTCACCTCAAATATTATAATAGAGTTGATGTAGGAATACAAGGTGCACCATGGGAAATCTTCCCCCTATCATCCATAGGCCAACATGGTCAGGCCGAAATCACAAACCAGGAGATAGAATCTATTTTAACCAAGATAGTTGCTATTCACAAAAAGGATTGGGCTACCCGCCTTCCTGAAGCCATATGGGCCTATCGCACAACATGGAAAACCACCACAAGGTTTACTCCTTTTGAGTTGGTGTATGGAAAATCAGCCTCAATGCCCATTGAATTTCAACATAAAACACTCCAAATAGCCTTAGATTTGGATATTGATCTCACCAAAGCACAAGAAGACTGGTTACTACAATTAAATGGATTGGATGAATATAAGAAGTCTGCCCTCCACAATATGGAGTTGATACAACATCAAAGGAAAAAATGGCATGACATGTTCATTAGTGATAAGAAATCTACTGTGGGTGATTGGGCACTGTTGTATGATTCAAGATGCCATCACACACCCAGGAAGTTTCACACCAGATGGCTTGGGCCTTATGAGATAATATCAGTATTTGACAATGGAGTCATTCAACTTTCAACCATTGATCCTATGCGATTCAAGTTACTAGTAAATGGACATCGCCTGAAACTCCACAACAAGCCTATCAGTCATGAGGAGTTCTTGAAGCAGTTCTAGAGCAACGGTGAAACACACGATCCTACAGCCGAAGAATCTGCTAATTATTGATTCCATTCAAGAATAACATAATAAACATTTCACATTTTGTGGAATTATTTCTCCATAATCACTTTCATCTCACCTTCTCTCTCTTCCACCCATCAATTCCATCCCATCACTTCATTAATGCAGATGCACTTTTTCAGAACACTCTTCCTGAAACGCTTCCAGGTTCGTGCCATATTCACTCATACATATTTTATTTTATTGATTAGTTTTTAGGATTTTGTGTCATTTTAATTTTTCTACTCTTGCATAGCCTGGCTTGGTGGGATCCATGTCATTACTTAGTTGGGGGGGCGAAATATTCTATTTTCAAATTTTCAAATTAGCATGTAAAAATTAAAGTTTCTTGTCTTTATGAGATGACTGCCGTCATGTCCAGCTGATCTATCCTTCTATGATTATGTCATCACATTTGTAGTGAAATTAAATATATTAAAAGATTAAGTTAATTTCTAATGATATGCTACGATGTGTTCAGGGTGGCAACCCTTGGCATGAGTGAGATATTATGAGATGTTGTGCAAGAACCATATCATTAGATTTCATGCATAAATCTTTAATTTCATGAAGAAAGTTGTAGTTGGTACGCCTCCTTTTTCAACTGCAACATCATGTGTTGCAATACTTTGAATTATGTGATTTACCATTGTTAAGCTCTGTGAAAATACCAAGTTCTGCAAAATTCAAAATTTTATGAGCGTAAAAATGGGAGGTGACCTTCAACGGCATGAGCCAGTGGATCACAGGGTTTTTTTGGGTGATACCTCTAGTTATGAAATGTTTAGAAGGAGAGGATGGTTGGATTACTGCCTAAGTCTTAAGGGTTTTGACAAAGAAATTGCTTTGCAATTTCTATCCACCTTGAAGGATGGATTTGTGGTGGTCAAGGGCTTAAAGATTTAATTTATAGATGATGTGGGGGCTGAAGTAACGAGTTTTCTGCAGGAAGGTGAATGATGGGTGAAAGACTTCGACCTGCATTCGGTGAGGGATCAGTTCACTTTGCACGGTGACCCCCAGTTAGACGTCGACAAGAAGTAAGGTACTTGGTGACTATCTTTACCTCTGGAATTTATTCAACCAACTACATTCATTATCCAATACTTCACTCATGAGGGACACTACAAGTATTTGCATGGTCTGCATTTCAAACTTTTGAGTCATCTTTGGCATGACAACAGACCGGTAAATCTTCCCAGCTTCCTATTTAACATTGTAAAAAAGAAAGCTTGATTAGTCCAGTCAGGAAGCTTCCAGTCTATTTCACATCATTGTTTGATAAAACTAATTGTAGAAAGGGAATTAAATAGACAATTGGTTGGGACATGGGAAGAATTCTTGCAAATTAATGAGGTAGAACCTAGAATAGTCGGCCCTAGAGGCCAAGGTGTTGGGAAGAGAGAAAAAGCATCCATTGGGGTTTGCAAAATTGTCCAAAGGATTGAAAATGTTCCTGAAGCTTCCCCTTCCATTTCTAGGCATTCTAGGAAAAGAACTTACAGTGTTGGTGCCTCCACTTCTAAGAGGAAGAAAAATAAAATTAAAGAAACTGCTAATATCCATGAAACACCATCATCCGTAAGGACTAGGTCTACATCTAGGAGAGACAAGGATAAAGGAAAGGAGACAAAAGAAGAAATATTAGAGCAGTAACCTATTATTAATACTGGTAATGTTGAAGAAACCTCACATTCTCTTGGGGAAGAAAATCTAGGAATTCCTCTTGAAGTAGCTGCAGAGGAAGTAACCCCTAGCAAGAGGAAACATAAGAGTCTGTTGTACTCATATGTACACCCCAGAAGGAGAAGTGAAAGGATTTTTGAAAAGGATTTGGAGGCTCCTGTTCCAATTGCTGACCTAGAGTCCTCTGAATCAGTAGAGAAGTCCTCTTCAGAGGAAATGTTTCATCAAAATACAGTCAGTGACACTTCATTCAACAACCAGAGTCCACAAATAGAAGTTAACCCTAGTGTTAACTACATACTTATTGACAGTGATGAGAATTCTAAGGAGGTAGAGGAGTTTTTCAATAACTCTGTTAGGCCATATATTTGTAGGGATTTTGAAGAAACCTCAGAACTTGGAAAGGATATTGTTGAAGAAGTTCTCGAACAAAGTAATCAGGATGGGTTAGAAACATTGGCTAAGGTAGTAGATGATGTTAGTGAGGAAGGTAATGTAGTGAAAACTATTGTTTTGTGGAAAGGAGAATCCTTTGCACCAAAGGAAACAATAAAAACTCCTCACTTTCCATCTAGTTGGGTGGATATTCTCAATCAGGAACCCTTACCACTACCAAATTTGTCTACACCTCTAGCTGCAGGGATAAATTTGTATCAACAGTTGTTATGGGAAAAGGCACAATGGAAATTAGAAAAGGAAAAATTGAAACAAGTCATTAGTGAGCAAGGTTCTTAGATAGAGCAGAAATAAAATCAGATTGAGGTGTTGAAAAGGAGGATTGATCAAATTACAAGATTAATTCCAGAGCTCATGGAATGCAGGTCACCATCTTCGGTGTATGAATTATTTATTAAGGAACAACTTGTTAATTTCAAATTGACAAGAATTGTAGAAGGGCTCAATCCCTTTATCTCAAATCCCCATGAATTTTATGATGTATTCCATTCTTCTCCAATGACTCTAAAAAACTTATTGTGTGAGTTGTACCTACATAATTTGGCAGTCCCTGATTATACAGAGTGGAAGTCACTCCTCTATGTGGGAGATGTGCAGTTAAGCGAAGTCATGTCTTGGATGCAGAATGAAATAAGTAGGGAGAATCAAGCTGCACCTTATAGAAATAATGAGATGACATCTCCCTTGTTGATGAGGCCTAAAGTTCAGCATTCCAGGCGGACATATCTAGACTAGCTTTTTGTTACAGGGAACTCAAGTGGAGCTAATAAAATATATCTAGTATGAGAGAAAGCTTTTATAGATTGAGACCAACATTCCTCACATGATATTGCAACAATAATTAGTGCCTCCAGACAAAGATGGATACGAATGTCACATGATTTGAAGTCAAGGGAACCCCACTCTCCATAGAATTTAACCCTTTCTACAAGAAGAGTTCCATGGTACATTATGTTGAGAAGGACACTCTGTAATTACTAGTTTCCATTGAGGTTTTAGCCTCCACTCCTCCTATAGCCATTGTTAGCAATGAATGATAGTGCAGTAGATCATGATCTGGCTACTGAAGCCCAGTGATGGGAAAGACTTAGAGAAAATCACGGGTATTTTGATTATGTCAATGGTGATTCTGGGGAGAGAATAGCTAGTGACTTGAGGGTTCATGCCAGAATTTAGAATTTCATGGTTGTTGGGGACCAGCAATAGTTCAGTTGGGAGGAATGATGGGCTTCTAGATAGCCATCTTTCTCAACACTTTTTATCCTCATTTTGGAACAGTTAATTTCACACAGACATGAATTTATAGTTTTCAAGCATATGAACTTATGGTTTTTCTATATATGTTGTGTGTGTGTGTGTGTGTGTGTGAAAACATAAAATGGAAATATGGATACTTTAAAGTCATGGTATTTTCTTGAATTTATGGACAAAAATTATATAATGCAGTAGCTATACATGTTAATGAATGTTTCTTTACCTAAGCTATGTTTTGGGTAGTTTTCCTCCTGTAGTTGTAGGACTTGCAAGAGTGTTAATTAGAACTTACACCTTATCCTAATATTAGTGATGAGGATATCTATGTATATGGTAGGATGTGTGCACATTGATTATTTTGCAAATGTTGACCGTGGACATTCAAGAACCAACATAGTGGTGCTGAAGTAATCAAAGTCAGTCGTGGGATGCAGAATCTTCACAAGCAAAGTGAATCAGTTGCTATTTTTCTGTTACATGTAGCACGTAGATTTAGTTTCCTTAACATGCTATATTACTAGAGATTTATTCATGATCAATGATGTTTCTATTCTGAAACTTTATGAGTTGTAACTAATCCTCATTTATGAAGTGATCGTAGATTTAGGAGGTAGTTGTAGTTTCCCTTTTAAATAATCGACTGTTGTGACTCTTTTGGATTTAGTCAAATGAACTGGTTTGTATAATAGAACTCTTGCAATACTATTTTCAATCAAGTGTAATCATTTTGTTATGGATGAATAGAATGCTTAGTTCAAGTTTATATCTTTTATCTTGATTGTGTTTCTTATTCACTCATTCAAGGAGGCCCACTTGATGAGTGAATTGTTCTGTTAGTGTAGAGTTCATTTTCCTATTTATTTCTAAGTAAATAGAACTCTGTTGTTCCTGTAGCTACTGATAATAGAATTGGTAGCCTGTTCCTGCAGCATAGGCAGTTAGAGTAATTCCTAGTTGGGATTCCCTGCTTTGTTAGAATAAATTCATTTACTAGTTCTAGCATAGTTTTCTTGAAGCATAAGCATTTGAATTATATAGATAGTCTTAGATTGAGAAGGTTTGAAGCATATACTTTTCGAATGCCATTCCAAGTTTACGTCCTTGGTCGATAATTAAATGAAACTGAATAATCCATTTAGAAATCATTTAGGGTGTCCAATCCTAAAATAGGCAGTCCATTGCTAAGGGTTTTTGATACTGTTATTTGGCCAAGCATGTATTTGTTTGGTGTGTTTGTGTGGTAGAGGATGGAGGTTTAGTTACTTTCATAGTCAAGATCGACACGACTGACCATACCCTATCATTGTTTGCAATATATATATTGCATGTACATGCTTCGACTTGTGATGTCAAGTTTGTAGGTATAGAGCATCATCTTGCTTGAATTGGCAGGAGTGAGCGTGCCCATAAATATTCATCTCAATGGTAAAGAGGGGAGATAATACACAGACGCAAAACCCTAACCTAAGCCTAATTGTCCTAGGATTGGACAAGTATCAGTTTGACTACCCTATCCAAATTCATCTAGTTGACATAGATTCATGGATCCCTTCTCCTGAGTTTGCTTGGTTTTATGTTGTTTGGCCTCAGTTGATTTATTCCTTATGTGGGTGATTTTATGTGATTATTAGTTTAATGATTATAGTTGAAATTTAATATTAATCATAGTCATAAGTTTATTTGAGAAAATTTAATTAAAAGTTAAATATTTGGTTATTTGGATTTAATTGATTATTTAATTGAAAATTAGATTTTAATTATGCTTGTGTGCTTTATTAAATGATTAAATATTTAATTGCATGGTCAATTGTGCTTTAAAATTATTTAATCTACTTAATAAAAATTTTAATTATAAACATGTGCATTGAATAGTGAATTGTTCTCAAAAGTTATCAACCTGTTTCAAAAAGTCAAGTTGAGTTGTGCATATAAAGTTATTTTAAATTATTTAATTGTGATTTATTTTTAATTTATGATTCGGAGTTGATGTGGGAGTTAGGTGTTGAGTTATCTTTAGTGTTGCATGAAAGAGGGGATTGAATCTCTATTAGGGGAATCGTATTCATTTTAGAGATTAGACAGGTTTTGGAGGAGAATTTTAGAGATCTTGTGTGCTTTGGATTTTTTGAGAATTTGCCTATTGTGATTGCTTGTTGTTTTGGCTACATTCTGCATCTGGAATTCTTTGTATTGCATTCTTCATAGATTCAGATCTACAGGTTGAATCTATCCTTAGAGCAATTCTGGTCTACAGATCTTCAAAGATTTTAAATTTCAGTTTCTTGCTTTGGATCCAAGGTAGGCTTTGTATTCTTGCTTGTTAATTTCTATTTTGCATCTATTGGCTTTTCATTGTTTATGCAATTTTAATTTGTTTCAATAGTTACATTTCTACTATTTTGGGTATTTAGAAAACCCGAGTTAAGTCGATTTTATGTTTTTATGAAAATTTAGCATAGTAATGTTATGCTGGCAAAATTTCGTTGAAAGATTCTTTATAGATTTCCTAGAAAATAATAAATCAAATCAAGACTATAGTTTGACTATAGGATTTGAAAATAAATTTACCCTTTAGAAAGGAAATCAAATTGTTATAAAAAATCCAATTTTAGTAAGAAAAAATAATTCTGGTTTAAAAAGAATACTCTCTGTTAAAAAAAAAATTTAGTCAAATAAAATACACAGTCAAGGCCAGAAGAAGACAAAATATGGGTAAGTCAAAAGATAGAAGGAAAATATATATAGTATTTATATTTTCCAAAATTTCATATTATATTTATTTAAAAAATAAATAAATAAACTTTTAAAATAAAAAAAATGCTTTGGAAAAAAGTTTTTTAAACAAATGTTTTTTAAAAAAATATTAAATTTGTTTGGGGGCACGGGGTTCCACCTGTACCCCCACGACAGTGGTAGCTCTACCCACTATCGGTGGTACCCTCTGGTACCATGCGACAAAGTAGGGCTTGCCAGGCCTGCGGTGGTACCTACGATGGTACCGTGTGCAGGGGCTTGGAGGTGGGGTGTGGGGCCTAGCCCCCCCATATAAATTTGTATTTTTCTTTATTAAAAGTTTTTTTTATATATAATTTTTAAATTTAGTTTAATTAAATTTTTATATATTAATTTAGTTTAGTTAAATTTTAATTATTAATTTTCTATTGCATATAATTTATAAACTATCAGGTACAAAACAAAACGGAGCTGACTTCTAGAGTATTACAAAAATTCTCAGTACTACTGAGTGTTACAATCGGCTGCTATTACAATACTGTCTTAATAAAGTATTCTGCTAAAAAAAAAACAAGAAAGGTTCAGGAGGGGTTGTCTCCCTCTTCCTCTTCATCATTAGAATCTGGGGAGACTGAATTGTAACCAATGACTTTGAAGTCTTTATCACCTGCTATCCTCATCTCCCTTCTTTGATTTTCATGCTTCAATTGTTGAATGAACTCAACAAGGGTGATCTCAAACTCATCTTTGTCTTTCATTGTTGTATATCCATGTGCTATCTCTGATTTCTCTATGGTAGTCTTCCCCTCTCTTAGTACCTGCAAGAACTTGTTCTCCTTCATCTTTATGACCACTGTGACCTGCATGGCAATGTCAAAATATATGAGTCTCTTGCAAGACTCCATAAGGTTCTTGTTCTTACCTAAAAGTACATCATTATTCTGAGCCTTCCACATGAACCGTAAAATAAAAGAAGAAAGCAAAGACCAAAATGTGTTACAGAATTTGCTGCAGTTAATAGTGCCAGATATTATATTCAAAGCATCAAAATGGGTCTTATAGGATAGTCCAAACATGTTCCAGATTTCAAAGGCAAACAAACACTCAAAGAAAACATGGGTGACAGACTCAGGTTGTTTACACACAGAACATATATTTGGTTTTCCCCCAGGTTTCTTAAATGATAGCTTGTGCAAGAAAAATTTCCACAAAAAGCAAGAGACCTTAGGTTCTATTGGTCTGGTCCACAACAATCTAAAGTAATTCATCCACTCTGAGTCCTAGATCTCTAGGCCCCATTTACAGTTAACATGGGAAAATATGTCACAATTATTAGTCAACAAATGAGAAAGTTGTATTTGGACTTACCAAGGTGGAGGGGGTATTATCAGGCCAAAACAATTGGAAGTTACAAATGGATTCAACGCAACATCCTTTTACTGGACCTAGGGAGTCAAAGGCATCTTTGAGGACAGAGTAGGTTCTCCATTAGGTTCTGGGTATACTAAATTGAGATTCAAGCCACTCCCATGGGGGAAGCATACCCTTCTGGATGATATCCCCAAAAGTTGCAATACCTATCCCAGTCCACTTCCTTGCTGAACAACCTTGTAGTAGTGCTAGTTGTTTATCTCCATGTCTTAGGTTCCACCAAATGGATTTGAGCCTACAGATATTCCCATCATTCTCAACCGACCCCTTAATGCTTAGGAAACCCTTAAAATATTTCCATGCCTTCCAAATACTTTTGAAAACACTGGATCCGTGAACAACCACATTAGCATCCATAGTGAGGGTGTCAGTAAAGAAAAGTTTCTACCAACCTTTTGGTCTGCTAAAGTGAGCCAATTGAAGATTGTTTCTCACCAATACTTTCCAAGACTCATCTCCCTCCCCTGATTTAGCTATCCACTTGACTGCCAAAGCTATACCTTGTGACTTTAGGTCCTTGAGTACTAGACCTCCCCAGGATCTATCTCTTGAGCACCATTCCCAAGAAACTATATGTAACCTCTTATTTCCTCTACCATCTACCCAAAGAAGATCTCTGATAACCTTCTAAATAGAATTGAGCTGGTGCTAGCTAAATAACCACATGGAGGAGAAATAGACCAGATAAGAGGAGAGTATCTTCTGGCATACCTAGAATCTTTCGGGGAAGGAAAGGAGGTTGATGTCCCATTTGATGAGCTTCCTATTAATCCTCTAAAAAATCCAGTCCCCATCTGATTGAGATTAGGGGAGATGGAAAAGGGGATTCCCAAATACCTGACCATATGGTCTGGACCTCCCCAAGAAAAATCAAAATTGACCCACCATTTAGGAGGATTCTATTCCCATCCCAACATAACAGATTTGGATAATGAGACTTTGCTACCATAGGCTTTGCAGAAAAGGTCTAGTTTGTTCATCAAAAATCTCATATTATTTTCTTCAAGGAGAAGGAGAATGGAAGTTTCATCTACAAGCTGGACATTGGAGACATCCTGATTATTGGGGAGAAGGATACCTTTCACCCTAGGGGAGAGGGAATCATGTCTAAGGAGGTAGTGAAGAGAGTCTACAACAATAACAAACAGGGAGGGAGCTAGAGGGCATCCTTGCCTGATAGATCTGGAGAGGCTCAAGAACTCTGATCTGACTCCATTGACTTCAAATACAACCATGGAACCATAGAGGAGTGTTGATACCATCCTACAGAAGAAGGGAGGAAACCCTAAGGCTTCCAACATCATCATGATAAATCTCCACTTGATCCTATCATATGCCTTCTCATAATCTATGAGGTGCATGGCACAATTCTATCCTGAAACTTTATCCCAATTCATAGCCTCCCAACATGTGATAATATTCTCAAGGATGTATCTCCCCTTGACGAAACCTGT
Source organism: Chamaecyparis obtusa (assembly GCA_027943335.1). Taxonomy (NCBI): domain Eukaryota; kingdom Viridiplantae; phylum Streptophyta; class Pinopsida; order Cupressales; family Cupressaceae; genus Chamaecyparis; species Chamaecyparis obtusa. The sequence goes on from BSBK01003089.1 coordinate 92,322, forward strand.
TTGCATTCTATTGATCACTGAGGGGAGGAGGTTTTCAATTCTCACTGCAAGTTTTTTGGCTAAGATATTGTATACAACATTTAGAAGAGTAATAGGCATCTAGTTTTTTATTAGAAGCCTGTCACCCTCTTTAGGAATGAGATTAATGAGGCCAACATTTAACTTTGGGCCAAGAGTGCCTACTTCAATAGCTTCATTGTAGACATGGAGAAGTTTAGGCCCAATCCATTTTATGTTGGCCTTCTAAAATTCAATTGGCAACCCATCTGGACCCAAAGCTTTATCATTAGCCATCCTATTGATGGAGTTATTGATTTTTTCCACAGAGAGTTCCTTGTTAAAAAACTTAACCTCATCCTCTCATATCTTCTTAGGGATAAGGGTTCTGATCTTTTCCTTGGCTTCCTCCATGGAGTGGTCAAAATCTTCTGAAGTGAACAGGTCTTTATAGAAGGAGGAGAAGGCTTTGACAATATCCTGCTGAAAAGAGACCACAGAGTCATGAACTTTGATACTTGCAATCTTATCCCTTCCCTCTTTTTTCTTTAGGGTTTGAAAGAAGAACTTAGAGCCTCTATCCCCTAGATTAATCCATTTGATCCTAGCTCTAATCCTAGCCCCTCTGGTCCTGATCATCTAAATCCTTCTAAGGGAGTCTCTACAAGCCATAACATTTTCTAGCAGCTCTTAAGAGGAAGGGTTGGCTTGAATCTAGGCTTCTGCCTCTTGTAGAGACTCCACCAGCTTATACTCTAAAAGTCTAGAGTCTTTAGCCTTCTTAATCCCGACTATTTTAAGCATATATTTTTGTTTAATTAAAATTTACGTTTTTAATTAAATTAAAATTTTCTTTAATCATTGTTTAATAGTTTTAAATTAAATATTAGTTATAAGAAATTAATATTTAGTTAAAAGACTTCTCTTATATAGATTTTTAATTTAGGATAAATTAAACGTTGGCATGATCATAGTTTAAATTATTACATTTAAACAATACTTACCTATGTGGTCATTTATATGTTAAATTTAAATGTGTATATGTATTTAAATTCATAGTGTGAGTTTGTTTATTTCTAATTTCATGTTGATTATTTCAAATAAGTTATGTATTTAAGATTGGATCCATACATATACACATAAGAGATGAGTTTTATCACACTAATTATTAGAATAGTAAGTGGAATAAAGTTTATGTGATTATTTATATTCATAATGGCAAATGAATTATTAGAGGTGTTATGTTTCCACTGAAATTGGGTGTTTTCTCTTGTTTAGAACTATTAGGAGACTATGGATAATATTTTGATTATGAGATTATTGCGACAATTATGATTAAGATTCTCTTAGCAGTTTCATGTGTTTCTACTTTTGGATTCAATTATGATCATTATGTAATTTAAATGGTTATTGTTAGTTTTTAACCTTCTATGATGTGAGTGTTGTATTCTTCATTCCTAAAGTGGTCTTCTTGTACTTATTGTGATATCGGAATACTAGAAGACCTAGGGGGAAAACATAGGCCAGGGTATGAGTCAGCTGGATATGTCTTTAGAATTATGTTTTAATGTGTTTGTGTATTCTGATTATACCCTGACTTGATCATATGGGATCATGATGCTTTGTATTCTGTTTATGGTATCTTTGTAATCATTTCTAGTTCTTGTGTGTGAAACTAGATCTGGGATTACCTGGTTGTATACCTGATTTGATCTATGTGAGATCTGTGAGCCTAGGGTAGTTTACCTAGATATGTAGTAGGGGGTGGCTTGCAATAAGCATCAGGGCCCACAAGTGGCTGCCAGGATCTCTTATTGTAAGTATTTGTAATCAAGTGATAACTTAATATAACATTGAGAGATATTAAAATGAACCTAATAAAATATGATTCCTCACCCATGCTTGAGTGCTAGTACAGACTAAGATGGAGGATGAGATGATGAGTTTTGCCTTTGAAAGGTGTGTGTCTAGCATAATTAATGGATTCATCTGTACCAGAGGTCATTGATACCATGTATGGTCACTTGAGCACCGAGATCCAGAGTGATTACCAGGATGATACTCAAGGATTAGACATACATGATGACACCTTCCTATGCATAATCTAGTTATTCTACAAGTGTCGGTTTCCTCTCGATTAGTGAGTCTTACCTATCACTTTATTTTGTTTACCATGAGTTAGAGAGATTTCAGGATTCCCTTGCTTAGTGTTTTATCTTGTTTTGGCATTGGTTATCCAAGTGGGGTATGATGTTATCTCCTAAGCACATTGGAGTAGACCTTTGTGGATCTACATGGACGGGTGGTAGTGATTCTTTACCATTTGAGATTCGACATCGTGGTTCCAGTGCTTGATGGTGTTTCTGCAGTTGGACTCCTTATGATTCTTCATTGATGTTTCTTTTCTTATCTTCATTATTTGTAATCTTGTATTAGAGTATCGCATGTGATACCTAATTTGGACATTGCAATATATTTGTTAAGAGTGATTACCACATACCCTATGACATGTGCAGTGGATGTGGGTTTATGTAGATATCATGGATGTCCATGAGGATTGTATTTATTGTTATATGATGTAATTAGAATATTTATGTTATGGAATCTTTTTTTGATGTTATTTTAGTTGTGTTATGTTCTTAAGTAATTCTACGTCATGGGACCCTCGAGTTTTTTAATCTGTGTTGGTTGTTGTATTAATGTGAGTAAATGGTAATTGCTTCCGCACCAATGTTTATCTTGTATGTTAACTTTAGAAAAAAAAAATTCACCAAGCTTAGTAGCATGTTTTAGGTTAATCTCTCTTAGGTTCCCTGGCGGGGCATTGCAAAGAAGATGAAGTATCAATGACTATTTCCCACTTCTTGGGGGTTTCAGATTATAGTTAGGTATACTCACATGAATATGAATGGGATATCCTTTCTGATGCTACTATGGATATAGAAGTTGATGTGATACATAATTTTTCTCCTAGAATATTTATTGAAGAAGGAGAGAGTTATACTGTTAGATCACTAGAGTTAGATTTGCATCACATTAACAAAAACTCTAATAATAATGAAAATGACTCTAATAATCCTAACATCCATTTAGAAGAAAACTTAATAGAAAATATATTGCAAGTTAATGACATTGATAATAATGCAATGCTATCTCTTGAACCTACTAAATCCTTGTCCTTATTACATCTTGAATTGATAGAATGGAATGAGCCTACATCCATAAGCCTATTATCTTTTGACAACAACTATGTTGTAATGCCCAACTTTTACACACTATACAGGACGTCACACAACCTATTTATTTTACTCCAACTTAACTATTTTGCAAACATTTTTTTTTTAAGGCAAAGAAAGAAAACAAAAAAATTCATAAACTTCATTATTTAAGTAATAGATTAGGAATCTATTTGCCTAATCATTTAATTAGTATCCAGAATGACAATAAATGTACTTCAAAGAAATATGGTTAATTACAATTTCCAAGTAACAAGATGACATGCATTTGCATACCTGAGTTACTCTTTCTTGTTTCTAAAGTTGTTTTCTCCTTATTTTCGGTACTTGTACCTACATACAAGGCTGCACAACTAGAGACATAATATAAGACCCATTAAAAGTTAGATACATAATCCTAAGGCTAATTCATCATCTATATGTATTGGCTAGGTGAATCATAATGCAGTTACATTGAATAGGTAAAAGGGGAAAAGTACACATGACAACAAGATAGAGTCAATGAAACTTAATTTTAATCTATACAAAGACAAGTCCTAAGGGCCAAACCTAAGTCTCAGGGGCTCATCATTGATGGCCTTGCCTACCTCAAGCACAGAGACTTCATAGTTCGGTAACTCAATACTGGACTGATTTAACTTTAGCATCAATCACAAAATTATCTATAAGCATAACTACTTAGTTTTAATTTTTCCTCTAGAATTCCATAAGAACATCTAAATTTAAAATCCTTGAACAAATACATGATCACATTAAGATACAATCACATCTAGAAGTAAATAGATCACATGAACAATCCTCTATCTAAGCACACACCTAACTCAAATTGTTAATTCATACAAGTTTTAGCATTATTGTACATATAAGTCATACCAAAACACCATTTTATTTGCATGCCAATATAAATTAAGCTCTTGATTATCATATTCAACTATATAATCCAATTTATGGATTAAAACTTGATTAGAAATTAACAAAATATAATTCATATAACTTCTACATCGAAACATAGTGTGTTGAATCAACTCTATCTATATATGATTTCCTAAACAGGTACTATGATTATAGAACATTTAAGAAGCCAACTAATAACAATAGATTAAAACCTTACACAAGTCAACATTGTAAGAACATTCCAAAAGAAAGAAAGAAAAGACACATACAAAAAGTGTCATTAAAATAATATTAGTTGTTAGGGAATTATATGGTTAACCAATTTAGCAATCTTATAATGACAAAACAACTACAAATCCCACTTGATAAAGTGACAAACATACGTAACTACACTTTCCCAACCACTAAAAGTTAAAGACCAAAAAAAAAAATCATCATGTAGATATTACAATAACAACCACTTGCCTATATCATAGATATAGTGATCATACCTAGGGTATCCTATGGTGATCATTTAATTTATATACTTGTACACGTCAATTGAGATACACATAATAAAGTCCCTTATTGAACACATTTTATAATTTAACCAAAAAATTTCTAAATAAATAAACATAATTCTATTTCCAAAATAAAATTGATAAATACAATTCAATTCCTAACAAGTAATATACATATAGTTTCCAAATAAAAAGTAACTTAAATTCATAAATACAATAGTTATTTACTAGCTTAGATATAATATAATTATATATTAATAAAATATTATAATAGGAAAAAAAAAACCTATTAAATCAGATATGGTTTCTTTCCAAATATAATTCTAAATTATTCTTAAATTTTAAAAAAAACTTTTCATAAGATAAACATTCTCTTCAAATAAAAAAAAATATTCTAGATTATGTTCTCATTGAGCTAATTAATTAGATTGTGACTTTTTAAGAAATTACAATAGATAAAACAAGAAATGCAAATCACATAAAGTCCTACATAACTGAAGGGTAATTCAGATCTCTATTTTATATCGTTAAGAGAAGTTGACTTTTTTCTTCTTGAATAGAATGACAAACCAAGAATAAGATAAGATTAGATTTATTTACCTTTTTTTTAAATGTTAAAGGAAGACCAATTCAAATGGTGATCAGGATTGTTGACGTAACTCAAGGAAGATAATGTGGTTATAAAACAATTCAATGCCCTTGAAAAAAAAGTAAAAGAAATGGTTCTTTCTTGGGCGCATACGCAAGATAGCTCGAATGCCTAAGGAAACGATGACTCAACAACCAAGAGGGCATATACGATATGAATGGTGCTTGATAAAATGGAATCTTTGGATAGGTTACATGTTCTATGTTTCACCAATTTATTCGGTAGTAACAAAGGTACGTGCCCAAGACGCAAGAAATTCGCCAGAAACTTCGGCCCTCTAAAAGCCGAGAAAGATAGAAAGTAATAATGAGTAAAGGAGGAAAAGCTGTTACAAATTGTTGTTTCAAGGGTGCCAAAAAAACTACAATCGTAAAAAGGAGACGTTACGAAAATGAAGCCAACGAAGGAATAAATTATTCTTAAATTTGATAATAAATGCAAGAAGTAGAGATCATCAAAATGAAAACACACAAGTTAATGCAACTATCGGGCATAGATATAGTCTGAGCGATTATTGCCTTGGTGCCTATGCCAGAAGGAGTTTGGCTCTTTTTGACAACAAATTTCGGTCTAGTCTAAGCTACTATAATTTTCAGCTCCACTCTCGCTATTTTTGAGAGAATTATAATTATTTCTTGTGGTTTAACTTTTTTTAATATAATCTCGGGCCTTTGTAAATAGAAGAATATCTATTATCATATCAGAACTCCTCCACCCACAGGGATAACAGCACAAGTTGAACCATTGATATTACTACATTTGTCTTACCTCAAAATAAATGACAGAAATTCATAAATTGATACTTATAATATTGTTTTGCAATTAACAGTATTAAAATAAATAAATAATAAGATGAGGAAAGAGTTCCTGGTAAGAGAATCTGCACTCACCCGGCCAGATTTAAGTGGTAATATTTTGTCCAGAACCTGAAGGTGATATGATATGTAAATATTTTTCCCTGGAAGATCCATACTACGATGAATTCACTAATTTCTCTATCTTCGAATTTATCATGCACATAATAAAATGAAAACACCATTTTTGTGATTTATCATTTTGCAGGTAATCCCTGGTGAAATGTATTAAACAAGTAGATAAACTAACAATCCTCGATTCAAGAAGCTTTGGTAGGGGAATTATTTATCAGAGGTTCCCGTTGTTTGTGTTTTTCACTTGCAGGCTATGCACTAATTAGGTTAGTTGAAAAAGCTTTAAACTGCGCAAACGCATAACTAATATGTACAAATCGTGCTCTTCTCCTTCCTTTTCTTTTGCAGACTAACTTCTTCCATTAATATTTTCAGTCTTCCCCTAGCAGAGCATTGAATCTAATTGCTTTCTCCATTTTTTTTTCCTCTTCCACACTTGCTCGCTTCTCCTCTTCTTATCCTCTTCGCCCAAAGAAACATTCTAATCCCACCATCCCCTTCCTCCTCCAATCTAGCTAACTATAGAGCCTCCACTTCCGATTCCTTTTGATGCATTTTCATATTAAGCACCGCTCCTCCCAAATTTCCCATTCCTTCTTCTCAAAAAAGAGAATTTTATCGAAGTACAAGAGAACGAATTGTCATATCGCATCTAACAGAGGGGACAGATGGTCAGATTTCTGCAGTAGTGTCAGTATTGTTCGGCAGAGAATTCAATCCCAATGAATTTCTTTGACTTTTGAAAATGGAAAAATACGGTTATTGGCTGAAGTATTAACTCCTATGCTAAGTTTGTTTATTTTATGTTTAGCACTATTATCTGATTGTACTATTCTAAAAATGATAAGATTTCTCATTAAATACTTTTGTACTGTTCTGACTATGATAAGAGTTCTCATTAAATAGCCTCAGATATATGTAAGACTAAGTTGATGGACACTTTCAATATAATATATCATACTATATAGTTATATATTTTAGAGTTGTATTGTAGCATATAAATTTATATAATTTGCAAAAATATTAATACATATTGTAGCACTTATAAATTTACAGCAGATTGATATGTTGCAGATTATATATCTAAGTATAGTTGTATTGAACAATATTTGTAGAGTTGTAGTTTTATATATTCATCATAAAAATATATTGCACCAGTTTAAAATTGTGTAGATTCTTACTCAATATCATTCTCCAAAAATTTATCATTGCTTTATCTGTAAATTAAGAATTGAAGGACTCATTTATTTTTAACATAATATATTTAGCTATATCATTATATTAGTGTTGACTCATATACATATATATTACTTATATTTGTGTATTCTGGTATAGATTCACAATGTGCCACATTTTTATTTCATTTAAAAGTGTCCATATTAAATGGTATTAGTAACATTCCAATAGACTATTATATCCATATGTTTGTAGTTTTCAAAAGTATGATCTAAAATATTTGCAAATCTGTATGTACCAATTCGTGCTTGGAGAATAACATAATTCCCAATAGCCTCTGACTTTAAGAAATGAAACATATCTAAATTATTTATTTCAAAACTTTCCCTTCTTCTTTCAAATGCATAATAACGAATTAGTCCTCTTTCAATATATATTTCATAGAAAATGACTCTCTATCAACATAATAAGTACCCCTTTAAATACTATTTAAAAAATAGACATACATTATGCATAAGATATTTTTTAAAATTAAAATACTTTAATTAGGATCAACTATTCTATTACATTTAATAAATCTATCAACCAACACACCATACAGTATCTCTCAAACTGTCATTTTAAAACTAACATATATTCATCTTTAGATGTGTTCAAATGCGAAAGAACTAAGAAAATATTGCTCTCAATTTATCTTTGAGAAAATCAAGATTATTATCCTAAAATTATCCTATACACTCAATCAAAGTCATTAGTACAACTCAACAACATAGCTATGCAACACTAAACTACTCGCATTCAACATATCATTGAAACTCTCAATATAATATGGGTTCAATAGTAAAGTAATCCATACGAAAGATGCCAAGCTACAATTCATCATAATTATTGGTTAAAAATTGTAGATATAATTGTAGAAACATTAAAGAAGATTGCACCATAAATAAATTTATCCAAGGCAAAAGTTCATTAGTTTCATCATTAGAATTATTGTATTATTCAAAATTAACAAGCACATATTCGAATAACTCAATGTATTATATAGCGATAATAAAATTATCAATGGTTAGATCGATAGACATAAGTACTTACCTCCTCATCATGATTATTGTATTGCATAACTCACTTCTTCAAATTCTACAATCATATCCCTCAGGATACCTCAAAATATAAGGTATACATGTTGTTCTATAGGTGGAGCCTCACATATTCTATAGCTTTTTATCTAAATTCTTGTGAACCTTTTCTTTCTTCCACCATTGTAAAGAGAGAAACCATGACTGAGGAGGATATCAAGTTTCTCAGTCTCAAAATGTAAAACAAAAAGAACAAGAGATCTGATGGTGAAAACCACCTAGTGGCAATATCGGATCCTTAAAGAGAAAAAGAAAAAAGATGTATCTGATGGTGAAAACTTCCTAGAAGCGCCAAAGGATGGGATTCTTGATATCCTCCTAGATCATTTTCAAGAAAGATTATCAGTTCTGATTGAACCTACACAACCCATTAATTTGGGAACAACAGAAGCTCCTCAGCTAGTCCACATTGCTCAATCATTGACAAAAGATGAAAAGATCCAATTCACCAAATTCTTCAAAGAAAAGAAGATCAATTTTGCTTGGTCTTATTTAGATATGCCTGGATTGGATACAAATTTGATCATGTATCACTTGTCCATTTCACCTGATGTGAAACCAATGAAACAAAAACTCAAAAAAATGAATCCACATGTGGCATTGCTAGTCAAGGCAGAACTAGAAAAACTATTGAAAGTTGGATTCATTAGAGCTATTGATTATGAAAAATGGATTTCAAACATAGTTCCTGTTTCTAAGATGGACAAATCCATAAGAGTTTTCAAAGACTTTAGGGATTTAAACAAGGTTTGTCCAAAGGATGACTTTCCACTTCCCAATATAGACATGATTGTAGATTTGACAGCATGCTATGATATGTACTCATTGATGGATGGATTTTCTGGATATAATCAAATCAAAATTTCTCCTCAAGATCAAGAAAAGACTGCATTCACATGCGCATGGGGAACATACTATTGGAATGTGATACCATTTGGTCTCAAAAACACAGGTGCAACTTATCAAAGAGAAATTACCATAATATTCTATGACATGATGCATAGCAACATGGAAGACTATGTAGATGATACATTGGCAAAGTCAAAGATAAGGACTACACATATAGAAGACCTAAGGAAAATCTTTGATAGGATGGAATAATTTCAATTAAGACTTAATCCTAATAAGTACGCATTTGGCATATCATCTGGAAATATATTAAGATTCATAGTATCATCAAAAGGAATTGAGGTGGACCTAGCAAAGGTGAAAGCTATTCTTGAAATGTAACCACCTAGAAACATTAGTCAAATGAGGACGCTACAAGGCAATCTATAATCCATAAGAAGATTTATATCTCAGTTGGTGGATAAAGCACAACCTTTCACAAAGTTGATGCGCAAAGGAACTAAATTCACTTGGGATGAGAAATGTGAAGAAAATTTTGCCCAAGACAAGAAATATTTGATGAATCCTCCAATCCTAATGGCACCAATCTATGTAAAACCTCTATTGCTATACATATCAGCTACAAATACATCATTGGGAGTATTTCTTGTGCAAGAAGACGAAGCTAAGAAAGAAAGAGTTATATACTATATCAGCAGAACTTTGGTTACATATGAATTAAACTATTCTATAATTGAGAAAGCATGCTTAGCAGTGTTATTTGCATCCTAAAACATTAGGAATTACATGCTGGCACATAAGGTGAAGCTAGTCGCTAAGATTGATCCACTCAAATACTTATTAAGTAAGGCAATGATGACAGGAAGACTAGAAAAGTGGGTCCTAATTCTAAGTGAATTTGACATTGAATATGTTGACAGAAAATCTATTAAAGGACAAGTGATTGCTAATCAACTTGTAGAAACACCATTGATAGATAACAAGCCATTACATGTTGAGTTTCCTAATGAATCTATCATGCACTTGATAGAGCATCCCTAGAAAATGTACTTTGATGGATCCTTCACACAACAAGGATCAAGAGTTGGATGCTTATTCATTACACAAGGATACAAGATTCCAAAAGCTTATAAGATGATTTTTCCATGCACCAACTATTAAAAAGTAAAGTCCACCAAGATAAATGAAGGGGGGGGGGGTGTGAATCAGTTATCAGATAAATACAACTTTTATCATCGTTAACATAATTCAACCATGTAAGAAATGTAATTAAAAACCATAGAAAGATATACATACACAATGACACAATAACACAAGATATGTTGACTAGGGAACCTCTTGATCAAAGAGTAAACCCTGGTGGGAATGATGCCCAAAAAAGATGCACTAATATTAAAGTTCCTTATGAGAGGATGGACTCTGTCAAGAGTCTTATGAAATACATTTAATACATATGAATCTCTGTTAGGAGACTTTAAATCCCTGTTAAAAGATTATAACCCTATTAGGAGTTATGGAAGACATAAGGACCCACTGCCAAAATAGCTTCAAGGGCAAGATCAATGAACACACTATCCAACTGATCTTTATATTACTCAACAAAATAATATCAAATGACTATTTATGTCAACAAATTATAACTTCTCCTCTGACTGTGCCAAACCACACCAACTGCTTCATCAAATCTCAATACTAGATCTCTATACTTCGCATATACTCTTACAACAAGTATTGCACAATTCTGTAATTCACTTTCACACAATCTTACATTCCAATTACACATTAAAATAATGAAATTAATCCTTCCTTTATACCACACTCAAATAATTATAAATGATTCGGCATACAAATTACAAAATAAAATCTTCCACGCATTACATAAAAATTCCACAATTACATAAAATTGTCGGCTTCCAATTAGGATAAATCTTCACTCGTGCAACCTCTGACCTTTCTGTCATGTCCACATCACAATCATTATGTCTTAATCATCTGTACAACTTCTCATGCTCAGATTCTATCCTGATTAAGAGATATCATTTGATTTCCATAAACTGCTACTCAGGAATACTGCTTCCACTGAATTACGCATAACTGTCATGAATAGATGAATTTATGTATGCGCTCTTAACCACAATCTTAGGACATAAAATAGAGTACATCCTCAACTCTGCATATCTTGATCTTCAATATCCCATGTGTGCTAACTCAAACACTGTCTGCTTATCTGCTAATCTTCAGTAGATCACTGTGTTGACATCAATGACAATCACAGTCATGAATGCAACAACAATTGCTATAGAATGACTAGGAATACGCCCCCATAGGATATATTCAGCATTCATTCCTAAAAATCTCTCCCATTGGCATTGATGGAAACATAGATGAAAAAACATCCATTTTTCCATAGATACCAATCACTACAACACTGCTGCTCTAAAATGTTTTCAAGTCCTCTTCATCAATCAAATCTTGCTTCGTTTTCCTATTCATGCTCAAATATTTTTATTTTTCCATTTTATATTTCTTGTAACCTTCTCCCTCAAGTTCTCTTTAACTACATAGTTTTTTTCATGTATCCTTCTCCCCTATTGACATCAATGACAGAAAATATATCACTATGTCAACAATAAATTCAATGTCAAAAGACACTTTTTAGAAAATACATTCACTAGAGTCCTCATGAATCAGCTCAAAAACACATACTCCCCCATAGAGGAAGTACTAGCATCTAGTCCAAAAGAAAAGATAAGGCTCATATACCACTGGACTGATGCAACAATCTGCATCACTTCTAGAAAGTAGGTTGGGGCATAACCCCAAGCATACCTCTCAAATACTCAAATGTATCCTTAGTCAAAGGTTTTGTAAATATATATCCAATCTTCTCTTTTGTGCTTATATACTCTAGTTTGACTTCTTTCCCTGTAACTTTCTCTCTTACTTCATGATACTTTATTTCTATATGTTTTATCTTAGAATGTAGTATAGGGTTTCTAAACATACTAACTGTACTCATGTTGTCACAGTGTATAACAACAGGCTCATCAAATTTTATTCCAATCTCCTTCAACATTTGTTTCATCCAAACAATATGATTACAATTTTTTGTTGCTACTACATACTATGCTTCTGTTGTGCTCTATGAAATACAATTTTGTTTCTTGCTTAGCCAAGAAACCAATCTTCCTCCAAGAAAAAATGCTCATCCACTAGTGCTCTTTTTGTCATCAACACTGCCTACCCAATTTGTGTCTGTATATGCACATAGGGTAAAGTCATTAGATTTTTCATACCATAATCCATATTCAATTATGCCTCTTAGATACCTCAGTATCCTTTTTACTACTGCATAATGTGATTCTCTGGGATCAGCTTGGAATCTTGCAATAATTCCAACTACATGTGACATATCTGGTCTTGTATGAGTTAAATATTGCAATCCTCCAATCATAGATCTGTATCTCTTCTATTCAACTACAAGAGTCTCATCTATGCTAGATAACTTGTGTCCAAACACCATAGGTGTTCCAATTGGTATATAGTTCTCCATTCCAAATGTCTTCAATAAGTCATTCAAGTACTTTGTTTAACATAAGAAGATACCATCATTGTTTTGTGTTATCTGCAATCCTAAAAAATATTTCATTTCACCAATTATACTCAATTCAAATTCAGTCTTCATTTCATCTGCAAATTTATCACTAGCTTCATCTTCTCCTCCAAAGATAATATCATCAGCTTTAATATTTGTGCTCTCAACAATAGTTTTAGTTCTCTTATTATAACATCTATAAGCTTTTCTCTTCAATGAATAACCAAGAAATATACCTTCATCACTTCTAGGATCAAACTTTCAAATGTCATCATCTCTCTTAATATAACATTTACTTCCAAAAATTATGAAATACTTAACTGATGGTGCATGTCCAAACCATAATTCATAAGGTGTCTTGTTTGTGCCTTCTCTGATCTATACTCTATTCATTGTATATATTGTTTTCACTACTCTCCAGCATATCTTCGCCAAATCATTTTCCAATAACATAGCTCTTGCTGCTTCAGTCACTGACCTGTTTCTTCTTTCTGCAATACCATTTTATTCAGGTGTTCTAGGGGCTAAAAACTATCTCTTAATTCCATTCACCTCACAAAAAGTGTTAAATTCTTTTAAAGTAAATTCTCCACCTCTATCAAATCTCAAACATTTAATCTTCATTCCAAATTCATTCTCAACTTTGTTCTTAATTACTCTAAATTTATCAAATGCTTCAAACTTTTCTTTAATAAATGTAATCCACATCATTCTTTTAAAATCATCAACAAGAATCATAAAATACCTTTCTCCATAGAGTCCTCTAGTCCTTTGTGGGACCGCTCAAATCTGTATGAACAATTTCCAACTTCTCTGCTGTTGTAAACTTCTTGCTGGGAAATGAGCTTCTTTTCTGCTTAGCCATCACACATTCTTTGCAAATCATGTTAGTCAGTTTCATAATCTTAGGAAAATCTCTTACTGCAAGTGTAGTACTTACTTTCACAATATTATCAAAGTTTATATGAAAAAATATTATGTGCCATAACCAACTGTCATCAATCTTAGTAATCAAGCATGTCATCTCAGTAGGATTCAACTGAAATACATTACCTCTGGTTCTTGATCCAGTACCAATTAAATTACCATCCTTATCTTTAATTACACAAGTTTTCTCAGTAAACAAAACTTGATATCCCTTATCAACTAGTTGTCCAACACTTAAAAGATTATGTTTCAATCCATCCACAAAGTAAAGATCATATGTATTAGTCTTTCCATCAAGAGTAATAGATCTTATTCCTTTTATCAAACAAGGTGCGTTATTTCCAACTATAAAAATTCCTCCATCATAATTGTTAAATTTTATGAATTTCTTAATATCTCCAGTCATATGATGTGAACATCCACTATCTATAATCCAATCAATTTTCTTTTCTACTTGAGAAACTAAAGCTTTTTCTTCCTTAACCTCTGTTTTAGGATTTTCTTCTTTTATTGCTACAAATCCTATATCAACATTATCATTATCACTTTCACTTAGAGATTTTTCAATACTAGCTTCAAATTCTTCATCATTGGCATAGTAACATTCTTTAGATCTTCTACGTTAAAATTTTTTTCTATACTTATTTACTCTTTTAGGACATTTAGATGCAAAATGACCATATTCTTGACAAGTCCAACATTTAAAAATTTTATCACCATCTGGTTCTCTTTTCACAAGCAAGGAAATTCCTTCTTCAATCTTCCTATCTTCTTCATTTCTGGATCTACTGCTACTAGCATAATCTCCACTCACACTGATGCTTATTGAAAAAGTAGGGTGAATACTAAGTGCACAGAATGTTGTGTCCATTCTAGGTAAATCTCTTGATTGTCTCAAGTTCATATCTGTTGCTTCTAGTCTTCCAAGAAGGGTTTCTCTGGTGAAATTTTCAGTACATGGTATAACTTGTTCAATCATTTGTGTTTTTTTCTTAAATGCAGGAGTTAATGTCCTTAGAATTTTCCATATCACTTCATTCTCTTTCTTGGTTCCTTCACAAGATTTTATACCTGCAACGATTTTTGACATTCTAGCAATATAGCTTCTAATAGATTCATATTCCATCATTCTTATATCTTCAAATACACATATCCAATTATGTAATCTGACTTTCTTTGCATGTTCATCACCTTCAAAAGTAGATTGTAAAGCTAACCAAACTTCATCAGATTTTTTTAGATATTTTACCCTACTGTACTCATTTTTTAGAAGGGATGACAAAAGTGCTTCTCTGGAAAGTATGTTACACATGAATAGATCTCTTTCCTTAGTAGTACATTCATCAATTTTGTCTTCTTCAATGATAGTCTTCTTGTTCTTTGTGATTAAACAGTATCCTGGTCCTAAACAAAGAAAATGTGTCTTCATCTTTTCTTTCCAACTGTCAAAGTTCACTCTATCAAACTTAGGGCTTTCTTTCCTGAAATGACTCACCATGGATCTCCTCAAGTTGTTAAAATTTTCCTTCAAGGACATGCTTCTCTGATACCAATTGTTAGAAAGTAAAGTTCACCAAGACAACTGAGAGGGGGGGGGGGTGAATCAGTTATCAGATAAATAAAACTTTTATCACCTTTAACAAATTTCAACCATGTAAGAAATGTAATTAACAACCATAGAAAGATATACATACACGATGACACAATAACACAAGATATGTTGACTAGGGAACCTCTTGATCAAAGAGTAAACCCCGGTGGGAATGATGCCCACAAAATATGCACTCATATGAAATTTCCTTGTGAGAGGATGGACTCTATCAGGAGTCTTATGAAATACATTCAGTACATATGAATCTCTATTAGGAGACGTTGAATCCCTGTTAAAAGATTCTAACCCTATTAGGAGTTATGGAAGATAGAAGGACCAATTGCCCAAACAGCTTCAAGGGAAAAATCACTAAACACACTGTCCAACTAATCATTATATTTATTCAACAGAATAAGATCAAAAGATTTTTGATTTCAACAACTTATCACTTCTCCTCTGACTGTGCCAAACCGCAACAACTGCTTCATCAGATCTCAATACCAGGTCTCTATACTTCGCATATCCTCTTATAACAAGTATTGAAAAATTTCACAATTCTCTTTCACACAATCTTACATTAAAATTACACATTACAATAAGGAAATTAATCCTTCCTTTATACCACACTCAAATAATTACAAGTGAGTCGGCATACAAACTACAAAATAAAATCTTCCACGTGTTACATAAAAATTCCACAATTACATAAAACTATTAGCTTCCAATTAGGATAAATCTTCACTCATGTGACCTCTAACCTTTCTATCACATCCATGTCATAATCATCATGTCTTAATTATTTGTACAACTTCACATGCTTATATTCTATCCTGATTAGGAGATATCATCTAATTTCCACAAACCGCTACTCAGGAACACTGCATGAATACTGCTTCCACTGAATTACACATAGTTGTCATGAATAGATGAATCTATGTATGTGCTCTTAACCATGATATCAGGACATAACATAGAGTAAGTCCTCAACTCTGCATACCTTGATCTTCAATATCCCACGTGTGCTAACTCAAACACTGTCTACTTCTCTACTAATCTTTAGTAGATCACTGTGTTGACATCAATGACAATCACAGTCATGAATGCAACAAAAAATGCTACAAAATAACTACGAATACTCCCCCATAGGATATATTCAACATTCATTCCTAACACCAACAACATAGTAGATTATGAAGCTCTAGTGAATGGACTCAAACTTGTAATAGAATTGAAAATTGTTGAATTACACATCCATGGAGATTCACAACTCATTATCAATCAGGTGAATGGTGACTACCAGAAAAAAGATGATAAGCTCATGCCTTACAAAAGAATGGTGGATGACTTGAAGAAATAATTTTTCTTCATCATATTTCAACAAATTCCAAGGTCATAAAATAGAGTAGCTGATGCGATGGCTACTTGAGCATCCATGTTACAACTAGAAGAACATCAATTTCACAATGAATTCCTAGTGGAAGAATGCCCATTTTCTGCCTATGACTCACCTGAATCCCAAATTATTTTTTCCATTAAAACCTAAGTGTTGTCTCGATATTCCTATACCTATTCTCTAAAGGACCAAACAATCCTGGAAGGCTATTCTAGAAATGAAAAGAGATCCCTTATAAGAGTGGCATCGCATTATATAATCATCGCTAATGACTTTTTTAGACATAGTCTAGATGGTATGCTTCTTAGGTGTTTAGAACATGAAGAGTCTAATCGTGCATTAAAGGAAGTTCATGAAGGTGTGTGTGGATCACACTCAAAAAAAAATTCATTAGCCAAGAAACTCTTAAGAAACATGAAAGAAATGCCAAATCCATGGTAACCTGATACATGGTCCAGCTAGGGAGGTAATTCCTTTCATAACACATTGGCCATTTTAGCAATGGGCCTTTGATTTAATTGATCAGATTTACCCTAATTCATCAAGTGGACATAAATACATCATTACTGCAACTGAGTATTTCACAAAATGGATGGAAGTTGTCCCAGTGTCTAATGCAACTAGAATTTTTTTTTCAATGTTTATCTTGAACTATATCATTTGTTGCTATGGTATACCCTCATCGATTATGACTGACAATGGGGGTCAATTGAGAAACAAAGACATAGATGATTTATGTCTTCAATTCAAAATCACTCAGCATTGTTCCTTGATCTATTACCCTTAAGGTAACAAACAAGCTGAAGCATCAAACAAAACTATATTAAAAATCTTGCATAGGACAGTGAAAAAATCAAGAAGGGATTGGCATTTAAAAATCAATCCAGTATTATGGGCTTATAGAACCAGCATTAGAACACCAACTGGTGCAAATCCTTTTTACTAGTTTATGGATCAGAGGCAATCTTACCAGTTGAAGTAGAGATTCCATCACTGAGGGTATCATTGAAACATCTAGTCATTGATGAGAACTATAGAATCTCTAGACTGCAAGATCTAGAATTGCTAGATGAGCGCAGACAATGGGTATTTGATCACCTTAAAGTCCATCAAAAGATAATGTCAATAGGATATAAAAAGAAGGTAAAACCAATAAGTTTTTAGGTAGGAGATCTAGTCCTAAGAGAGAATCCTAAGAATCAAAAAAATTGAGAACAAAAGGGAAAATTTGAACCCAACTGGTTGGGTCCCTTTGTCATCACAACAACATTTGGATAAGGAGCCTATCGATTGGCTATGCCTAAAGGAGATATTTTACTAGATCCAATAAATACTCTACATCTGAAAAGGTTTTATGCTTGACATTCTTAAGGTATGTCCTATACAGTGAAAAGATTTCCTGAAAAAAGTTCAAAAACAACAAATATGGATCTTGAAAAAAATTTAAAAACAATGGAAAAAGTCTTGAAAAAAATGACCATCTCGGTGAAAACCTAGCAAATAGGTGCCTTGGTGAGTCCAAAAAATAATAGAAAAGAGAAGAAGTACAAAAAAAATAGAAAAGAGAAAAAGTACAAAAAAATTGGAAAAGAGAAAAAGTGTCTTGGTGAAAACCTGGTAAACAGGTGCCATGATAGCAAAAATAGAAAAGTTTGGCCAAGTGATGAAAACACTAGTACAAAAACAACAATATGTGACCAAATAAACTACCAAAAATTGTAGATAAATGACCAAATTTGGTCACGTGACCAGTGGTAGTTTATTGCCGGTCATTTATCTCGTGACCAAATTTATGACTAAACTACTTAAGTCATTTATTTGGTCATATATTTAGTCATTTATTTGGTCATATATTTATTCATTTATTTGGTCATTTGGTAGTGTATTTGGTCATTTGGTAGTTTATTTAGTCATTTATTTGGTCATTTGGTAGTTTATTTAGTCGTTTATTTGGTCATTTGGTAGTTTATTTGGTAATTTGTTTGATCATTTATCTGGTCATTTGGTAGTTCATTTGGTCATTTATTTAGTCATTTAGTCATTTATTTGGTCAATTTGGTCATTTATTTGGTCCTTTGGTAGTTTATTTGGTCCTTTGGTAGTTTATCTGGTCATTTATTTGGTCATTTGGTAGTTTATTTGGTCATTTCTATTATTTGGTAGTAAATGTAGTTACAAAATGAATAATTTAATAAATTTTAAAATGCAAGAAAAAACATAATATTGGACTTGAACTAAATCATAAAAGAAAATAAGAGTATTACACATGAACAAGCTAGGACAAACTAGAATTAAAAGATTGATTCAACATCATGATGATAAATAAAGGTAATCTCTAATAAGAAAAATTAATGCAAATATATATCAAATTATAATGTCAAAGTTGTCTAAAGAGTATATACGTAAATATAATAAAAAATGTCAAAGTTGTCTAAGAGTTTCTAACTCTTTCAAATACACCTTGATGATTAAAATATCTAAACAACACATTCAAAATATTGTAATATAAAGCAGTGATCCAAAATTTCTAACACATAATAAACTTGTTGATCAACTATGTCATTTTTGCCAAATACTTTAGTGGCCACCATATGAAGGTTCCCTCTTTCTCTTTCATATGAATAGCCCCATCTGTTTTGTCAAATAGCCCCATCTGTTTTGTCTTCATAAGAAAGGGGTATATTACTTGTGACCTTTAAAATGTTTACATTTTCATCTCCAGTTCCTTTCAAGTTGACTCCATGTACAATAGACAAGGAGTGAATCCGCCCAATACCCACAACAACACCATCATATGGATCTAACACATTAACTTTATCCCCTTCTTTGAGTTTATCAACACATTTCTACAAAAAAGAAAAAATAACACATTAGATTACAAAGGTAATGATCAAGCACACTAAAAATCTCAAACAAAGTAGACTGAAAAAGAAGTTAAAAAGACCAATTTCTTATTTTTGACTTGCTATGAATCAGATATATATAATATTATAGTTAAACAAGAGACCAGACCTTAAATGCAAAACACTCTCCTTCTATCCAAGTGGTCTATAGTTCTACCAAAAAAAAGCTCCTAATCCCTAAGACAAAGCCTAAGCAAAATCTGCAACTCTACGTTTACAAGCAATTAGTATGTGAACAAACGTGAATGAGTGTATATGTTATTACTTTTTGTTGAAGTATGAAGTGAAATAATGTGCCAGAGTGTCCAAAGAACAAATACACAAATAATGATTGTTAAAACTTAAGACCTTTGCAATTTGCACAACCCTACCCACATCATCCAAGGACACTTTGTGCTACCATAAAAATAGAGGAATCCCTAAAACTATTGAGGCCAGCAAGAACCATAGGAAGAAAAATACTTTTTCTTGTAGTAGAGGAAGAATATTGCAATTGCACTAAAAATTGGCTATAGTAGATGACATTATATTAAATATTTTGCTACACTAGAAGAATGATTCCATATGAAAAATAAACTATACATTACAAGGGAATTGATTTGTACTATAGAAAATGCAGAATCATTTTCCCTTCCTCATAATAATGGGACAAAAACATTATAATTCATAGTCAAACTTTTGGAACCATAAAAATTTTCTGTCAAGAAAATAGAAGTGACCACATACCAGTGCTTTTAATGTTGTAAGAAAAGTCTCATTGAAATTATTTGAATCTGGTTCCCGGTCTGTAAAATTGATTGTACACAATTGCCATAGATAATTCCCAGCCACAGTCCCTAAAACATCCACAAAAAGTTTGAGATTTGCAAAAAATTAATGTTACGCATTTTTTTTCTTGCAATAGAGAATTGACATAAGCACTTAATTTTTGTCACTGCATCCTCTAACAATGTCTCAAATATTTTTATAAACATTTAAATTTGATAATGTTTTTTCAAGTGGAAAATATTCATGCAGTGAATGTGAAACAGACCGAAATACCATCTTAATCTTATGCACCTAATGTACATTTGCAAGAAGAAAAAAAGTAATGGAAAAAATAATGCAGCAAATGAGCAGAACACCCTAATTTTAACATTATCTAATAGGAACAAAGATTGACACAAATATTAGGAAAATAAATCATGAAAATAGAAGCATTATAATCAGTCAAATATTTGAAACCAGAAACAAACATAAGTAAAGGTGAACACTTACCAGGGCTCTGAATGTTGTAAGAGAAGTCTCATCAATCCTCTAACACCTCCCTTATGCAGTCCATCTATGCAACATCAATCTATGCTAACACAAATCAAAATCAAAATAAGAACACTTAATAATGCAAAAAAAACTCAAAAGAAAAACATGACGAATAGAATAAACACAGACATGGGAGACATGGTGGTGCAGAGCACCAAAAGGACATGAAGGTACACCTAGAAGCACCAAGGGTCACTACAGGGACCTATTGAAGAACCTGTGAAAAAATTGAGTTTTAAGGTCTATAATGACCATTATTTGATATAATTATGGCCAATAGAACCATTTGAATGCAACTTGGGTCTGTAGGATCAAATTGTCAAAATGTTGCTATGTTGAGCAACCTAGGCCTAAAAGGTGTAATAGGTTTAATGGGTTGAATAGGAATTTTTTTTAATATGTTTTTGTCTCATAAGGTCTTAGTGACCATACTCATGTGATAAGAATGATAAATTAGATCTTTGGTACAAGAAAACTCAAAGTTGTCAAAATTGTCAAGATGGCAACATGCTCTTAAACATGTTTCAATGACCAAAAGTAGTTTATAGGAAGTTAGAAAGAGTTGGTTTCAGTTGTGTCAGTTGAGAATAAGTTTAAATATGTTGAAAAGCGTCTGAAAATACATATTGGATCGAATATCTAAGTCTGATATCAATAAAGAGTAAAACTATTGCATTTTCCATGGTGTTGTCTATTTAAAACAATTTGATTGCAGGCATTGTTTCGGGTTAAATATGTTTTTATTTTGAATTGAAACCTATTGGATGTTATAGGGGCCTAAATCCTCAAATTTTTGGCTTTGGAATCATTTGATTTCATCAAGTATTGATCAAGATATCGCATTTTTTGGTAAAACTTGATTTGAAAGCCTCGGGATAACTCGAGAGGCACTAAAATGTGATAACTTTCATAATTTTGTGAATCCAAGCCCCAAACTTGGTAGGAGGATGGGGAATGATGTGTATATTAGTAATATGAAGTTTAAGGTCACCATACATTGGGTTACATGTGTATTGGATCAATGAGAAGTGGTTTTTTGAAGGCTATCTTAGAACAGACAGAACAGTAATAGTAAGAGGGTAAGTTTGGTAAGATTTTGTCCACCTTTGGAGTGAATATTTAATTTTTTTTGGGACATGAAGAAGTTGCAAAGGGATGTCCTTATATTATTTAGTGGTTGGTGAAATCAGTAGATCCAAGGAAAGGGTTTGGTAGGTGTGATTATTGAGGGAAGTAGTGACTGTTCAAGGTAGGACAGTGAGTTCATGTTTTCTGTTTATTTTATGTAGGGATATTTGGTGGATATTTTAGTGAGTTCACCTTCAAGCTCAAGGTTTAGCTCAGACTCAGGAGAAGTTCTATTATCTAGAAGGGTACTGCAAATGGTAACTACAAAAATCTTGTACATGACAGTTTGGTGTCACTGCAACAAACAGGACAGGAAATGGTCAAGATTCCCACAAATCAAGCCCCTCCTCACCTTTTAATGGAAAGGGTACAGGATCAAGAATTAATCTCCAAAATCACTCTAAAAGATTCTTGGAAACTTTTGAGGAAACCATTCAAGAGCTCCAAATAGAAGCTATGACATCGGAAAGGAATGCTCAAAAATTAGGTGCAGAGATGGAAATGTTGAAGCATCAGTTATCTGAATAGACAAAACATAATTCAGATCTCAAAATAGAACTTTCTGTAGTAGAAGTTGAAAGAGACAACTTGAAGTTGGAAGTTGAACATGTAAAGTCATCCCTGTAAGCTTCTATAGAGAGAGAGTGCTTTGAACAACACAGGATTTGATGCAAATGATGCAAAGCACACTGTTAAGGAATTGTAGGAAGAGATAGAGCTTTAGAAGCAGTCTAATGCTGATTTGGACCTGCAATTAAGGAAAACACAAGAGTCCAATATGGAGCTTGTCTGTGCTCTCCAAGAGCTAGAGGAGACTATTTAGTAACAAAATGTAGAGCTAAAGAAGAAAAACAAAATGATGAAGGAGTGCAACTCCACATAGAAATAGGGTGGCAACTCTTGCAATCAAAGGATGAAAGGGATAACCTTAAGAAAGAAGTTGAAGAGCTAAAATCAGCCCTGCAAGCCTCTATGGCAAGTCATAGCATTGGAGATACTGTAGGTATTGATTTAGAAAATGTAGAGTTTACCATTCAAAATTTGCGGGAAGAGTTAGAAATTAATAAGACAACTAATAACAATCTTAAGTTGGAGTTACAAAAGACAAAAGAATCATATAATCAACTTGTATCTGTTGTTCAAGACCTAGAAGAAAGACTTAAGCAACAGGATATTGATCATCTATCCAATGCAAATAAAAGGTTTGAAGCTTCTACTACTAAAGTAGAAATACAGACTATTGAAGCAGAATGGATGCAAAAACTCTCATCAAAGGAAGAAGAAATCAGGAAATTGGAGGTGCAAATATCTAGTTCTGAGTTTTAGAAACCATATTCAGATATAACAGAATACAGAGATGAATCAAAAGAGGATTTACATAAAGCTTTGGAGATATTTAAAAGAGATATTGATTAGCTTGAGAGATATTGCAAGGAGCTCACAAATGAGAATATGGAACTTATCTTTAAGCTGAATAAAATAAATAAGTATTTGGAATCAAAGAACATCACCATTTCTGAGGTTGAAGAGAAGCAATTTTTAGAAAGTCGTTACACTTTAAATGCTTTACAATTGAATATCAAAACAAAGACTTCCATGGATTATGTGAAGATAAATGGACTAAAATCTAAGGCTTCTCATTTAGAAGCGTCCCTTAATCATTCTAAGAATGAGTTGTTAGAGCTACAAAAATAGAATTCTAGTTTGGAAATTGAGTTTGAGAGAAGGGTGCAGGAGATGGTTAGTGAGCATGATGCACATGTTTCTTAGATTGAGAAGAAGCTAGAGAGTTATGCTTCTAGAGAAAAACTTCTTCAAGGGACAATTAACCAACTTGAGTTTGTGAATGTGGAACTGCAAGCAAATATTCATAAATTGAAGGAAGATCAAATTTCTAGTAGGTCTATCATGGAGGAATTGGGATTTCAGTTATATTTACTCATAGAAGAAGCCTAATGTTTGAGATCCTCAAAATGTGAATTTGGGATGCAAGTCTCAAATTTACAAATGGAGAAAGTTAACTTACAAGATGAACTGCAAATTACCCAGGAAAAGGAAAGCTGTAGAATTATAAAGCACAAAACAGGAACTAGAAAGGCATATAATAGATGTGGAGGTGGAAAATGTGAAATTATCAGAACGTATATTGGGACTAGAAGCCTAATTAAGGTATATTATAGAGGAAAGATAATCTTATAAACTAGATGCAGAAAATGCCAAATCTCATGGAATTGAACTTCAGACTAATTTACATAAACTTGAGTTTGATCTAAGGGGAGAAATTATGAAACTGCAAGATAATTTACATGAATCAGA
Organism: Chamaecyparis obtusa; assembly: GCA_027943335.1. Taxonomy (NCBI): domain Eukaryota; kingdom Viridiplantae; phylum Streptophyta; class Pinopsida; order Cupressales; family Cupressaceae; genus Chamaecyparis; species Chamaecyparis obtusa. Next base: position 116,840 of record BSBK01003089.1, read on the forward strand.
AAGTAAGTTGTCTGGTTCCTTATAAGAGGCAGAATCTCATAAGTGGGAATACCAAAAAACTCAGTTGAAACTTGATGCGACAATGAAAGAATATTCTGAATTAAAATCAATTCAAGAATAAGAAATCATGGACTTGTTTGCTTCTTGTGCTAATAGAGAGGAGTAGTTGGATAAATTGAGAGGGCAGTTTTCATTTTCTATTCAACAAGTGAAGTCTTTAGAGTCATTTGTAGCCAATAGTTTGGATGATCTCACAAAAAAATAAACTCAAAAGAAGGAAGCCATGTTTCTCTTGCAAGGATCTGTGGAATTTTGGTCATCGATGCCTTGGCAAAGGCCAAGTCTATTATATTGAATCAGTATTTGATGATGAGTCAAATCATGAAGGACCTTAGCTACAAGAAGTCACAAAAGATTAGACCATCAAGCATTAACTAGAGAGGTTGGATGTTTGTGGATACAACAATTGGTACACTTCTAGCCCTTTTGAGGGTACCTCAACTAACCACCCATTTAGAGTTCTTTGAGTTCTATCCAGACAATGGATCATAGTTCTTATTGGTAGTGGGGCCATAAAAAATTTGACTGCTCTATTTTAAATAAAATATGCTTTGTTTCTGCAGAACAATAGATCAATCTTTACTGCAGCTTAGAAAATGAAATTATATAGAAACTTGGAAACCTTCTGAACAAAAAAAACTATTTTAAAGAGTTGTAGAACAAAGATTATAAAGGAAGAGACTAATTACTAAATAGTAATTTTTGGAAGAAACTACTCCAAAGAGATAATTTCAGATGATAGAACAATAAATCAATCTTATTTGTAAAAGGAAATCCTTTGCTAAACTCTAGCAATGATTGTCCAAGTCTTGATAATAATTAGTATCATCCAATCAAGAATGTAAATTTGAAAGACATTATCGAAGATGAGGACCTAATCAATGTCAAGGAGAATATAGTTGTGAGTAAGTTGGACACAAAACCCAAACAAACAAGAATTAAAAGAAGACCATAAAGAAGAACCTGAGAATCACAACAAACAATGTCAAGAAAAACAATGAAAATGAATCTTAAAAGGATAGTGAGGAAGAATCCAAATGAGTGCATGAAGACATTATTAGATGTATACAAAGGTCAAACCCTTCCCTCACTTGAAAATATTAGGAATATGGGTTTGAAGAATCTACAAAATTGAGTGTATTGTGCATGTTTGGGCCAGCTTCCTATGGGACATGACAATCATAAAAGGCATAGTGTGAAGCATCAAAGAAAAAATAGCAACAAGTATACTTGATATCTGGTAGAGGAGTCACAAATTCAATGAAAATTTCCTTACAAATTCTCTTCAGGGGTGAGAATGCAACCAAACTTGATTTATGTACCAATGTTGATTTTGATCATGAGAAGCATTTCCTTCCTCAATTAAGGACATGCAGCCTATATGAAGCATCTCCTAAGACTCAAAGATTTTATAGAAACAAAGTGTAAGAATTATAAAAAATTAGTTAGCATATCATATTATTTAAGCAATTATATCAATAGCATTCTAAAAAGGCATCAATATATTTTAAAGTGCGACACATACAAAAAATTCGAGGATGGGAAGAATAACCTGATTTTGTGTAATATCTTCCAGCCATTCATCAATGATAATTTTTGAAATGCGGGTCCAACCATATACCCTTGCAGCCTCAACATGTTTTAAATCCAAATTGATTCCCTGTGGAAAATGAAAGTGTTAGAGTCCTTAATTTATAGAGCTAGTTCTCAGCCTAACTATAACATACACTACCCTATTTCACATTTTCACAATCTCATATGAATATTTCTTGCAAAATCCCAATAATAAATCGATGAAAACAATAGTTCAATGATTTACAACATGTGAACCTATAAAATAGGATTTCCCTTTGCAGAAAAAATAATAACTAAATTTAGTTAGTAAGAAAACCAACTAGTTTACTAATAATTGCAGCACTAGGCACACTAAACGGACAAGGGCTGATCAATGCATTGGACCTAATAGAATCTTGTGATCTCATTTTCAGGTACTAGCCAATAGCAGGCCTAGTTCTGGGCAAAATACATAGCATAAGGACTGAAATCAGTTATTATACTATTATACTGCATTTTAAAAATGTATTGTGGATTTCATACTTATAAATTTGACCTGACATTGGCATATTCTTGTACATGTACCCATGGTGGGGTCCTCTACATTTAAGTAAAAGCTTATGAAGGGAAAGGCATGTTGCATGAGTAGACCTAACAACATCTAGTCATACAATTTAATGAGCAATTTGGAATAAAGTTTGTACTACAATATTGATCTCTGAAGTTAAGTTATGATTTTAAAATGTCATGTTTTACTCCCCAACAAGATCATCTGCATAAGTCCTGAAGTGGCTTAAGTGGGATTACTTACTTTGAAAAGAAGCATAATTACCTATCAATTTTAACTTTAATCACAATTAAGGGTTTATGACCTCTTTTGTAAAAAATAGGGTTAACCCTAATCTTATGTACCAATATGTTTTTATAATCAATACAATTATTATTGTTGGGAAGACTTTATCCAATACTAATTTGAGTATCCAGATGCAATTCTCAGGTGTCAAAGTGCTATTGTATTTTCATATCTTGGAGTAGTTGTTCCTGTTATGGATTTGTGCACCAATCCTCTCAATAATCTAAATATTTATAATAATCACATTGTGTGAGTAAATTACAAAAAGGTTTAAGATCATATGATGACCTAAATTTATAAACAAGAAACATAAACACTTTATTTTCTTAATACATAGCATCTCACTGAAAATGAATTGGCTACATAGACATCATAGGAAAACTAATAAAACCTTCAGATAAAATTACCATAATGAATAACACAATATTTTTTTAACCCGTTATAATTATGTACAATGTCTTAAGATGTATGTGACATAGAAAAATGTGGACTCTAATTGTAGCTGTAATTCATACATGTTGATGAATATTTGGTCCATGTGGATTAAGTGTCTGCTAGCTGCTCTAGATGAAAAGATAGTAGTCTTGTGTTTCACGTTCCCTCAAAATAATAATAGGAAGGAATCAAGGTCTTGTGACCAGATATAAAGAAAATTGCAATTGAACTCACACAAAGACATTCATCCTAAACAACATAAATATTAAAAATGATAGTTTCAAGCTCCCAACCTATAAGCCTAAGAGCCCAAGCTTTCACCATAGGCAAAGTTACAAACAAGACATATGATACTTGTAAAGACATTTACTCCTTAAACAAAGTGCATATAAAAGAAAGGTATGAAAATATAATTGTCCCTCTAGCCAGCTCCTACAAGATTAAAAGTCAAGAGTCTATTGGCAATTTGGCTGAGTTAGATATCTAGATGTTGTCATTATGGAAACATATGATCTATATGAAGACCACATATGACAGAGAGCAGTTATGACAAAGCGCAGAATGAAATTGTCTAAGTGTAAGCAGTATTTTCCCAGTCTAACCAGAGACACTTTTGATTGGCGACATTGATAGAAGTAATTTCAGTGCTTGCACACTTGAACATGGATACTATGATGTATATTGAAGACTCACCTAAGAGTGAAAGTCTGTATGACATGTACGAAAGAAGTTATTGTAGTATTACCAAAGATAGTGTTGAAGCTGATAGGATAAAGAATAAAGACAGAATTGGTAAATAGTTAAGGGATTTTTTTTTTTATGAAAATAATGTCTTAATCATATAAAGGGATGACATCCTAGATGTTAACCCTTGGGTAGACTAAGTTATTATGTATTTTGTAAGGTGCTTTATGTTTTGTAAAGCCGACTGTAAAAGTTATTATTCTTAATAACTTTTATAAATGTAAGACATATGTAATGCAAAGAAAGAAGAGTAACATACATATGTGAAAGATATTGATGCAAAGTTGTAAGTTGTGAAAGTCAAGAAAGAAAACTTTGTATAAGCAAGCGAAGCAGTAAAGGTTATATACCTTGCCCTTTTTGTAATCAGAAATCATTGTACATTACATTTTTGGGTAGTGGGCTCATCTTGTAATCATTTCTATTTTCTACTACCAACTCTTAGCAGGGTTGAGGCTTCTAACAAGGCCTAGAGTCCCTTAATCAGGACTAAGACACTATATGTATGTAATAGGCTCCTAACAGGGTCAACATCCTTAACATGATACTTTTGATTAGTGGATCATTGTGGGTATCATCCCCACCGTGGTTTTTTCCTTGGCTAGGGTTTCCTCAAGAACAAATAATGTGTTATGAGTTTATTTTCTTTATTGCTATGCATGTTCTTTAGTTTACTCTATTTTGCAAGTATCAAGTTAATCTGTTATATCCATAATTGGGAAAAAGTAATTTTTTGTAGAATACCGATTCACCCCCCCCTCTCAATATTCCTTATTTCTAAAAATTGGTATCAGAGCTTAGTTACTCGGAAAAGAATCATTTAGAGAAAGTCTAGCAACTTGAGTAAGATCTCTATGGATATGGATCAGTTACAGAAGAATCTTGAAGAAGCTCTTGAATAGATTGATATGCTTACTGAAGAAAGAGATACTCTGAAAGGAAAATATGATGATGCAAAGAACCTTATTGAGAAGCTAAAAAAGAAGCTGGAAGAACTGAAATCAGAAAAAGAATCTACAATTCAAATTGAAGATTGTGATGAAAATCTGGAAAAAGAAAATGAGATCCTTAAACATGAATTAAAGATAGTAAATTTGAAATTGATTTTGAAAGATGGAAACAACAAGAATGAAGAAAATCTGAAATCTAAGAATGAAGATTTGAAATCTAAACTTTGTAAAGTGACATCTAAACTTGAGAAAACAAAATTGCAATATGTTGAACTTGAAAAGTATAATACAATTGTGAAAGGTGAATTGACTCAGTCTAAGAAACAAATTGAGAGACTATATTCCACTGGTGAGAAGATTGATGACCAAATGTCTTATCAAAAGACATTCTATGATAAAACTGCTCTTGGATTTAACTCATCTAAGGTAAGTGAAGAAAGCAAGGAACCAAATCTGAAATTTTCTGAAAACATAGATCAAAAGAAATCTAATGAAGTTGACAAATACGAGGACACATCTAAAGAAGAAGAACCACCTAAACAAGAAGAATCTGTTGGAAATATAGATGAAGTAACTGAGAGGGGGGGTGAATCAGTTAACCATAAATTTACTTTCCACAGATCCCTTAGATGTTTTATTAAATCATTTGCTACTATTGTTCAGCAAACATACAGAGAAATGTTGAAACTCGGTTATTGTAGTGAGTATTAATTATAACTATTTTAAGCATTCATCAGTGATTACCATAAAAGAAAATAACATGAACACAAGAGACACCAGATTTAACATGGAAACCCAATATGGGAAAAACCACCAATGTAACTAGTTACTATTTTTCACTCTTCTGGAGTGATGCCCTATTAGGAGCCAACCTGGTAAAAGGTTACAAAACACACTATTAGTGTGACCTTGTTAGAGGATTTAATCACCCTGTTAGGAGTGGCCTTGTAAGAGGTCTTGAAACAATTCAATAGAACTGTCACCTTGTTAGAGGATTTATAAAATAGTTGTTAAACCAAATCGGTTAGGAGATTTTGAAATCACTGCTACAATGGTAAGAAAGTAACAATGAAATGACCTGAATAATGATGCAACTTAATTGCTGATTACAGATCTATGTTCTGCTTCACTGGATCCTTCCTAATCAAAATATATCTCTACTGCTCCTCAAGGATATCTAATCATCCTTCAAAATTCGCTCACACTTTCCTTCTTTCCCTTTTTTTTCCACATTTTTAATTCACAACTTGACCTTCTATATATACCATTCAGATTGACCATTCAGATTGTCAAGTTAGCACTAATAACATTACTAGTCATCACAACAGTCAGCTGGAATAATCAAACTTTATTTCTCAAATTAACAAAATCCTTTACTGTGCCGACCTTGCTCGGTAAACATTAATCTGAAAAGATTTCCTTTGGTGACCGAGAGAACTCGGTAAGCACTGTGAATTCTACAACATCCTTTGGAGACCGAGTGAACTCGGTAAACACTAACTTTCCTTTGTTAACCGAGGAAGCTCTGTTAACACTATTTTCTGCCATACTTTTCTTTGACACCCGAGATATCACAGTAGACACTGAAAAATGCCTGCTGACCGACTGAGCTCGGTAAATACTGTGAACTGCTTTGTTGACCGACTGAGCTCGGTAAATACTGTGAACTACTTTGCTGACCGACTGAGCTTGATAAATAATATGACATAAGTGTGACATCAAAGACAACACACAATTAATCCAATAATCTCCCTCTTTGGCATTGATGGCAAAACAATATGTCATAGCACAATGAAATTTCATAGAAAACATAGAGTAAGGAACATATCCTTAGCTTCATTTTGATTCTCATCTATGAGAACTCCCTCTGTCAGCAAACTTCTCTTTCTGACTAAAAACTCTCCAAGAAAACTCTCCCTCTTAGAAATCTAAAGAAATTTTTTGAAATATGACAGCAAACTCTCCCTCTTTGACAACACATGCCAAAGACAACACATACCAGGTGAATAGCAATGTACCTTGAGTACTGATTCATATGCAATGATTCCTTGACTAAGCTGCATCAACTGACTGATCTTTGATATGCTCTGGTTGATGCATCACTAAAACTTCATTTAGTGAGCCTCGGATAGGGGAATGCCACCTAACTTACCTCTTAGATACAAGAATGCATCCTTAGGTAGTGGCTTGGTGAATATATCTATAATTTTTTATTTTGTATGAATATATTCCAATCTGATTTCCTTGTCCTGCACCAATTATATGACAAAGTGATATTTTATAGCAATGTGTTTGGTTTTGGTATGCATTACTGGATTCTTTGAAATATTTATTGCACTTGTATTATCACAAAATATAACAACTGGTTCTTTGATCTCAACCTTCATGCCTTCCAATAACTGTTTGAACCAAACAATATTAGAGCAGTTTACTACTGCAGCAACATATTTTGCTTCTGCTGTGGATTGGGATGTGCAATTTTGCTTTTTACTAGTCCAAGATACCAACCTCTTGCCAAGAAAGAATGCTCCACCACTTGTACTTTTTCTGTCATCAATGTTTTCTACCCAATCAGCATCAGTAAACACTTTTAAGTCCAGATTGCCTCCAAATTTATACCACAAGCCATAATCTTTAGTTCCTTTCAAGTATCTCAAGATTCTTTTGATTGCCATCATATGATTTTCTCTTGGTTTTGCTGAGAATCTTGCTACTATACCAATTGCTAAGGCAATATCAGGCCTTGTATGAACTACATACTGTAATTTTCCAATCATTGATCTATATAAGGTCTGATCTACTTCTTTTGAATCATCATTTTTGGTAAGCTTCAGTCCAGTACACATGGGGGTACCAACTGGTTTTGCATCTTCCATACCAAACTTCTTAAGTATTTCCTTGATGTATTTAGACTGAGTAATGTAGATACCGTTCTTGCTCTGCTGAATTTGACGACCAACAAAAAAATTCATCTGACCAAACATAGACATTTCAAATTCTTTGTTCATTTTCTCTGAAAATTCTTTGCACTGATCATCATTACCTGTAAGCATAGTATCATCCACAAATATTTCTGCCAAAATAATTTTGTTACTTGGTCCTTCCTTGATGTACAAACTATTGTTATCATTAGCTCTTTTGAAACCAATCTGAATAAGATAGTTATGTAATCTTTCATACCATGCTCTAGGGGCTTGTTTCAGACCATACAATGCTTTGTGTAACTTGCAGACCATATCTTTTTTGTCCGGATCAACAAAACCTTCAGGTTGCTCAATGTAGACTTCTTCATCAAGAATACCATTGAGAAATGCAGATTTTACATCCATTTGATATACCTTAAATCTTTTATGTGTTGCATATGCAAGTAGAGTTCTTAAACCTTCTAATCTTGCAACAGGAGCAAAAGTCTCTCCATAATCTATACCTTCTTCTTGAGAATACCCTTTACACACTAATCTAGCTTTGATTCTAGATACTTGACCATCTTCATTCAACTTGTTCCTGAATACCCATTTTGTTCCAATTACATTTTTGTCTTTGGGCCTAGGTACAAGAGTCCATGTCTCATTTTTCTCTATTTGTTCTATTTCTTCATTCATAGCCTCAATCTAACTTTCATTTTCCAATGCATTTTTAACATTTTTAGGTTCAAAGTCAGCAAGTAAACATGTACCTTTCAGTTTACTTCTTGTCATAGTACCATCTGATTTGTTTCCAATAATCTGATCTGGTGTATGATGCTTCCTGACATACTTGGCCAATACAGGTTCCTTGCTTCTTGAATGAGTTACATTGTCATCTTCTTGAATTTCATCTTCAGGGTTAGTTTGCTCGGGCTCGGTAGATATTCGCTCGGTAGCTTCAGACTGAGACTCGGTTTCTTGTGACTCAGTTTGAATTTCTTCTTGTGACTTGGTTACTGTACTGGGCTTGGTAGATGCAGTTTCCTTATTGATAGATGTGTCTGGCAATGTATCAGGTTCAATGTAAACAAATCTTTTGTAATCCTCTGGTTCTTTTTTCCTTTCTTCTTCAGTCTTTTCTACAAACTCATCAACTTTCACATGTGCACTTTCTATGATTTTGTGAGTAGACAAATTCAAACATCTATATGCTTTACTTTTGCAAGAATATCCCAAAAATATTCCTTCATCACTTTTTACATCAAATTTTCCTTTTCTAGATTCTTTTAAGATGTAACATTTACTACCAAATACTTTCAGGTAACTTACATTGGGTTTATAGCCATACCATAACTCATAAGGAGTTTTGAATGTGTCTTTCCTCAACTGTACTCAGTTCAAGGTATGAACTGCAGTGCTAATAGCTTCCTTCCAGTATTTCATAGCAATTTTCTTTTCAATCATTAGAGTCCTTGCACAATCCATGATAGATCTGTTCCTTCTTTCAGCTATTTTATTCTGCTCAGGAGTTCTTGGGGCTGATACCTGTCTTTTGATTCCTCTTTTAATGTAGAAATTATTGAATTCATGGGAGATGAATTCACCACCTCTGTCTGATCTCAAGCACTTCATTCTTTTTCCTGTTTCCTTTTCTACTCTTGCCAGATACCATTTGAATTTCTCAAATGCCTCTGATTTTTCTCTTAAATACATAAGAGTCATCATTCTAGAGTAATCATCAACAAAGAGAATAAAGAATTTTTCTCCAGTATAGCTTTCAATTCCAATAGGTCCACATAAATTAGTATGCACAATATCCAAAATATCTTCAGACTGATAGTTTTTACTTTTAAAGCTAGGCTTTCCCATTTTACCAATCTGACAATTCTTGCATAGACCAACATCAGGTTTCTTCAAAGTAGGAATACCTCTTACTTTCTTGAATTTTCTTATTTTCACCATATTATCAAAATTTACATGACATAACCTTTTGTGCCATAACCAACTTTCTTCAATTTGAGCAATAAAACATGAGCATTCACCAAGATCAAGATAAAATAGGTTACCTTTGGTTTGTTTGCCTGAACCAATCAGCTTTCCTTTGTCATCCAGCAGTCTTGCTTTGCCATTCATGAATTCAACCTTGAATCCAATGTTGATTAGCTGTGCTACACTTAGAAGATTATGCTTTAGTCCTTCAACCCAATATGCATTATCACATATAAGTTCTTTGGTTAATGAAATTCATCCTCTTCCTTTTATACAACAAGGTTCATTGTTCCCAAACCTTACATTACCACCATCATAGTCTTCAAGGTGTTCAAACTTTGTTCTATCACTAGTCATATGATGTGAGCATCCACTATCTATAATCCATGTATCATTTTTGCTTATATGGGAGATAAGTTTCATCTCATCTTCATCATCATCAGATTCATCTTTTACAGCAATGAAGACAATTTCTTCTTCACTATCATTAGAATCCTTAGCCAAAAAACATGTTTTCTTACCTTTATCCTTGAATGACTTGAAATTCTTCTTGCCATAGTACTTGTGACCTTTCTTCTCTTCCTTGCTTTGCTTGTTTGGGAACCTAGCTGCAATATGACCAATTTCTTCACATGAGAAATAGATTAAAGGAGTTTTACCTTTGTATTTACCTTTGCCTCTAGTATATTTCTTTGCAAGTAATGCTTCAATAACTTCAAGATCACTATCTGAACTTTCCTCTGATTCTTCTTCACTTTCTGACTGGATTTTCTTGCCTTTCTTAAGTGAAAGTTTGGCCTCAAATGCTGATTCAATATTTTTAGAAGTTGGAACATAGTTGTCATAGTTATCCAATTCAAAAGCTGTCAATCTTCCAACTAAGGCATCCAAAGTTATATTGTGATTTTGTTCACATCTTCTTTCTTGAATAGCAGATACTCTTATTGCATAGATAGGAAGCAATGTTCTAAGAACCTTACTTATAACAGTTTCATCATCAATTTTTCCTCCAGAAGCTCTGATTGCACTAACACTCACCTTGATTCTTTCAACATATTTTGCAATGTTTTCATCTTCTTTCATCTTCATCTGATCAAACTGTCCTCTTAGGCTTTCTGCTTTGGCTCTCTTCACATTGTCATCACCACCATAAATTTTCTTCAGCTTGTTCCACATTTCATAAGCAGTGGTGCAGTCTTTGATCTCATCAAATTCTTCATAGCTAAGAGCTGATGCAATATCTATCATCATGGTGTTATGGTTCATTTTCTCTGCAATGTCTTCAACAATTAATGTGCCAGTAGGAACTGTATATTCTTGATCAATATATTTGCATCCTGAGTCACCAATGGAAGCCAGATGAAGTCTCATGAGACCTTTCTATGCTGAAAAGTTATCTTTGTTAAGCCTTGGAATTTCTCTCTTGTAAGACATCTTGATCTTTAGCTTAGGTCCTTGAAACCCTTCCTGCAAGCACCAAAATCTCTGATACCAATTGTTGGAAATATAGATGAAGTAACTGAGAGGGGGGGTGAATCAGTTAACCATAAATTTACTTTCCACAGATCCCTTAGATGTTTTATTAAATCATTTGTTGCTATTGTTTGGCCAACATACAGAGAAATGCTGAAACTCGGTTATTGCAGTGAGTATTAATTATAACTGTTCTTAAGCATTCATCAATGATTAACATAAAAGAAAATAACATGAACACAAGAGACACCAGATTTAACATGGAAACCCAATATGGGAAAAACCACCAATGTAACTAGTTACCATTTTTCACTCTTCTGAAGTGATGCCCTGTTAGGAGCCAACCCGGTAAAAGGTTACAAAACACACTGTTAGGTGTGACCTTGTTAGAGGATTTAATCACCCTGTTAGGAGTGGCCTTGTAAGAGGTCTTGAAATAATTCAATAGAACTGTCACCTTGTTAGAGGATTTATAAAATGACTGTTAAACCAACTCGGTTAGGAGATTTTGAAATCACTGCTACAATGGTAAGAAAGTAACAATGAAATGACCTGAATAATGATGCAACTAAATTGTTGATTACAGATCTCTATTTTGCTTCACTAGATCCTTCCTGATCAAAATATATCTCTACTGCTCCTCAAGGATATCTAATCATCCTTCAAAATTCGCTCACACTTTCCTTCTTTCCCCTTTTTTCCACATTTTTAATTCACAACTTGGCCTTCTATATATACCATTCGGATTGACCATTCAGATTGTCAAGTTGGCACTAATAACATTACTAGTCATCACAACAGTCGGCTAGAATAATCAAACTTTATTTCTCAAATTAACAAAATCCTTTACTGGGCCGACCTTGCTCGGTAAACATTAATCTGAAAAGATTTCCTTTGGTGACCAAGAGAGCTCGATAAGCACTGTGAATTCTACAACATCCTTTGGAGACCGAGTGAACTCGGTAAACACTAAATTTCCTTCGTTAACTGAGGAAGCTCGGTTAACACTATTTTCTACCATACTTTTCTTTGACACCCGAGATATCACAGTAGACACTGAAAACCACTTGCTGACCGACTGAGCTTGATAAATAATATGACATAAGTGTGACATCAAAGAGAACACACAATTAATCCAACAGAATCACCTAAAGGTATGCAGAGAGAATTTAAAGGTAGATGTTTTGCATGTAATACTTTTGGTCATATGAAGAAAGATTGCACAGGTAAGCAATTTAAACCTCTTAATGGTTATTGTTATAATTGTCATGGTTTTGGACATAAAGCTATTGAATATAAGAAGCCTAGATCTAATGATAATAATAATAGTAGAATGTTTAGAGATACTAACCATGCAGATAAGAGACCTACTAAAGATATGAATAGAAGAAATGGAGTAGTATGTTATAGATGTAACAAGATTGGACACATTGCCAGGAATTACAGATCACAAATCAACCAGACTGAACCGAGATATGGAAACAATGGAATAATTTATCAGATATGCAACAAATTTTGTCATACAAAAAGGTTTTGCAGAATGAATAACATACGAAACCCTAATCCTAGAAGTCATACAAGGAGAAATGAGAATGCAAGCAACAGTCAAAGAGGATGTTGTAGTAATTCAAAAGAAGTGAAGTTCGTTAAAGCCATAGATCAAGGAGACACATTCAGCATAGAAGGTAATCAGAAAAGTGAAGTATCTAATGGTAAGAGTGAATCTCTTCCTAACCCATCTCAAAGTACTTAATTCATAAAGAATGCATTAGAATAGGAACTTAGGATAGTGTAGAAATTAGTATAGGATGAATTGAGTTTTGCATAGTTAATGTAAGGTAGTATGTGATGTAATGATCCTATGGTTAAGAGCGCATGAGCTAATATGAAGCTATGTGAGTTTTCAAGAAGTTTGAAGTTTTGCAGGAAAGCAGGAACAACTTTTTGGAAAGAAACGAAAAAAGAATTGAATGCGATGTCAGAATCTTGAAGTTAAAAGCTTGCGGTCGGTATTATTTAATCATTCAAGTGACTAAAAGTGTTAAGGAGATCGAAGTAGTAGTGATTGAAAGCAGTTTGAAGGATTTAATGAGAGAACTTCGTGCTGGATCTACGCAAAGCCCTAAATCATGAAATTAAGGTATTTTATTGAGAAAATCTATCAGTCAATTAGAGAATTTGCAGAAGATATCAATGTTTCATTTGTTCACAACATAAGAGATACAATTAGACCTAAGATCAAAAGGGAACTAGTAGAACCCTTGGAAGAAGACCCTAAACTAGCATTATCGTCCGTACCAGATGTAATACCCCAAAAATGGGCTATAGGTTCATTAACCTCCTACATCTTCAATTCGAACGAAATCGACATCGAAGTCCTAACCTAAGGCACATCTGCACATTATCAAATTCTAATTGATTTTATCCTAAATTCTGCATTGGGGAAATATTCCTAGCAATATTCCTAATTTATCTTAATTATCTTTGATTTAATAATTATTTGGCGATAAATCTTTTTTATCCTAAAGTTTGATTAATTGCATATTCTGAATATTTAATTAATTAGATTTGATTCTACCACTTAATTATTTAATTGAATTTAATTAAATTATTCCTAAATTGTATTATTTAATTTTGACAATAAATCTAAAATCTCATGACTAATTGATTAAATTCTTATTTAATTAATTAATGTCAATTGTCAATTTTTAATAATATAGTTTTTGAATAAAGTTTGATTTAATAATTGATTAACCCATAAATCAATTATTTTAATTTCAAAAATCAGTTAAGTTGAGGATAAATCACTTTATTTATTTAAATTCATAATTAATTGTGCACATTCAAAGAGCAGTTAAACTCAAAATCAGGAAATCAATGCAAGTTGTTAACTTTTGAAACTCAACATCTATTTTGAGTTCAAAGTTGATCTAAACTTCTGATTTGAGTTAAAAAGTTGTTCTTGCATGATTTTGCATGATTTTATGAGTTATCTATTTCTAATTTCTTGTTAACTCAAAAATCAACCTGAGTTCATCAAGAGTGATTTATGACTTTTTCCATGCACCCTCAAGCCCTGGATTTCTATAAAATCAAGGCTCGGCTCTTTACAAATTATCCACAGAATTTGCATACTTATTCTGGTGAATTGACATCAGAGGAATCATCAAGCTTCTTGAGAATTAGCATTTTGTGAGATCAATCTTGTTTTCAATTCATTCTAGTTTCATATTTCATATCATTGTTAGCTTAATTTGCATATCATTTCAATCCATTTAGATTAATTTATTATTAGTTTTTCTCATCTTATTGCATCAAAAATAAATAAATAAATAGATTAATTTGCATTCATATTTTATTGCTTTCATCATTTAAATCCTTCGTTTAGGTGTTGCATTGTCACTGATCTCAGTCTAATCTAAGAATACCATACTCGCACCTACTAGAAGGTAGTAAATCGCCTGGCTAGCTATATTGTTCTTATTTGCATATTTTGATTTTTGCTAACCTCTAATGTTTTACTAAAGTGTTGTGTCTACAGCTAGGTACAAAATTCACACACACACTAGATGGAGTTTTGCATTTAGAGAATGTTAGAAGCTATATGGGATGCAAACTTGAAACCCTTAGTGAAAGTGATTTTACTAAGGAGTATGAGAAACTATACAATCAAGATATGTCTTTGAAAGTAGGATTTGAGCATTTGAATGAAAATGAAATCGTAAGGTATTCACTACAACATGAATTTGATGATGATGAATGCACCAAAATCATTTTAAGCAGAATTCATAATGGGAAGTTTTGGTTAGATGACAGAGTAATTGATATAACAGAAGACCTAATTCATGAAGTAACTGGTTTGTCAAAATCAGGAGTTATACCATTTAATGAGAAAAATGTGAAGGAAGATAATACTAAGTCATCCTACAATGGTAGAGGAATAGTGATCAGTAAGATTAAACAAGATGATGTTAGATATTTATGCAAGATCTTAACATCTAAGTTTTGTGCAAACTCTAGAAAATATGACATGGCAGCTAGTGTGTGTGTGTGTGTGAAAATTGTACCTAGCTGCGAACACAACACTTCAGTAAAACACTAGAGGTTAGCAAAATCAAAATATGCAAGTAATTGAAACTAAGCTAACCAGAAGATTTACTGCCTTCTAGTAGGAGCGAGTATGATGTTCTCAGATTGAAATCAAGGTCAGTGACAATGCAACACCTAAACGAAAGATTTGATGCAAAAGAATGGAAAACTGTATGAATGCAGATTAATCTATATTTTTTGGATTTTGTATGCAATTAGGATGAAAAACTTGAATGAATCTAATCTAGAATGAATCGAAATGATATGCAGAATAATCTAAGGATGATATGAATGAATGAATGCTATGATATGAAAACTATGCAAAAGCTATGACCAACAATGAAAAATTTCACAAATCGCCTGTCGTAAGTGCTCGATCCTTCAGCTGCAAATTCACCAGAGTAATTGTGCAAATTCGAGGGTGGTTAATTGTAAAGAGCTGAGCCTTGATTTTATAGAAATCCAGGGCTTGAGGATGCATTGAGAAAAGCCATAAATCACTCTTGATAAACTCGGGTTGATTTTTGAGTTAACAAGAAATTAGAAACAGATTAACTCACAAAATCATGCAAATCATGGAAAAACAACTTTTTGACTTAAATCAAAAGTTTAGATCAATTTTCAACTCAAAGTCGATGTTGAGTTTCCAAAAGATAACAACTTGAATTGATTTTTTGATTTACAGTTTAATTGCTCTTTCAAATGTGCGTAGATAATTATGAATTAAATTTAAAAATAAAGTGATTTATCTTCAACTTAACTGATTTTAAATTTAAAAATAACTGATTTATGGGTTAATCAATTATAAAATCAAACTGATATTCAAAAACTATATAATTAAATATTAACAATTGACATTAATTAATTAAATAAGAATTTAATCAATCAGTCATGAGATTTTTGATTTATTGTCAAAATTAAATAATAAAATTTAGGAATAAAGAGAATTAAATCTAATTAAATAATTAAGTGGCAGAATTAAATCTGATTAATTAAATATTCAGAATATTCAATTAATCAAACTTTAGGATAAATAGGATTTATCGCCAAATAATTATTAAATCAAAGATAATTAAATTAGGATAAAATAGGAATATTCAAAGAATATTCTCCGATGCAGAATTTAGGATAATCAATTAAATTTTTGATGAACTCATGTGTAGATGTGCCTTAGGTTAGGACTTTGATGTCGATTTTGTTCGATTTGATGATGTAGGAGGTTAATAAACCTATAGCCCATTTTTGCGGTATTACATTTTTCCCCTCTTTGAATTACTGTGCAAATCACAATAGTTCAAAGATTAGTCTGTATTTGTTGTATGGAACTGATTTGAAAGATGAACCGATTCCGAGATAGAAATCGATTGAAATATTTGAAGATGTTAGGTCCTGATTGACCAAAGATAATGTTAACTATAGCAACAATGAACTGGTGATTATGAAAAAGTGTCAAAACGCCTGATTCAAAACCTTATGATTATGAAGAAGTGAGTGACTTGATTCTAGACTTGAATGTCTAGAGGAATCATAGTGGTATCACATCTAAATCCTTCAATTATGAAGAACCAAGGAAATGACGCTAATGAACCGATGGTTATGAAAAGATGATATGGTTTACAAGATAGATTAGGATACCGGATTGATATGGATCTCGATGAATCTGATATGCCCTAAGTGATGTGCTCCAAGCGATGAGGTCTTTTGATGAATCAGCAACTAGACATGGTTGTTGTCTTGATTACTGAGGAAAGATTTGATTGACAGAATTAGATTTACAAACTTGAATGATACGCAATACCATGCCCCTTCGGGATGAAAATCAAGATCTAACAAGAAAAGTCAGCATTGAATGCTTTAGAAGCATGTTAATTAATTTAAGAAGTGGTTATACATGTTCGAGAATGTGTTTTGCATCGTTTGGAGGTCCTGGAGACCAAGTTTGACTAGGTTTGAACATGAGTTGACCATGGTTGACCAAGTTAAAATTTTGATAGTTTGATGTTAGATAATCAGTTAAGTTGAATTCTGGATTTTTGTGATGATTGAAGGTTGATTATGCAAGCAGTCAGCTGTCCTGGGTCTAAAAATTTTAAATCACAATTTTGACATAGTAAATGATCTCAGATTTTGATTTTGATCCCGAAAATGGGTTCAGAACATCGAAATTAGCCAGGGGTGCCTGCTTGGTGATCTGTTAAGAAGACCTTCATGTGAGATTTAGCTCTTCATGTCAAGTTTAAGTTTAGGTTAGAAGAATCGTTTAAGCATTTTGAGTGTATTCAATAATTTGTGAGATCATGCAAGTATGCAAAGTGCAAAATGACATGCAGAATGAAATGTAAACCTAAGACCTAGGACCTAGTCACTGATCATGTGTCAATTTGTTTTCATCATTGAATTTTTTATTAGGTAACTGAATAAATCAATATAATGCCCACTAGTTAGGAAACTATAGACATATGAATATTGATTTGTATGCGGAAGAATCAATACAATACCCATTGGCTAGACAACCATTGACATATGAATATTGAATTTTTTTTCGGAATGTCGGATTAGATATAAGCACCAAGGCACAAATGCTAGATGACCTAAATATCATGTCCATTTTGATATAGCAATTTGTATAAGCATCAAAACATAAACATTATGATGACCTGAATACGTCTTGTGGTACAAACATGCCAAATAGTTTGTAGAATTCATTCTTGTCTCCAATGTAAATTACCCATAGTGACCCTTTATTGTTCACATCCTTGGATAATATCCGCTCATAGTAGGATTGAGAAATTGTTCAAAAAGATGTAAGCTAGATCAAACTTCCTTGAATTTTTTGGGTATCAATGGTCGAGGTACTCATGGCCATCCAACATGTGATGGAGGCTCTTACAGATGGACACCATTTCAATCCAAAATTTCTAAAGTTGTTAGATTTTCACTCAAAGAAGAAAAAAAGAAAAGATTATGCCCCCAGTCATCACTCTCTAAATCCTATAAAGGACATCATCGAAGAGCTCTAAAGGACACAATATGCAAAAATCTCAATGCAAATTAGTAAGCATACAAGGAGATAAAAGCATGTAAAGCATAGATTATTTTCAGTTTGTTGTTGATGTTCGATTGTGTTGTTGTAGATGCAAAATTCTTTCTAGAGAGGAGACAGAAAGACTTACTCGGATGTAGCTTTAAAGGACATTGACTGGATATGACACGTCTGAGATACTGAGGACTGTAGGATATGACTTTGATTTCTCCCAAGTTTGAAACATTGATAGGATACAGACGTTTGAGCTTAACGGTGTACAAACCAACTTTATTGAAAAAAGGAATGCAGAAACAAACTAGGAGATATGTACAAACTAAAGCAAGATTGAAAGCTGGGAAAAGACCAAGATTGCATTGATAGATGGATCATTTTGAACAAGTGGTGCACATTTGCTAGGTTTTCACCATCTTGGCAGAGATTCTATTTTTGCTACCAAGGCACCCGTTTCCAAGTTTTCACCAAGGCACTTTTTTCTTTTTCTCATTTTTTTGTGTTTTTTATTTTTTCAATTTTTTTGTAATTTTGATATTTTTTTCTTTTTTTTTTGTGAATCATCAAGGCGCCTATTGCTAGGTTTTCACCAAGATGTTCATTTTTTTAGGACTTTTTCTGATTTTTAAGATTTTTTCAGGACATTTTTTAATACTAAATGCCTCAGGCATAGAATTTCTTCAGATGGAGAACATCGATTGGTTCTCAAAGCTGTTCTCCTTCAGTCATTGAGATTTGATAGGCTCCAAAGTCAAAAGTAGCAGTGATAACAAAGGGACCTAGCCAGTTGGGTTCAAACTTCCCCTTGCGCTCTCTATGTGATTGATTTTTAGGATTCTCTCAAGACTAGATCACCAACCTGAAATTCTTTGTGTCTGACTTTCTTGTTGTAAGCTCCAAACATTATTTTCTAATATACTCTAAGATGGTCATATGCTGCTTGTATGTTCTCATTTAGTAGTTCAATTTCTTTCAACCTAGACACTCTGTAGTCATCATCAGTTACTAGACCATGCATTCTAATTCTTAGCAATGGGATTTCAACCTCAATAGGTAGTACCACTTCAGACCCATAAACTAAAGTGAATGGTGTAGCCCCAATAGGTGTTCTGATAATTTTTATGTAGGCTCAGAGAGATGGATTGATCATGAGATGCTAGTCTCTTCCTATTTTATTAACTGTGCGATGTAAGATTTTCAATAGATTCTTATTTGAAGCCTCTTCTTGTCCATTCCCTTGGGGAAAATAGATAGATGACCAATGTTTTGTAATCTTGAATTTGGCACATAGATCATCTAAGTCTTTGTTCTTGAATTGTCCACCATTATCTGTGACTATAGAACGTGGAATACCATATCGACATATGATGTAGTTCAGGATGAACATTGATATTTGCTTGCCGGTTGCTTGAGTCAAAGGGACTGCTTCTACCCATTTTGTGAAATAGTTTATAGCTGTAATAATATGGGTATGCCCATTAGAAGAATGAGGATGTATGGATCTGATTAGATCAAATGCCCATTGGTGAAAGGGCCATTGTATGGTAAAGGGAATTAGATCTCTCCCTGGTGCATGAATTAAGTTACCATGTACTTGGCACTTTTGACAGTTCTTAGCAAAGTTGATAGCCTCTTTTTCCATTTCAGGCCAATAGTACCCAGCCCTAATAATGTTTCGAGCTAGTGTTAAACCATTGGAATGTGATCCACATACACCCTCGTGGACTTCCTCTAATGTACGTTGAGACTCTTCCCATTCTAAACATCTAAGTAGTGTACCATCTAGACCTCATTTGTACAGATTGTGACCAATGATGACATGCCAAGATGCATTTCGGATAAGGTATCATTTCTCATGGCCATTGAAGGTATCAGGAATGATTTGGTCTTGGAGATAGGAGAATTTTTTTTTGTATCGGGATGAATCATGACCAACAACAGTGCAGATTATGTGGGTTTCAGGGGAATCATATATGTGTGCTAAAATATTGTCACACTTCTATGAGTAAATAAATCTAAGATTACTCAAGAATAAGGTCTCAAATGGTGACTCATAGCTCTCTATTCATGGAGTGCAAGGGTTTATAATGGAGGCCCTCAGCTTAGACCTAGTTTGTGCCCATGCAAGTACACCATAAAAGGAGAGATTCAAAGAGAAAAAGCAAGAATGCTAGTCTCCATGATTCATCAAGTATGCATGCAAATGAAAATGAAAGCTATTCTATATGATAACAATGCATAAAAGCAAACTAATATATGAAAGGAAATGCTTATGCAAGATTAATCTATGAAAGGAAATATGAATCTAATCTAATATGCAAATGCAATATTAATCTAAAGAGATTGCCATGGGGCATGAAAGAAGAAGAAAAGAAAAGAGAAGTTGCAATATCCAAGCTCAAGTGCTCAAGAATCTTCTCCAAAGTTTCTCTCCAAACCTGCAGCATAACAATACAAAAATCTTCTATCATACTAAATGAGAAGGAGAGGACTCCTTATAAAGGAAAGCAGATGGTCAAGATTAAGAGGCAAAAATAAATGAGCAATGGTGGAGATTAAATCTTGGTTGATCCATGTGCTCAAGATGCTTTAAGAGGCAAAAAGATGAAAAAGGCCCACCACTTAAAAGTATGTGCATTCAAAGTGGAGAGAAAAAGATATTTTTTTATTTTTTTATTTTTTATTTTATTTCCTTTTTCAACACAAAAAGAGATTTAAGTGGGGATTCTATTAAAAGAGGAATTTTATTTTAATAAGATGATTTATTTAATTAAAAGGAGAATTTTCTTTTAATTAAATGAGGCTTAAGATAAAATGATCAAACCTTAGGAAATATTAAAATAATTAAATTAATTACGATTTGATCAAGGAAATTGATTTAAATTGAAAATATTGCAAAGCATTGATTCAGGAAATTGATAAATTGATGAATGGGGGCCCAAAGTATAGGCAACCATTTTAGGGTGCATACATTTGCCCCTCTTTGGGTAATGTGTGATCTTTATGGAAACACATGTAGTCAAAGAATGAAGTTGAAGTGTGAGATCGATTTGGGATCACAAAACAACCTAGACATGTGATCGACGGACGGGAACACATCAGGACAAAGATAAGATGATTGAAAAAGATAAGGCCAACACCCTTGTAAATAGGTAATTGTCAAGTCTCAAGCAAGGTTGCCCCAAGCAAAGCAATTGATAGGTTTGATAAAGCTAAATCAAGGATTGAAGTTTGATAAGTACTTCCTCCTCGTGATCGAAATGGAAATGAGATTGAAGAGAAATAGTAAATTGATAAATTTGATCAAATCGAACTAAAGATAAGGCTCTTGATGTAAGATGAAAGATATAAGGATCACAAAACCAAGGTAGATCATCATGAAAGGCTATGCCCCAAGGTTGAATTAGAAGAAAAGAAGTGGGGTGAAAGCAAATGGAAGATAGACATTGGAAGAGGTGGAAATAAAGAGAATTTGCCTCAAGAAAGAGGATGCCTCAAAATCAATCAATTGTTTAAGATAGGGAATTTCGATTGAGATCACGAAAGAAGATAAGGTAATGAAGATCAAAATGTGATCATAGTTGATTAAAAGTCCAAAATAAAGATGAAGGAAAACCCTCTCAAACTCCTAATGCAGCCTAAAAATGCAAATTAACATGAAGTCTAACAATGCAAGCTAGATGAAAATGCAAAGGTGTACTTGCAATAGAGCAACTGTAACATAGGATTTTGTCTTCATCATTCATTAGAGTATTTTAAGGAGCTTATTTTCATCATTGGGCCATTATTAGTGGACATCAAAAAATCACACAATCATCACTAGTCACAAGCACAACTATGAAGATATGAATGTGATTTATATCGGATTGGAATGTGGAAAGATTCTAACATAAGCATCAAAGACATAAAGGTCAAGATGACTTCGATGTTAGCTTACCCAATTTAATATAGAAAAACCATTCTCGCATCAAGGCATACATGCCATGATGGCCATAAGAACGGTTGTGCAAAAATAGTCAAGGATGATGCCTCAAATCTCCTAAGTGTTTCAAGGGAACAACAAGAGACACTCAAGAGGTTCAAGACCACACCCACAAGTAGAAAGAAAATAAAAACATGCCCCATGCCCCAAGTCCTCTAGCTATGCATCTCAGAGAGACTTATTAGACAAGGACACTCAACAAAAATCAATAACAATCAGCACACAAAGAAAAGATCATGACATAGCTCAAGCATTAAGTGTTGCATTTAAAAATTTAAGTGTGTTCATTGATACTGAATTTTGAGGATAAGGATCAAATGCTTGCTAGTAGGTAAGATCACATGACAAAAATAGGTAAGACCAAACCGATAAGTGTTGAAAAACACTCGATGCCAGGGATTGTGTTGAAAAACACAGTTGGTGTGGTGTTGAAAAACACTGTTTGTGAGGTGTCCTAAAGACTAACGCATCCAAGAGACCAAAGCTAACACAGTTATGCCCCCTAGACAAAGACAAAGACCAATTCCAAACCAAGGCAATAAGGACAAGGCATGATGGAGAAAGGCTAAGTGTCAAGGATGCGTGCTAAGAAATAGGGGTGCAAAGGCCTCAAGTAGCGCCCGTTTCCAAGTTTTTACCACTTGGATTTTATTGCAATTTTATTTTTTTAAGGACTTTTTATAATTTTTTTGTATTTTTGCTACCAAGGCACCTATTTCTAGGTTTTCACCAAGGCACTTTTTCTATTTTTTTAAAATTTTTTAAATTTTTTTATTTTTTGGCATTTTTGGAATATATAATTTTTTGGAGATACATCAAAGTGCCTATTGCTAGGTTTTTCACTAAGATAATCATTTTTTCAGGACATTTTCCAATTTTTAGAATTTTTGACAATATACCATTTTTTTGGATTTTTTCAAGATCAATAAGTATGTGCAAAGGATGCCCCTAGACAGAATGGGTATCATGGATAGAACTTCTTCAAGTGAAAGACATTGATAGGATCAGGGAGTTGCTCTCCCTCTTCAGTAGATAATAAACAAGCACCTATCCCAAAAGTTGTTGTAATGATGTAAGGTCCAAGCCAATTAGGTTCAAATTTTCCCTTTTGATCTCTATACTACTGGTTCTTAGGATTTTCACGTAGGACAAGATCTCCCACTTGGAATTCTCTAGGGTGAACCTTTTTGTTGAAGGCTTTGGACATACGCTTTTGATAAACCCTCATATGGTCAAATGATGCTTGACATTTCTCATCTAGAAGTTCTAACTCTTGAAGTCTCATAGCACGGTAGTCTTCATTTGTAACTAGACCTTTGAGGGAAACTCTAAGTGAATGAATCTCAACCTCTAAAGGTAACACTTCTTCAGCACCATATGTAAGGGAAAAAGGAGTAGCCCTAATAAGAGTACAAATACTCATTCTATAAGCCCAAAAAGCCAGATTTATCTATAAATGCCAATCTCTACCATTCTTATGAATTGTTCTATGTAGGATTTTAAGAATGGTTTTGTTTGATGCCTCTGATTGACCATTTCCTTGTGGGAAGTAAATGGAGGACCAATGTTGTTTAATCTTGAATTTCTTGCAGAGTTGTTTAAGGTCCTTATTTTTTAACTGACCTCCATTATCAGTGATAATCTCAAAATGTTAGAAATAAGAAATATTGAGAGGGGGGGGTGAATCAATATTTCACAAACTTTTACTTTTGCCCACTTATGGATATAACAGATTACTTTAGAGCATAAGAGACTAAATATCATACACAATAGTAAATGTAAAGAACTCATAACACATGATATGTTCTCGAGGAAACCCTAGCCAAGGGAAAACCCCAGTGGGGATGGTACTCACAAAGATCCACTAATCAAAAGATATCCTGTTAAGGATGTTGACCCTGTTAGGATCCTGTTACAAACATATAGTGTATCAATCTTGGTTAAGGGACTATAGGCCTTGTTAGAAGCCTCAACCTTGTTAGGAGTTGTAGATACAAAACCTGATTACCAGATGAGCTCACTACCCAAACAAGTAATACAAATGTTTACTGATTACAATATGGTACTGCTTACAACTTCGCATCAACAACTTTTGGCACTATCACAATATACAACTATCACAAGTTACATTTCAAGTATGTTCAGTACATTACAATATTACATCTTTATACAAGATACAAACATAATATCTTCTTTATTCAGCTTCCACATCTTTATCCAAGAGTAAACATCTAGGATGTCAGCTCTATATAATATTAAGTCATTATTTTGACAAGCAAAATAATCCCTTAATTCATTTACTAGTTCTGCCTTCAAAACTGCTTTGTCAGCTATACTCTGTCATCGGTAAAACAATCATAACTTTGTCTGTACTATCTGTACTCTTTTGCACACTGAGATGGGGTATCCTTAGACACCATAGAGTCTATGTTCAACTGTGCAAACTCTGATCATGCTCCAGTGAACGTCACCAAAACAAATCGTATTGGGTGCTCTGTCAAAAACACTTTTTCATACTTAGAGAATTTTAGTCTGCGATCTTCCATACTTACTTTCCAGCTTATGCAATCTTCATAGGGAACATATGTTTCCATAATGACAACATCCATGTACATACCATAGCCAAATTGCCAACAATCTCCCCCTTTGTCATTGGTGGCAACATATGAGAAAATTGGCTAAGTGTACAAGTCAAAATCTCAAAATTTGTATCAAAATTGTGGCCATAGAATATTATCCTTATATCTCCTCAAAATATACACATAATCTATAATACTTCATAATACTCCATAGAACTCCCCCTATGAGTATCCTTCCTTATCATATATAGACAATTTTCTAAGTATCTCTCCCCCTTTGACAACAATGAAAACATAAAGGGTGGAAAGGGATATACAAAATTGTGTCAAAACTTTTACCTTACTGTCTTATTGCAAAGCCGGTAGGCTTGCAACACAATCTGCAAAATTTGACTTCCAAGCCTCAAAATCTTTCTCCCAAGACTTCTTAATTGATTTTTCTACATTGAGTAAAGTACTCAATCCGTGTGCTGCAATCTAACAAGCTTGAAGAGATTCAAAGTTGAACTTCTTAAATGATGTCTTAGCAATAAGACATTCTTCTAGCTGCTCTTCTATTATAGTCAACTTGATTGAGACATGCTCTCTCAAGATGTTTATCCTAATAAATTTCCTATTCTTCTCATCATTCAAAGTCCTTATCTCATCACATAATTTTCTGATCTTTTTCTCAACTGCACTGATCTTTATGTTTGGGTTGGCCATTGATTTTGTCTCTGCTGCAATTTCATCTTGCTTCTCTTTTATCTTCTTCTCTTCCTCAATTATTATATTTTCAGATTTTGTACACTGAATGTACAAACACTTTCCATCCTCAAGATGTTTCCTTAAGTTCTTAATGTATCTATCAAGGCTGCCAATGTCATTTTTGATATTCTGACTTATATTCTACAACATCTCAGCTTCATAAGTTGCCTGAGCCTTAACCTTAGCAATATCAATCAAATTAGTGAACTCAACATCAAAATAATTTATTACCATCTTTTCTCTTTCAAGTGGGTCTGAATCAAAGACTTTTGTAGATATAACACTTTGTAGCTTCTCAGTCAAATCTTTCAAGCTACCTTCCAAATTCTTGACCTTATTGTTTTTCCCAATAATTTTGTTCAAAGATGTGATCAAATCTAGTTGATCAACATCATCCACTTCTTTTCCTAAATCTTCAAGCATCAAACCAATCTCTCTTTTCTTTCCAGTCTTAGCTAGGGGTAAAACTGATGTCCTCTTGAGGTATCATAGGTACAATAGGTGTACTAGATGTAGTGACTGCTACTGCCATTTGCTTCTCTGTTCATGTAGTCTATGTTTCAATACTCTTTTCCTACTCTCCCAAATCCAAATTGTCAACAATTTTATCCAAACTGTTGAGTACCACATCATCTGAATCTAAAGTAACTTTTGTTCCTTCAATGTCCATAAATTTCATGCCAATGTTTATAGAAGAAGAGGGAATATCTTCAACTTCAACTACCTCTGCTGCTGCCTTTGCTTGTTTTGAACTCTATTTCTCTTCTGGTTCTACAACTGATTGATCTTTGCTATCTTTTCCTACTACCAAGTCTACTAGCACTTGCACAACTACCTATTCAGTTTCAGTCTTCACTTGCTCATACTGACCTCCCATTATTTGTATAGTTCTTCTTTTGGTTCTTAATAGGGTTCCAAGTGGCTTGAGGATCTATTTAAGGTGGTCATCATCTCTTATGTCACAGAACTATCTTATCACATTCTCTCTCATTTTAGTGTCTTCTTCTTGTGCTCTCATCTTTCTGCTCACAAGTCTATTGTACAAATCTTCTGGTATCTTTCCATGAATAGTATCAAATTTCTTGTTTACCAAAATCATATGTGTAGCCATTGCATTCTCTAGATTTAATCTGTTAGAGGATCCATATAAATCATAGTATTTGTTCATCTTGGTAAAGTCTCCATGCTGCAATATGTCTTCATTAACTCTTTCTATCCTTGGTTTCCATGATTTCTTCTTTATTGTTACTTCATCATCTTTTATCTCTGCAACTCTTCTAGGTACTGATGGAACAATTACTTTTTTTCTTTTACCTAGTCCTGAAGCACTTGCCTTCATTCTTTTGCTTGGTGCTAAAGAAGAGGGTTTCTCTGTCTGACTAATTTCTTGCTCCTTCTTAGGTTCTTCAACCTTTACCTTAACTTGAATGGGTTCTTGAGGGTCTGCACTTGATGCCAATGGTGGGACTGATAGTATCTCACTTTGCCTTATTGCTTCTGCAGTCTTTCTTGCAATATCAAATTCCTGCTCACTCATACCTATTTCTTTTAGATTTTTTTTTTATTGTAGTCTCCACTCTCTTCTTTGATTGTTTCTCTTCCTTGAGTGTCTTTGTTGAATCAAAGTTTTCATCATATGTTCCAAATCTATTGCTATGAGCATCCACTTTACTTTTCAACAATCTACTAACATATCCTTCTATTTCAACTTTAGAGATTTCATAGCCAAGAGGGTCTATGAATTCATGTCTAGGTTCTACTACCTCAATGTAAGTGAAATCAGTATCAACCATAAAACATATATCATCTTTGTATTTCTCAACTAGAAATGGAGGAATTCTTGATCTATTTACCACAATGTTCTGAAAAGTTTTCAATACTAAATTTACACTGTCATTAACCTTCTCAATAAGATGTTTCATGTAAACTTTATTGATTCTTTCCATAGTATTCTCACCATCATTCCAATCAATAGTGTAAGGAAATCTTCTTAGCAAGTGGAAGAACACGTAAGTAACCAATGAGGAAAATCTAAAGTGAGTGTATTTATCTTTCTTTATCTTTTCCAAATTCTCAAACAATTGTATTCTCAGAATTTCACACATATCCATAGGCTTCTTCTCCACACACATCAAATAAGCAATGTGTACCATACCTGCTGACATATCATATTCTCTAGAACTTCCACAAAATTTTGTTGTCAAAATCTTACATAAGTATCTTACATCATCTTTCTTAATCTTGCTAATGACTATACCTCTACCATTGTATATTGAACCGGTGTTATCAATCACAATCTTTCTCATGTTTTTCTCATTCAGTGGAATTGCATCAACTTTTGATAATCCAGTCACATCATGAATTAGGTATGCAGTTATGTCTATAACTTTGTCTTCTAACCAAAATTTACCATTATGTATCCTACCTAAAATGATCTTAGTACACTCCTCATCATCAAATTCATATTTCATAGAGTACTCAATGATTTCATTATTTTCTAGATGTTCATAACCTTGTTTCACTGACATATCCTTGTTGTAAAATTTATGATATTCACCATTAAAATTACTCTCCCTTAGGGTTTCATATTTGCATCCAAGATAACTTTTAACATGATCTAAATGAAGAACTCCGTCTAGTATGGATGATAAAGCTAAACTAGCATCTCTTTCTGAGGGTTCAATTGGATCTTTCTTAGTTCTAGGTCTATTCTTATCCTTAATGTTGTGAATCAATGACACATCCATGATTATATCTGATTACTTAAACTGATTCAAGATCTTAGTCGGATAAATACCTTAAATTCGCAAAATTAGGGCTTTCGCTAGATCGATGCTTCAAACTTCTACAAATCGCTTCCAAACTTCTTTCTTCATTCTCCAAATCACTTCTAATCGCTTGATAATCACAATAACTTTGATTTCAATCTTTTAATACTTAGCATTTACTCAATCTGACATCGCATTCAATTCTTTTGCCACTAAAATGCCAAAAAGCTGATTCTGTAAACCTACAACCATAAATCTTCTTGCGACCTCGCAAAACACAACATTTATTTTTGTGCACTTAACCATAGCATTAGTATAACATAAAAAACCTTCATCTAACTGCGCAAAACTTAACTCATTCAAAATCTAATTCTACACTAATTCTAAGTTCCTAAACTATAGAAATTTACATAATTTAAGTGCTTAAAGAAGGGTTAGGTAAAGACTCATTCTTACCATCAGATACATTGCCTTCTTGATTACCTTCAATGCTGAATATACCTTCTTGATCTGTGCCTTTAACAAATTTTACTTTATCTTCATTGCTATAGCAACCTTTCTCTTTGTTTCTTGCATTTTCATTCCTTCTTGCATAGTTTCTAGGGTTAGGGTTATGATGATAGCCTCCATTGTTCATTCTGCAAAATCTTGTTGTGTGTCCAATCTTGTTACATATCTAACAAATGATTCCATTGGTTCCATATCTAGGTGCTTGCTGATTGATTTGTGTCCTACAATTTCTAGCAATATGTCCAATTTTGTTGAATCTGTAACATACTATTCCATTTCCTCTTTTCATGTCTTCAGTTGATCTTTGATCTACATTGTTAGTATTTCTAGGCATTCTACTATTGTAATTATTCTCAATAACTTTAAATCTTCTACATTCAATAGCTCTATGTCCAAAACCATGAAAATTATAACAATAACCATTAAGAGGTTTGAATTGTTTACCTGTACAATCTCTCTTCATCTGACCAATAGTATTACAAGAAAAACATCTACCTTTGAATTCTTTTTGCATTCCTTTGGATGGTTCATCTTGCTTCGGTGGTTCTTCTTGCTTCGGTGCATCTTCTTGCTTCAGTGATTCTTCTTGCTTAGGTGCATCTTCAGATTTGTTCTCATCTAACTTCTTTTCTTCACTGCTTTCACATACATTTCGATCTGGTTTCTTGCTTTCACTAACTATCTTCAATGTGTTAAATCCAAGACCAATTTTTTCATAGAATGGTTTTCCATAAGATACTAGCTCATTAATATTTTCACTGTTTGGATATAGTCTCTCAAGTTGTTGTTTAGATTGAGTCAATTCACCTTTCACAATCTTGTTGTATTTCTCAAGTTCATACTGCAATTTGACTTTATCACATTCAGATGTTACCTTGCCAAGTTTAGATTTTAGATCTTCATTCTCATTCTTTAAACTTTCATTCTCAGATCTCAGATTGTCATTTCCATCTTTCAAGCTAAGCTTCAAATTTGCTATCTTCAATTCATGTTTAAGGATCACATTTTCTTTTTCTAAATCATCACAATCTTCAACAAGAATTTTGGATTCCTTCTTAGATTTCAGATCTTCTATCTTACCTTTCAATTTGTCAATAAAATTCTTTGCATCATCATACTTTCTTTTTAGAGTGTTTCTTTCATCAGTAAGCATATCAATTTGTTCAAGAGATTCTTCAAGATTCTTCTGTAACTGATCCATATCCATAGAGATCTTACTCAAGATACTCGGCTTTCCTTGAATGTTCCTTCTCTGAGTAACTTTTCTCTGATACCAATGTTGGCATTAAGCAGAATTGCCACTAGTGACAACACTTATTTGCATTCTGGGTGCGAACCGAGCAAACAGTGCAAACTGAGCAAACAGTGCAAACCGAGCAGACAGTACAAACCGAGCAGATAGTACAAACTGAGCAAACAGTACAAACCGAGCAGACAGTGCAAACCGAGCAAACAGTGCAAACTGAGCAAACAGTGCAAACCGAGCAGACAGTGCAAACTGAGCAAACAGTGCAAACCGAGCAGACAGTGCAAACCGAGCAGACAGTGCAAACCGAGCAGACAGTGCAAACCGAGCAGACAGTGCAAACCGAGGAAGTTAGTACAAACCAAACAGGACAGTGTAAACCGAGTAACATCATGTCTACCGAGTCACCAGTATTTACCGAGTTCAATACCTACCGAGTGATCAGTATGAACCGTGCCTTCACTTCTACCGAGTGCATGACGATGCCGAGTAATGCAGTGGACGCCGAGTATCAGAAAGTCATCGAGTCAGTTTGCAGGAACCGTGTAACCATACTTGGGCCGACTTAGTAGCACTTATGTTTATTTGTCAAGCCGACTGTGTAATTGTAATTGTAATTAATTGTTTAAGACTTGTATATAAACAATGTTGTAAAAATGTAAAGATGTATGAATGAAGAACATATGTGAAAGAAAAAGAAAGGCAGAGATAAGCGAATTACAGAAAGCTTCAGCAGTATAAGGAACAGCAAAGACAAATTCATCACAGAAGGTGATCAGTACATCAGCGAATCTCAATCAGCAATCTAGTTGCAAAGCAAGAGATCTACTGTTTCATCCTAACAGGTGAATCAGTACTAAATCCTTTAACCGGGTAGACTTAACAGTCTTTTGTAAAATCTCTTTACCGAGTGCATACTTCATTGTATGTTTTGTAAATCCTTTAACAGGGTGGATTTAGCAATCCTTATTGCTCCTAACAGGGCAGATCATCAGAAGTGATCAAATTGTAAGCCTTAACCGGCCAACTTTATTCTGCAGTATTAAAGCTTTGTGGGTTTCATCCCCACCCTAGTTTTACTTTCTTTTGGAAGGTTTCTGGGTAACCAAATCTATGTGTCATTATTGTGAATGCTTTTAAGTTTCATGCTTTCTGTATGCAAAGGTTAATGTAAATTACATGTTAATACATCTGTAATTGAAATAAAATTTGGAGTTACTGATTCACCCCTCCCCTCTCAGTAACTCGGTTAATTCCTAAATATTTCCAACAATTGGTATCAGAGCAGCATTGGTTCTCAAGATAAAGCTTAACTAGCTTGAGCAAAGATCCAGGACAATGGAGGTATTCAAACTGAACAAGGTGATTGAAAATGAAAAGCTAGATCTGGAAATGGCCATAGCTAAACTCAAAGAAGCAAAAGAACATCTTTCCCAATCCCTAAGAAGAAGGAAGGAACTTGCAAATCCGATGAATGATCAGAATTACATTGAAGATCTTTTTCCCTCAAATAACTCAGATGAAGCAAACAATGCTGTCAAAGAACTCCTAGAAAAGAATGGGTCTCTGCATGAAGAAGTGAGAAAATTGAAAAGAGAACAAGAGCTACACTCTACAAGATTCTGTGAGATCTTGGAACAAAGAAACAAGTTGAAAGATGAATTAGATGGAAGAAACATTGAAGTCCAAAATAAAACCCTTCAGCTAGAAAACCTAATTGATCAGATCTCTCATACAAATGAGGAAATTCTGAATCTAAGATCAGAAATAGAAAGCACAAGAGAAGAACTAAGATCTGAAAAGGAAATCAATCTAAGATTAGTGGATGACCTAAACGCTGAAAAACAAATCAATGAAGGAATGTTGAAAAGTCAAGAAGACCTGAATCAGATGTATGAGCGAAATCTTCATAGGCAAAAAGGAAAAGCAGGACTTGGATACAAAGGAGAAGGCGAATCTTCTAAGCAAGGTACTCAAAGAAATAAAAAACCTACTTGTAATCATTGTGGTAAAATAGGACATACTTCAAATAAATGTTGGAATAATGAAAAAGCAGAATTCAATGGAAAATGTTACAACTGCAATCAACCTGGTCACAAAGCAAATGAATGCAGGGAAAAACCTAGATTCAGAGGTAATTGTCACAAGTGCAACAAACAGGGTCACAAGGCATCCGAGTGCAGATCCAAGACATTTAATCCAGCAGAACAAATTATGAAAGCAATGTTTGGATGGGACTACAACACCTGGTGTAGATGTCATTACTGTGGAGAATATGGACACATTGGCATGAATTGCATAAAACATCATCTAAGGAAAAGAGATACTACCGTAAGATGCTTCAAATGCACTAAACTCGGTCACATAGCCAGAAACTGCATGAATGCTAATGAAGTTGAAGATGGAAAGAAGAATGAAGCAACTAAGGTCAGGAAACAGGTAAGACAAAAATGGATTCCTAAAGCTACCGAGCAATCCACTCCAAGTAATGGAATGGATGGCTCTACCGACTCAAACTAAATTTCCAAGAAAGCACTGGAACTGTATTCTCATAGACCAATTTCAAGCAGTTCCAGAACCGAATTAAAAGAAAGATCTAAATCAGCATGTAAGATGTAGTAAGATCACAGGGAGGTCGGTATCAATCTTCACCGAGCAAGGTCGGTATCAGTCTTCACCGAGCAAGGTCGGTACCCGTCTTTACCGAGCGAGGTCAGAGCAATATGAATTCCCAAGTTCACCGAGTTGCGAAGTCTTTACCGAGCAATTAATTCTTAGTGGGTGACAGTCTGTCAGAATTCATACCCTAATTTGAAATGAGCATTAATGACAGAGTTGTAAACAAAAAAGCAAGTAATCGAACTCATTCTTCACCGCAAACCTTTAGCACTTTGAGAGGAGAAAATTTCAAGAGCAACCCAGTGATTCAATAATTTTGCGAAAGGAATTTTCTGTGAGCTATCATGGCATCATCCAGCACTTCAGCGAAGAAAGGATCTGATATGTTAGTCCAAGGGGAGTGGAAAGCACCAGATTTCAAGATCGTGCCCGCAATTGCAGCAGCCCTAGATCCGAACGGAGCTCAATCTCAGATTCCTCCTAAGGTACTACTTATTAACGATATCCACAATCATTTCAACTGTTCAATTCATGAAATGGGGAACCTAGAACTAGATATTGTGCATGAAGAACTATGTGTGGATGGTATTCTGAAACCCGAGCACAAACATCTGGAAGATAAAGGTTTAGTTCACATTGCACATCTACCTCGAAACTTTTGAGATAAATGGGCTAGATACATTCTCAGCCGAGTACATGATGGCAAGATTTGGCTTGAGCAACCTATAGAGATCACAAAGAAGATGATTCATCAAGTCACCGGTCTTCCCATGTTGAACAAAGCTAAAACTACCAAAACCCTAGGTCGGACGGAACTAGAGAAGAAAACCCTAGCCGAGTGGGACAGTAGAGGCATGAAAGTTAGCAGCATTACCGACGCTGAACTGAAGTTTGGTACACACATTATTGCCCATAAGATTTACAGTTCTAGTCGACAGAACAATGTCTCCTGTGAAGCTATTGACCTAGCATACAAAGTGGTGAAGAATAACTTAACTTTTGACCTAGCAGAATTATTGTTAAAGCAGTTTAACAAAAACATGGAAAGCATTAAAACTTCCAAAAACAATCCATGTAAGTTTGGATCCTTATTGGTCTGTTTATTCTTCTATGTTCTGAAATTCTTCCCTTCTAAAGGAAAAGTTGTATGGAGAAAAGATGTGCCAGTCCTCTATGAAATAAATGAATATATCTCAGAAATGGGTGAAAATTTTGAAAGCATCATGGACAATTATTTTGAGTCTTTCAAAGAGAAAATGAATGACAGATTCTGGATTCCACAGAAGTTGGTGGAAGATTACAAAGACGACATTTGTTTTATGGTGGATTGTGATAATGTATATATTCAAGCAGTTAAACCAAGGACTGTATATGTAAAACCTCTTCCTTATGAGGTAAATATTGATGAAACCAAGGATATCATTGAAGCTCTTCTTAATCAGCCTGTCAATCCCAAAGCTCCATATTTTGGAACATATGATGAAGCTAAGGTGAGAATTGAACTAAGCATAAAGCTTCCATAGGCGGTAAACAAAGGAAAGAAGAGGATAGCCAAAATGCAAATGATAACCGAGGACAAAGAAGAAAAAGATGAAGAAGAAGAGGAAAAGGATGAGAAAACAGAGGAACGAGAACTTGCAAAGAAGAAAGGAAAGGTATTTATTACTAAGGCACCTAAGCCTCCTACTGCTGTATTTACAAGGAGAAATAAAAGAGGCAAGACAGATAAGGCAGACAAGGCAGATAAAGACATAGTATTCAAAAGGCCTCCTCTAAACCTTCAAGAAAAGCTCAAACTCTTTAGAGACGGATCAGGATCTGGAGTAAGTAACATAAAATCCTTAAGATATGAAACCAGATTGAAAATAGAATAGAAGGAAATAGAAGATGCTGTTATTGAGAAGATGGGACAGTGGAAATACTCTCCTGAAGAAATAGCCCCACAGGTTCCAGCAGTTCTATTGAATCCAATAAAAATGAGATGGAGCAATGCAAAGAAAACTGTGATAGATATATTTGATCAAAACCTGAGACAGTTGATGCCGAGCTTGAAAAATGATGAAGTAAAGAAAGCATTAAAAGAAAATGAAAATAAGATGACATTGAAGTTCAATACTTGTTTGATTTTGATCAACAATATTGAATCGGTTGTGAAGGCTGCAAATGCTACATGGAAGAACATATACCACCTTCACCAACCGAGTATTGAAACAGTCATAATAAAAGATATTGAAGATGACAGTGATGAACAAGAAGAAGACACTGAGGTAGATGATACTATGAGGATAGCAGCAGAAGTCATTGCATCCCTTCCTACCTCTCCAGTGAAAGTTTCTACATCCAGCCCGGAGACACCTTCAAGCATGGTTGTGACAACTTCCACATTTGTCCAATCATCCCTAGCAACAACAGAAGCAGCTACCATTTCTTCTACCGAGCTGCAGTCTCCTGCATCATCAAGTTTTCCAGCAGTAAGTTTTCCATTTTTTGAATCTTCCAGTGTAAATATTTTAAGTTCTCCAGTAGAAAGTATGCCAGTCTCTATAGCCAGCCCTACTTTATCTACTCTCACTACTACCAAAGCATTAAGTACAGATAAGCCTAAGGCTCTACCGAGTATAAAATTTTTGGGTAAGAATGTAGTAGAGGATATAGACCTAGATGAAGAGATAGAAATTCCTACATTAGATTTTGCAAATCTATCAGCGGACCAAATGCAAAATATAGGTGAGATCCTCCAAAGGAAAGAAAAACAAAAGAAACTTAAAGAGGAGAGAGACAAGGAGTATCAAATCATCAAGGATGCTAAGGACATTTTGTCTGATGCATTAGGCATTAAAGTAGACTACTCCCAACATGTTTTGTTACAATTAGCAGAAGCAGTTGAGAAATACAATGAGGATTCATCCGGGACAGAAAAGTTAGTTGAAAGAGCCGAGAAGAGATTCAACAATAAAGTGCTTGAGCACATTGCTCAGCACATAGCTATTAACCAAGTGGAATTGTCTTCAGTTTTGTCTAACATTGAATCTATCTATTCGAATGCTACCTCTCTTTTGGCCAGATTGTGCAATATTGCCGAGTTCACAAAGGATGTTAAGGATAAAATGAATAAAATGGATGAGGATATGAAGATTAGCATACAGAAGCTGCAACTTGAACCAAGTTCAAGCTCTGCTCATCACATGAAAATCTCACACCTATCAAATATGCAGTCTAATCTACTGAAAGAAGACACAAGGATCCGGTCCACACTGCTAGACATCCAACACATGATCCTTCCCATCATGAATACAATGTATAAGCACATTGAACATTCCAAAACATTGATTCATGACAATCAGTTCTCTATAGCAGATCACATGATTGAACTCTGCAGAAGTCCAAATTGCTATACAAACATGTAAAATCCTGCAAGAAAGTTGGGACAGAACCCTGGCACTAATAATGAAGGTACATTCTGATTTTCTATCAAATTTTGGATTCTCTCTGTAAATAACTTGTATATGCACCTTTGGCATTATCGTCAAAAAGGGGGAGATATGTATAGAAGGAGAGATATGTATAGAAGAAGATTTGTATAGAAACAGTTAGCACATTGAAAGGGGGAGACAATGTATAAAGCCCTATAACAAAGACAAATTTTGAAAAATCAAAATAAAACTCAGCATGATTCGTGTATATAAATTTTGGCCAATAAGTGTTTTTGTCACTAATGCCAAAGGGGGAGATTGTTGGCATTAAGCAGAATTGCCACTAGTGACAACACTTATTTGCATTCTGGGTGCGAACTGAGCAAACAGTGCGAACCGAGCAAACAGTGCAAACCAAGCAAACAGTGCAAACCGAGCAGACAGTACAAACCGAGTAGACAATACAAACCGAGCAAACAGTACAAACCGAGAAAATAGTGCAAACTGAGCAAACAGTGCAAACCGAACAAACAGTACAAACTGAGCAGACAGTGCAAACCGAGCAAACAGTGCAAACTGAGTAGACAGTGCAAACCGAGCAGACAGTACAAACTGAGCAGATAGTGCAAACCGAGCAGACAGTGCAAACCGAGGAAGTTAGTACAAACCAAACAGGACAGTGTAAACCGAGTAACATCATGTCTACTGAGTCACCAGTATTTACCCAATTCAATACCTACCGAGTGATCAGTATGAACCGTGCCTTCACTTCTACCGAGTGCATGACGATGCCGAGTAATGCAGTGGACGTCGAGTATCAGAAAGTCATCGAGTTAGTTTGCAGGAACCGTGTAACCATACTTGGGCCGACTTAGTAGCACTTATGTTTATTTGTCAAGCCGACTGTGTAATTGTAATTGTAATTAATTGTTTAAGACTTGTATATAAACAATGTTGTAAAAATGTAAAGATGTATGAATGAAGAACATATGTGAAAGAAAAAGAAAGGCAGAGATAAGCAAATTACAGAAAGCTTCAGCAGTATAAGGAACAGCAAAGACAAATTCATCACAGAAGGTGATCAGTACATCAGCGAATCTCAATCAGCAATCCAGTTGCAAAGCAAGAGATCTACTGTTTCATCCTAACAGGTGAATCAGTACTAAATCCTTTAACCGGGTAGACTTAACAGTCTTTTGTAAAATCTCTTTACCGAGTGCATACTTCATTGTATGTTTTGTAAATCCTTTAACAGGGTGGATTTAGCAATCCTTATTGCTCCTAACAGGGCAGATCATCAGAAGTGATCAAATTGTAAGCCTTAACCGGCCAACTTTATTCTGCAGTATTAAAGCTTTGTGGGTTTCATCCCCACCCCAGTTTTACTTTCTTTTGGAAGGTTTCTGGGTAACCAAATCTATGTGTCATTATTGTGAATGCTTTTAAGTTTCATGCTTTCTGTATGCAAAGGTTAAAGTGAATTACATGTTAATACATCTGTAATTGAAAGAAAATTTGGAGTTACTGATTCACCCCTCCCCTCTCAGTAACTCAGTTAATTCCTGAATATTTCCAACAACCAATTGTTAGAAATAAGAAATACTGAGAGGGGGGGGTGAATCAATATTTCACAAACTTTTACTTTTTCCCACTTATGGATATAACATATTACTTTAAAGCATAAGAGACTAAATATCATACATAACAGTAAATGTAAAGAACTCATAACACATGATATGTTCTTGAGGAAACCCTGGCCAAGGGAAAACCCCGGTGGGGATGGTACCCACAAAGATCCACTAATCAAAAGATATCCTGTTAAGGATGTTGACCCTGTTAGGAGCCTATTACAAACATATAGTGTATCAGTCTTGGTTAAGGGACTATAGGCCTTGTTAGAAGCCTCAACCCTATTAGGAGTTGTAGATACAAAACATGATTACCAGATGAGCTCACTACCCAAACAAGTAATACAAATGTTTATTGATTACAATATGGTACTGCTTACAACTTTGCATCAACAACTTTTGCCGTTATCACAAGTTACATTTCAAGTATGTTCGGTACATTACAATATTACATCTTTATAAAAGATACAAACATAATATCTTCTTTATTCAGCTTCCACATCTTTATCCAAGAGTAAACATATAGGATGTCAGCTCTATATAATATTAAGTCATTATTTTGACAAGCAAAATAATCCCTTAATTCATTTACTAGTTCTACCTTCAAAACTGCTCTATCGGCTATACTCTGTCATCGGTAAAACAATCATAACTTTGTCTGTACTATCCATAATCTTTTGCACACTGAGATGGGGTATCCTTAGACACCATAGAGTCTATGTTCAACTGTACAAACTCTGATCATGCTCCAGTGAACATCGCCAAAACAAACCGTATCAGGTGCTCTGTCAAAAACACTGTTTCATACTTAGACAATTTTAGTCTGCGATCTTCCATACTTACTTTCCAGCTTATGCAATCTTCATAGGGAACATATGTTTCCATAATGACAACATCCATGTACATACCTCATCCAAATTGCCAACATAGAAGGCACTCCATATCGACAGATGATATGGTTCAGAATGAATAGAGAGAATGTCTTGCCCGAGGCAACATAAAGTGGGATAGCTTCTACCCATTTAGTGAAGTAATCAGTAGCAGTGATAATAAACTTGTGTCCACCTAATGAATTGGGATGAATCTTCCCAACAAGATCAAAGACCCAGCACTGAAATGGCCAATGAGATATAGACGGAATGAGCTCCCTACTTGGAGCATGTATCGGGTTACCATGTTTTTGACACTTTTTGCATGACTTTGCAAAAGCTACTGCATCAATTTGCATTGTAGACCAATAGTACCCCACCCTAAGAAACCTTTGGGCCATGGAAAGACCATTGGAATGTCCCCCATAGATGCCCTCATGAATGTCAACTAACGCTTGGTCAGATTCTTCCTTTTCTAAGCATTTAAGAAGTGTTCCATCTAAACCCCTCCTATACAAATCACCAAAGATAAGGGTATGGTGAGAGGCATTTTGAGTAAGGTTTTTGCATTCAAATCAGTTAAAGGTTTCAAGGATAATGCCATCATGAAGGTATGAGTAAATGGCACCATAACGAGATGACTCAAGACCAACAAGGGTACAAATAACATGACTTTCTTGGGAGTCATAGATAGGGTGATGTAGCTCTTCCACCAGGAATTCAAATTTGGATTCACGTTGCTCTAACTGAAGGAGTGAAGAAAGTGTATCCATATCATCAACTACTTTGTTTTCTACTCTAGGGATTTGCTGAAATTTGACAAATGTGAAATATCATTTCAAGGAATCAACCATTTTCTTGTAAGGTACCAATTTCTCATCTTTTGTTTGATATTGTTCATTGACTTGGTTGATTATCAACTTTGAATCCCCATAGATGTGTAACTCAGTGATTCTCCATTCTATGGCTATCTTAAGTCCATTTGTTAAAGCTTCATACTCAGCAATGTTGTTTGTACATGGGAATAATAGCTTGTAAGACTTAGGAATTGTGTACCCATGAGGAGAAACAAACAACACACCAGCTCCTAAACCATTTTGCATAAAAGATCCATCAAAGAACATCTTCCATGTTCTTCCAGTCATATGGATGAGATGCTCATCTGGGAAGTCAACTTGAATTGGTGCACTATCTTGTATTGGGAAATCAGCGAATTGATCTGCTATGGCTTGTCCTTTTATGGCTTTATGTTCAATGTACTCTATGTCAAACTCTAAAAGGATCATCATCCATTTAGCAAGTCTACCTATGAGGGCAGCCTTACCTAATAAATACTTTAGTGGATCAATTTTTTCTATGAGGTGTATTGTGTGTGCAAGCATGTAATGTCACAAATTTTGGGAAGCAAACAAATTGCAAGGCAAGCTTTCTCAATACTGGTGTAGTTAACCTCATATGAAACAAGAGTATGACTAATGTAGTATATTGCTCTTTCTTTCCCATGTTCATCAAGTTGAGCTAGTAATGCCCCCAAGGAAGATTATGTCATTGAAACATATAGAATAAGTGGTTTCCCTGGGATAGGAGGCATTAAAATAGGAGGATTTGCCAAGTATTTCTTGATTTGGTCCATGCTCTTTTCACAATCCTCATTCCAAACACATTTGAATCCTTTGTGTAAGTTCTTATTAAAAGGTTGAGCTCTATCTGCCAGCTGTGAAATGAACCTTCTTATGGATTGAAGGTGCCCTTGAAGACTCCTCATTTGACTAATGTTTTTAGGAAGTGGCATATCCATGATTTCTTGGACTTTTTCAGGGTCTACCTCTATTCCTTTTGCTTAAATGATGAATTGTAGTAGTTTTCCAGAGGTGACACCAAATGCACACTTCTTAGGATTTAACCTTAATTGAAATTGTTCCATGTGATCTAGAATGACTTCTAAATCATCTAAGTGTGTGTCTCTTTTCTTAGATTTGGCCAAAGTGTCATCCACATAATCTTCCATGTTTTTATGCATCATGTCATGAAAAATAGTTGTCATAGCTCGTTGTTAGGTGGCTCCTGCATTTTTTAATCCAAAAGGCATAAGGTTCCAACAATACATACCCCATGCACAAGTGAATGGAGTCTTTTCTTGATCTTTAGGAGCTATCTTAATCTGATTGTATCCAAAAAACCATCCATCAAGGAATAAATCTCATAACCCGAAGTCATGTCCACTATCATATCTATGTTGGAAAGTGGAAAATCATCCTTTGGGCATGCTCTATTGACATCTCTAAAATCTGTATAAATTCGAATGGATTTGTCATGTTTGGAAACTGGTACAATGTTTGATATCCATTTAGCATTGTCAATAGCTCTTATGAATCCTACACCAAGGAGTTTTTCTAATTCTTCTTTGACTAGAAGAGCTATGTGTGGATGCATCTTTCTCAATTTCAATTTGACTAGTTTTACACCTAGAGCTATGGACAAGTGATGCATGAAAATATTAGTGTCAAACCTTGGCATATCTGAATAAGTCCAAGAAAAATTGATCTTCCTTTTTTGTAAGAACTTAGTTCAGGCTTCTTTTTCTTGTGGTGACAAGGACTGAGCCAAATGTACTATATGTGGAGTTTTATCTGTACCCAAGTTGACTGCTTGTGTTGGCTCAACAAGAACTGAAGATCTATCTTGAAAGTAGCTAGGGAGATGATCAAGTACCTCATCCTTAGGTGCCTTAGAGAGGTTTTCACCCTTAGATATGCCATTTATTTTTACTTTTTTTGGTTATGATACTGCCACATAGTGGTTTTCACCATCAAAACTTTTTTTCTTTTCTTTTTATTTTGTGACTGAGGTACTTGATGTCTAGCTCTATCATGTTGGTAGCCAGTTCACTGGTGGAAGAGACTACGGGTTCAATGGAATTCAAGCAACAGGTTATCTCATAATCATTTTGGAATGTTAATAGCTCAGGTTCTTGATAGCGTTGGGACCAATCAATGAGGTCAGGATGAGCAAGAGGTAAGTCAATGGCTAGTTTAAGGTTATGGATACGAATGATATCATCTTTGGTGACTGAAGATTCAAAGTTTGTCAAGTATCCTTCTAAGCTACCCGAATCATGATTCATCCTAATAAGTGAAGAATTGTAAACTAAGGCAACATGTGGGTTCAAATCCTTGAATCCTACACATGACTCGTCAGCTACCTCGAGTTGAGAACTATAAGTATGGATGACATCAATATTCATGTTAACTATAGAAGGCTCTGAGAGAGAGTCCCATTCATACTCATGTGAATCTATTTCTGAATCCTGACTAGGATGTTTACACCATGAAGGTTTAGGACATCTTGATGTGGAAGCTCTAATGTCATAAAGGGTAACATCTCTCTCCATCAAATGAATAATATTCTTATGTTGAAATTCTCTGATGGGATCTTCTACATATGGTTCATCTTGTTCTAATGTTGTAACTGTTGCATGAGTGACTGAATTATCTGAATCTCCCCAAAGGAGATTGGTGGAAGGGACCCAATATTCACACATATCTTGCTAGTTTGTCAAATTAGGTATGTATTTTGGTTCATCTTCACTATCTAACTCATCAAGGATAGGAGTAGTGTTCTTGTTATGATTCGCAAACCCTAGGCCAACCATCTTCTTAGACCTGCATCCAAAAAGAGCATGATCAAGAGGTTCAGCTCTAGCATCCAATCTGTGACTAAGAGGGCCATGTCTAGGGTAACCCATCTACTTGACAAAAGTATACCCTCTCCCATAAGCCTTAGGGGAGGGAGAGAAGTTCTCACTATGCATGTATTTATCTTCTCTATAGATCCAGTCTTTAACAACCACCTCTTCTTTCTCATCTTGAATAGGCACTGAGGACTCTCCAAATGTGCCAAATAAAGTCATAGATGAAGAGGAAGGTCTCGTTTCTTGTGAAGGTTTTCCATAAGACCTAGGTGAAACTGGAAGCTTTGTAAAAGAGTTAAGTTGATACCCCCCTACACCAAGGTCTACTGACTTGAATTTGTCTTTGCATTCTGTTAAGATTGCATTGAAATCTTCTACTTCCCTATTGAGGGGAACATGAGTACTTGCTGAAATTGAGTTGATAGATAATGTGCTATCCCTAGGTATACAAATTTCTACTCCATTGTAGGGGAACTTAACACACTGATGGTAGGTAGATGACACTTCTTGCATATCATGAATCCATGGTCTACCAAGTAAGATATTGTATGCCAGAGGACCAACATCAACAATTTGAAACAATATATCCTTCTTAATAGGGCCAATCCTAATAAGCAAGATGACCAACCCTTTGGAACTTCTTTCTACCTCATCATAATCTTTGATAGTGATCTTCTTTCTGGTATCTATGAATTGTTCAGAATAACCCAATGTCTTCAAAAGACTCAAAGAACAAATATTAAGCCCAGCACCCCCATCTATCAACACGTGCCTAACACGGGTTTTGTGGATCATGACTTCAATATGAAGGACAATATTATGTGGGTGGCTCAAAGCTTTATCATCATCCTCTAAGAAAGTAAGGTAATGAGGGCTAGCGATATGATTAACCATGTTCTGGAATTGATCGACATATAAGTTGTTAGGGACATTTGCTATGCGCAAGGCATCCTCAAGGACTTGCTTATGTCTTAGGGACAACTCTAAGAGTTGAAAGATCAAAATCTAAGCTGGGGTTCTCTACAACTTATTAAAAATATTATATCTCATTTGAGGATTAATTGCTAGTTTTGAGGTGACATTCTTTGATGCCACTTTATTTGGTTTACTGGGTTGATTTGAACTAGGTCCTCTAATGACAACAGGACCTTGACTTCGTGTGACAACATTAAGAGCTTGGGATGACATTCTAGAGATAGGACCCCTTAGCACCACAACAAGTTCTTCATCAAAGATAGGAGGAGATTCCATGTCTAGATCATAACCATAGGGATCTTTATTTCTCATCATATTGACATTTTCTTCCACAACTTCAAGCATGTTGACAACATTCTCCACAACTATGTAATTGTAATTGATCTCAGCCTTTTCATTCTTAGGTTTAGAGGTTTCCCCCTTCTCATACTTGGGCAAATGTTCTTTGAAAGCCTTATGATCAGCATTGGTGTTCAATCCATCTATCTAAAGTTTTCCATTCTCAATGAGATCCTGGATGATATGCTTAAGTTTCCAATAGTTTTCAATATTATGTCCAATGCCATAATGAAATTTTCAAAAGGCTTTCTCATCCCACCAATGTGGCTTAACATCAGGTATATGATGCTTTGCGGGATCTTGAGGATGCACAAGGTTGTTGTAAATGAGTGTTTTGAAGACATCCTCATATGAATCACCAAGTTTCAAAATGTTTGTCTCTCTTTCTTAGGCTTATCTTGATATCTTGGCTTGTACTCTTGTTGTTTAGATGATTTGAGCTTCATAGCTTGAATAGTGCTAGACAAGTGAAGAACAACTTGATCTTTTGGTTGAGAAGAGTCCACAACTCCATCATTGACCATTTGTTTGTTCCTATTCCTATGTGAGTTTTTCCCTTTATCCTTATTAGAGTTGTTATTTTGACCATTGTTGTTGTTTTTGTTGTTGGCCAAAATTCCTTGTTCTTTCAAAACATCCTCAATCCTACATACAGTTTCAACCATGGTGTCAAAGGAATCAAATACCATCTTCCTAACTTCATACTGCATCTCAGGAACTAAGTTGCTAATAAGGATGTCAATCTTCTCATCTTCATGAATGGTCCTAGAGTAGCAAGAGCATTGTCATCTCCACCTTTGCAAGAAAGTGACAAAGGATTCCCCTTG
The DNA here is from genome assembly GCA_027943335.1 of Chamaecyparis obtusa. Classification (NCBI taxonomy): domain Eukaryota; kingdom Viridiplantae; phylum Streptophyta; class Pinopsida; order Cupressales; family Cupressaceae; genus Chamaecyparis; species Chamaecyparis obtusa. The sequence continues at coordinate 161,123 of BSBK01003089.1, forward strand.
ATGTTTCTTTAAGTTGCATAAGTCCAACATGGTGACAGATCTTGAAAGATTGTATGCAAAGTGTTGGACAAATCTATGGACAAGCTCCTTGAAAGTGTTGACAGGGGGAGTTGTGTTGGTGAACCATTCCATCACTTGAACCTTAAGACTCCTTGGGAACAATCTCATGAGGTATGATTCATCTTGATGGAACTCAAAACTCATAATATAAAACTGACGCACATGATCATGTGGATCTCCATTACCATCATACTTGTCGTATTGGGGGATCTCAACTTTTCTAGGAAAATCTTTCATACTCACACTCTTGTCAAAAGGATTGGGACAAATTGAATCAAGATTGAATGAGCTCTTAGGTTCCAACATCTTTTCCATCATACTCTAAATTTGTTTGATCTTCTCATCCTGAGATGGACCTTGCTTCTTGATCTTTCTGTCCACATCAAAGTTGTAAGGGACTTTAGCACCCTTGTTGATTAAACTCTCTAGGAACTTGTCTTTGTTTTGCTCAAAGTATCTCTCCACGTATTTTTGGAAGAGTGGTTCTTGTTGTATCTTCATGAAATCTTGGGATTCAAGTTCAAGACTTGAACTACTTTCCCCATATTGTGAACCATGGTGAGCATGTTGAGAAGGTTGTTTTGAGTTCCTAGGAGGTGTTTGTCTCCTATAATGTTCTTGTTGTGAAGCCCTTCTCCCTCTAGGGCTAGGAGATCATGAAGGTGATCTTGAATACCTTCTACTTCATGGATTCTTAGGAGGAGTGGGTGGAGGAGAGTTGTTTCCACCACCAACACACATGTTGTTGTATTGGTCATTGAGTTGTTGAGCCAAGAATCTATCTTTCTCTTCTTGTGCGGCTCTCCTTTTTATTTCCAATAAGGCTTGTCTTTCCAACTCTAGGAGTTTAAACTTCTCTTCCTTTGTAGCTTGTTCATCTAAGAAGTCTTTCTTTTCATGCTCAATCCTTTTGAGTCTTTCACTTATGTATCTTGAAGTTGTTTGAAGTGGTGAACTTGGTCTTGAATATTTAAACAAGTCATTAGTGTATGCAGCATTCACATGAGTATCATAGGGTTCATCATCTTTACTGTCATGTTGTGATTTCTCTTCTTGATAGAGTTGCCTCTTATCTCTCTTAGCCCTTTGATGTGCATCTAGATATCTAGTATAAATAAGATGAATTACCAAAGAGAATGTTATCTCTATGTGTTTCCAATATGCTGTCAAGACTTCTATCCCTTTCTTCCCTCTCCTTTCAAGTCATTATGTAACTCATATCCATAATTGAATGAGAAGGTGCTAAGGATGTGCTTAACTTGCTAAGATTACTCTTGGGATCAAACCAAGCTTCTAAGGTATTCCTAGGGGATTGATCAAAGATAGGCTCTTTTCCCTTACGTTTTTGGCAAGTTTGAACTAAGGGTAATTGGTCAAAGACTACTTGAGGTCATTTTCCTTGATTTAGTTGATATATTGTCGTAACCGACATGAAATAAAAGATCCTAGGTGATAAGATGACCCTAAGAAGTGTTGGTACCAAACTAGGATAGTTAAAGCATTCAATTTTCCAAAAGAGAGATGATAAGATAGAATTTTTGCAAAAGGTATAAACCAACACTGCCACAGAGGTGCCCAATGAATGGATAAGTATCCTAACACATATGGATCAGGATGATGATTTACCCAAATTATATTTGATTGAAATTGATTTTGGATGGAAGTGAATTGGACAAGAGATTAGTAAAACTCTCCAAATGTGTTATCAAAGAATCTAAAGGTTTACTTTCTCAACAAGGATGATTTCTAACTAACCGATTCCAAGCAAGGTCACTTGTGAAATCAAAGAATACTAATCCAAGAGGTCAAGACACAAGAACCCAAGGTCCAAATAAGCTTCCAACAGCGAGGTAAGTGACCTACTATGATCCGTATCAACCAAGGAAAACTAGAAATGACACAAATCAACTCACTATTTTGACAGACTGCAGGATAGTTTCACATGAGGGAATGTAGTTCCACGTGAAGGAATGCTAGGGATCATGCGAGAAAATGAAATCTCGTGTGAGAATGTGCACAGAGCCAGGTGACAAAATAGGATCAGACCACTTGACAACAAGTTTGTAAACTCAGGAACTCAGTTTTTTGTTTGTTTTAAAAGATCAACTAAATGTACCAACAAATTTTTATCATTGATCAAGCATGCAAGACAACAATCAAGGAGTTCAAGAAAACAATGTCTTCAAACAATGGGCAAGGGACAAAGAAACCTTGCACATGAACAAGAATAGTGACTTAGTAGGCTACTCCTTAAATATTCTACTTGTGTATGTTCTTACATGTTTTCCAACCACTCACATAGTCCTAGCAAATAAAAATTTGGTTGCCCTATGGTTCTTAGTAATGGTTTGACTCTGCAAATTTTGTAATCTCAAGAGGGTGAAGTATCCAGGTGCACCGAGGTTTTGACACATTTCAATAATTTAATCAATCGAAGATGCTGAGGAGATCTGATAGCCCAACAAGAAACTACACCCATGGAGATTTTTCTACAAGGACATTTGTATAGCGGTTGTTACTACCATGGTGAAAATGGCTATTACCTCTTGAGGTTCTATCCACATGGTTTACCCAATAAAGGGAATGTCCACTATGGTTAACCCTCTCTAACAAGGTGACTCACAAAAAGGACCACATGGGGACTTGGTTTAGATTCAAGGATCTGAGTTTCTGGTACTACCCAAAAAGGGAGTAGAGCATAATCCTCTAGCCTCTTCACTTCACCCAAACATAGAAAGCAAGTTTATTGACACACTAAGATTGAAACCACCTCACCAAGGTTCATGATGTCAACAAAAATATCTACCAATCTCTCTAAGTGGACCAAGAGAGAACATACCAATCAATGTTGAGGACTAAACCAAGTAAGACCGTGAGATAGTAACAATATCCTCCCTACCTACAAGGGGTTCTATCATCAAGAAGAGCTTCGCAAGAAGCTCACTCTCTCAAGAATGCCACAAATAGTGTTCATAGGGCCTAATTACTATGTTAAACACATATGCAAGAAAGTGAATCTATGTTCTTTTTAGAGCCCAAAATTGACGTGTGATCTATGAAAGAAAAAAAAACTCAAGTTAAACACATGAGAGATTCATTTTATGCCCAAAATCCAAATGTTATAGAGATCATAGAAACTCACCTTAGGTACAAAGATCTACAATCCAATGCTATGCTGCCTCAGCAATCAGAATCAGGGAAACAATCACAGCAAGCATTAAATGTCAGAAAATATCAAGCAAAACTAGCAAATCTGGAAATTTAGGTCTCTGCTATCAAAAAGTTCATGTGAGATAGTACGTAGGGCCACGTGAGAAAGTACCAAACCCATGTGAGAAAGTACATAAGGTCATGTGAGAAAGTACATAGGCATGCATGAGAAAGTCATGTGAGAAAGTACACAAGGCCGCGCAATAAAGTACATAGACCTGTGTGAGAAAATGCCTTTGTCGCATGTAGAAATGATAATACCAAAAAAAATTTGTGCGATACAAAGAGAAACTTCACATAAGGATCCATAACAGAGACACGTGAAAGTATGGATAGCGCACGAAAATCATCAATAAAATAAAATAAAATAATATGAGGCAAGAAATGCAATTTTCTGCCCCATGGTGGGTGCCAAAAATGTGTGCTAAAATATTGTCACACTTCTATGAGTCATTAAATCCAAGATTACTCAAGAATGAGGTCTCAAATGGTGACCCATATCTCTCTATTCATGGAGTGCAAGGGTTTATAATGGAGGCCCTCAGCTTAGACCTAGTTTGTGCCCATGCAAGTACACCATAAAATAAGAGATTCAAAGAGGAAAAGAAAGAATGCTAGTCTCCATGATTCATCAAGTATGCATGCAAATGAAAATGAAAGCTATTCTATATGATAACAATGCATAAAAGAAAACTAATTTATGAAAGAAAATGCTTATGCAAGATTAATCTATGAAAGGAAATATAAATCTAATCTAATATACAAATGCAATATTAATCTAAAGGGATTGCCATGGGGCATGAAAGAAGAAGACAAGAAAAGAGAAGTTGCAATATCCAAGCTCAAGTGTTCAAGAATCTTCTCCAAAGTTTCTCTTCAAACTTGCAGCATAACAATACAAAAATCTTCTATCATACTAAATGAGAAGGAGAGGGCTCCTTATAAAGGAAAGTGGACGGTCAAGATTAAGAGGCAAAAAGAAATGAGAAATGGTGGAGATTAAATCTTGGTTGATCCATGTGCTCAAGATTCTTTAAGAGGCAAAAAGATGAAAAAGGCCCACCACTTAAAAGTATGTGCATTCAAAGTGGAGAGAAAAAGGGATTTTTATTTATTTATTTTATTATGTTATTTCCTTTTTCAACACAAAGAGAGATTTTAGTGGGGATTTTATTAAAAGAGGAATTTTATTTTAATAAGATGATTTATTTAATTAAAAGGGAAATTTTGTTTTAATTAAATGAGGCTTAATATAAAATGATCAAACCTTAGGAAATATTAAAATAATTAAATTAATTACGATTTGATCAAGGAAATTGATTTGAATTGAAAATATTGCAAAGTATTGATTTAGGAAATTGATAAATTGATGAATGGGGGCCCAAAGTCTAGGTGACCATTTTAGGGTGCATACAATATGTAGGATAAGACAATACTTCCACTAGGAACTCATAGCATAGCTCATGTTCGAGCTAATGTAATAAAGTAGATAGCATTGTCATAGCATCAACAACTTTATTCTTTGTTCTAGGTATTTGTTCAAAGGTGATAGATATGAAATATTTCTTTAGATCGTCTACCATTCTCTTGTATGGGATCAAATTTCCATCTTTCATTTGATACACATCATTGACTTGGTGTATTACAAGTTGTGAGTCTCCATGAATATGTAGTTCTGTTACTCTCCATTCAATTGCTATCTTCATGCCATTTAGAAGAGCTTCATATTCAACAATATTGTTTGTGCAAGGAAAATTGATTCTGAATTCTTTAGGGATTGAGTATCCTTGAGGAGTGATGAACAATATGCCTTCTCCAGATCCATTCTATGTATAGAAGCCACCAAAGCATAGCTTCCATGCTCTAGAAGAAAGATTCATGATAGAGGAATCTGGGAATTCTATTTGCATTGGTGTATCATCAAAAAAAGGTGCATCCACAAGTTGATCAGCAATAACTTGGCCCTTGATATATTTTCTTTCAACATATTCAATGTCAAACTCACCTAATAACAATACCCATTTAGCTAGTCTACTTGTGAGGGAAGCTTTCCTTAGTAGGTACTTTAGTGGATCAATCTTAGCTACCAAATGTGTGGTATGAGCCAACATATAATGTCTCAGTTTCTGTGATGCAAAGATCATAGCTAGAAAATCTTTTTCAATCATGGAATAGTTCTTCTTGTATGTTACCAATGTTCTACTGATATAGTATATAGCTCTTTCTTTCTTATTCTCATCATGTTGTGCTAGTAATGCCCCCAGTGATGTATCTGTGGCAGAGACATATAAGATCAAAGGCTTTCCTTGAATAGGAGGCATCAAAATAGGAGGATTTGATAGATATTTATTGATTTGATAGATATTTATTGATATGATTAAAGTTCTTTTCACATTCATCGTTCCATGCAAAGGTCACACCTTTATGTAATGTCTTTGTGAAAGGTTGTGATATGTCTGCTAGCTGAGATATGAAGCATCTGTTAGATTATACTCTTCTTTGTAATGTTCTCATTTGACTGATATTCTTGGGATGTTGCATCTCCATGATAGCTTTAACTTTAGCTGGATCTACTTTAATTCCTTTCTTTGAAACAATGTAGCCTAAGAGCTTTCCAGAAGTGACACCAAAAGCACACTTCTTAGGGTTCAGTCGAAGACTAAAATTTTCCATTCAATCTAGTATTTTGCTCAAATTATTCAGATGTTTAGATCTTATCATAGATTTTGCTAAACTATCATCAACATAATATTCCATAGTTCGATGCATCATGTCATGAAAAATAGACGTCATAGCTCTTTGATATGTAGCACTTGCATTCTTAAGCCCAAATGGCATGACCTTCCAACAGAAGGTACCCCATGCACATGTGAAAGCAATTTTCTCTTGATCCTCTGGAGCAATTTTGATTTGATTATATCCAGAAAAACCATCCATTAAAGAATATTACATCTTGAAGCCCGCAGTCATGTCCACTATCATATCAATGTTAGGTAGTGGAAAATCATCCTTAGGGAATGCTTTGTTTACATCTCTAAAATCTATGCATGCTCTTATAGACTTGTCTGGTTTTGATACAGGTACAATATTTGAGATCCATTAAGCATAATCAATAACATGGATGAATCTAGCTTTTAGTAGTTTCTCTAATTCAGTTTTGACCAAGAGTGCAACATGTGGATGCATCTTTCTCAATTTTTTCTTAACAGGTTTGACCCATGGAGCTATAGATAAATGGTACATTATAAGATCTAGATCCAACCCTAGCATATCTAAATATTTCCATACAAAGTTGATCTTCTTTTCTGTCAAGAATGTAGTAAATTTTTTCTTTTCTTCTTCTAATAAGGATTGTGCTACATGGATCAACTGTGGTTCTTTTGATGTTCCCAAGTTGATAGATTGAGTGGGCTCAATTAGAACTGGAGATCTATCTTGTAAATGACTTGAAAGGACATCAAATATCTCATCCTTGGGTGCCTCAGAGAGGTTTTCACCTTCGGATATGTCTTTTATTTTTACTTTTGTAGGTTCTGAGACTGCCATAAAGTGGTTTTCACCCTCAGAACTCATTTTCTTTTTATTTTTATTTTTATTCTTTTGACTAAGATACTTGATGTCTGACTCCATCATGCTAACACTTGGTTCATTGATGGAAGTCATCATAGGTTCAATTGCATTGAGGTAGCAAGCAAGGGCATAGTCATTAGGAAAAGCATAGATACCTTGACTCAAATTTATGGAGGTTTGGTCAAGAAGTTCAGGATGTTGGATAGTCAAAGTGGTGAAAGATTGGAAAATAGTGTTTATGGATATGGATCTGTCATCATTGGTCTGAACCTGACTCTCAAGTTTGAAGGTGATATTACAACTCAAAACGTTCAATTCGTGAATAGGCTCAATGTCATTATGGGAGTTCACTTCAGCCATCGGTGGATCAGACTCGTTAAGTTCATTATTTCTCTCTAGACTTATGTTGGGTTTAGGTGCATATTGGTGAATAACATCAATATGTTTTTATGTGATAAGCTCATCTTCCTCTAGAATGACTCCCCATTCATAGTTATTGGATTCATCTTCTAATTCTGGACCTCTAGGAAATCTAAGAACATGTGTAAAGTCAGGATGGATACCCCAAGAAGGGTTACCCTCAGATTCTGATTTGAATTCATACTCATGAGAATCTATCTCAGAATAGCTGCCACCTTCCTCCTTGTCTTCATGAGAATCTATCTCAGAATAGCAACCACCTTCCTCCTTGTCTATGTGGTCTTCTTTAAGATCAGCTAGTTCTTGTGGTACAACTGTCTTCATCAGTCCTAACCCAACTCTCAAGTTTGAAGGTGATATTACAACTCAAAATGTTCAATTTGTGAATAGGCTCAATGTCATTATGGGAGTCCACTTCAGCCATCGGTGGATCAGACTCGTTAAGTTCATTATTTCTCTCTAGACTTACATTGGGTTTAGGTGCATATTGGTGAATAAAATCAACATGTTTCTCTATGATAAGCTCATCTTCCTCTGGAATGGCTCCCCATTCATAGTCATTTGATTCCTCATCTATGCCTCTAGGAAATCTCAGAACGTGTGTAAAGTTAGGATGAATACCCCAACAAGGGTTACCCTCAGATTTTGATTTGAATTCATACTCATGAGAATCTATCTCAAAATAGCTGCCACCCTCCTCCTTGTCTATGTGGTCTTATTTAAGATCATCTGGTTCTTGTGGTACAACTGTCTTATGTTCTATAGTAGGTTCTTATGTTTCTACTACATTGATTCTTTTTGCTGGATCATCTTCAGCTTCAAGGAGGTCTTTCATTTCTTTAGGCAAATGCTCATAAGGAATGAGCTCATCAATGGTGTCTGAATGATCACTGTCAGATTGTTCTATTGTTTCCTTCGTCAGTTCAATCTATTCTAAGACATGTGGGGAGTTCTTGCTAAGATAGAAAGGCTTCTTCTTATATCCTAGACCTATTGTATTCTTGTTTTTTTGGCCATGATGGTCAAGAGGTGATAGAAGACCTTTACCTTGTAGTCCTAGAGGTCCTTTTCTAGTACATCCCATTTTTGAGATCAATTTGTCCCTGGTCCATATGACTACTGAGGAATTTTGCTTGCAGTGGAGTCACATTTCGTGATTGATTGGGATTGAGGCTCATCCTTGTATAACCAAGTAGCATAGCTTCATCTTCCTCAAACTCTTGTTTAGATACTTGCTCTATGACAAAGCTTCCATTGAATACGACCTTGGATTCTTTAGCTGTAGGTTTCACTTTGTCAGATGGTTGTCCATAATATTTTTGAGACAATGGGAGAGATGTGAGAGATAAAATAGGTTCCATTGTGTATTCTCCCATGACATTATCCTTGATTTTGACTTCTTTATAAATGTCTTCCATTTTGGAGGTTGAAGCAATGTCCAGCTACTTAGTGGAATATTCTCTGTTATTAGGAACAAGTTTATCAGCACTTTCTTTCAATAAATTGCAAGTTGTATATAGATCAGCTAGAATCATCACCTCTACTCCATCAGGGAATTTCACACATTGATGGTATGTGGAAGGAATATCTCTCATTTCATGTATCCAAGGTCTCCCTAGAAGGATGTTGTAAGCCAAAGGTAGATCAAGAACTTGACATATGGTGTCTTTGATAATGGGTCCTATTCTGATAGGTAAGACAATAGTTCCTTTGGAAGATCTTTCTTGCTCATCATATGCTTTGATAGTTATGTTCTTCTTAGGATCAATAGAATTTTTAGACCAAGAACAAATATTTATAAGATCAAGTTGTAAGAACAAATATTTAGACCAGTGCCCCCATCTATCAACACATGTTTGACATGATGGTTTTGGATCAAGACTTCAATGTGCAAGGGCTGGTTATGCAGATGAATCAAGGAGTTATCATCTTCCTCTGAAAAGGAGATATATTGTGGAGACATTAGTAACCAACCATAGTCTAGAATTTGTCTAAATCAAGGTTGTCAGGAACATTGGATCTGAGAAAACCTTTGTCTAGAATGGCTCTATGAGCTGGAGATATCTGAAGCAACTCAAACATGGAGATTTTTGCATTTGTATGCTGGAGTTGTTGGACAATACTGTATGATGTGGGCCTCATGTCTTTAGGATTCTATTTAGAGGAAGCTTTCTATTTAGAAGCAGACGAGAGATTGAAAGGCATCTTAGGGACATTTGATGAATCTGGGATTTGTTCTTGCAGATGTGCCTGAGCTTGTGATAGAGTAACTGTATTTGCTAATTGATTATCTCTATCTTTTATTACAATTGTGATGATATTGCAACGTTCAGATAGGCATGGTTCAACCATATTTATGACAACATTGTTTCTAGAGTAAGCATAATTGACTTTAGCACCCACATTAGGCTGAGAAGATGAATCTCCTTGATTATGTTTCAGAAATGGTTTTGTGAATGTTGTATGATCATTATTGCTTTTATGATTGTCAATTATGATTTCTCCATTCTCAATTTTATCTTGTATGATGTGTTTCAAGCGGATGCATTTATTAGTTTTATGACCCTTATTCCGATGGAAGTCATAGAAATCATTCTCTCTCCACCATTTCAGTTTAGGTTTAGGATCAAAAACTTTTATCTCAAGCAAGGTGATGATGTTTTTGGCCAACAGAGTTTTCATGGTAGATTCCAAGGACTCTCCAAGAGGAGTAAACTTGCGTTTAGGATCTGTAGCCCAAGATTTGTAGTCAGATGACTTCTTGTTTGATTATGTTTCTTTTTACTCTAAGGCTTTGATAGCTTGGGTGCCAACAGTGAGATTGAAAGTGAGTGCCTTAGATGGGGTACAGATAGTATCAACAACGTTGTCAATGAAAATGCCTTTATTCTTGTTCCAGTTTTTGCCTTTTTTCTTTAGAATTAGATCCAGATTCATACTTGTCCTTTTGAAGTGATATGTCTCCTTTTTGTACGAGTACTTTCTCAATTTTGATTGCATTTTCTATCATTTTATCAAAGGATGTATGATTTTGCATTTGCAAATGGTAGTTGATTTCTGGAACAAGGTTGTTGATGAAGATTTCCAGCTTCTCAATTTTTGGAATAGGTCTAGCATATAGAGAAAAAAATTTCCTCCATCATTTGAGAAAAGTTAGGAATGGTTCTCCCAAGTTTTGTTTCAGATTGTAGATGTTGCTCATAGTGACTGGATATTGGATTTTGTAGGAGTATTATTGATAGAACAGTTTGATGAACTCCTCAAAAAATTTGATAGTAGGAGGCATTTTTGAGAACCAATGAATAGCTGACCCTCCCAAAGATTGAGGGAAAAGATGCATTAGGTAGGTTGGTTCATGAATGAACTCCATAGATTGAGTACATAATTCTCTGACATGATCTTGAGGATCAGAGTTTCCATCATACTTATCATATTTAGGCATCCCCACTCTTTTAGGGAATGGTGGCATGTACAAGTCTTTATCAAATGGAAAAGGGCATAGAGATTCCATGGAGAACTCCTTAGGTTCCTTTTCTTTTTTGAGTTTGTTGAGTTTGACTTGCATGGCATGCATCTGTTTCATCATAGTAGTGATTGGAGTTTCTTCCTTATGCGTAATTATATCTTCAACATTGAAGTTAGGAGGAAGTTTAGCCCCTTGACGATCCAACTCTAGGAAGTATGTTTCTCTGTCTTCTTTCAAGAAATGCCTCATCATTTTCTTGAAGTCATCATCATTTTGATATCAAGAAATTTTAGAAGGTGTGGGTTCTTGATCCACACCATGTTGAGAGTGATGTCCTTGAGACACTTGGTTTGTCCCTCCTTGAGACATATTGTTGTTATGAGAGCTACTAGGGATGGACTGATGTGGAGTTGTCTGATAGCTTTCATGAATTGATACAGAAGGAGTTGGTTGATTACCTACGTGAATTGATGTAGGAGGGGTGACGTAACCACTTTTCAAGAATAAATTACCAAGAGTGTCTTCTCCAAATTTAATAGTATCGTAGGACAGATGAATGGTCTGAGCAATCACAAAAGATGTCTCTGAAGATATTTTGGGTTTTTCTCTTTTTTTTTTGTGATGAAGCTCTGGTTTCCACCATTAACCTTAGGTGAAGCAATAGAGTAAGATGAAGACAACTGAAGAATGAATTGATTCAAGAAGATCAAATGATGCAACCTTGTCAAGATTAGATTGATTGAAGATTAGATTGGATGTAGATGAAGGATACTGTGCCCTAGTAGTATGGGTAGATGCCCAAAAGATGGCGGACATGAGCTTGCAACACTTAGCCATTTTTAGATGAAGATTGAATTGAAGATAAATTTTGACAAGGTTTTGACACAAGATGAAAAAGACTCAAATCGATAAACTAGAAGGTTAGATCAGACTCAAGAGACCACTTTGGGAAAATGATTGAATTCTTTCTAGTTACTGCTCTATTCCTGACACAGTGATTTGTTTGACATAATCTGGAAATAGGCTATAAAAACTAGATTCCTGGCAATTTTTCAAAAATTCTCAAATGACTTTCTACAGGCTCGTATGACAGTGGGTAAGCCATGGCATGACAATGGACAAGAATTGTATGATAATTGCAAAGCTCGTATGATAGTTGATAGTAGATTTTGACTTTTTGCTTGTGATTTCTGGCAAAACTCGTACGACACTATACAAGCTATCATACTACAATCTGGGTGTCCTGATACGACAAATGTTCAAAACTCGTATGACTTTCTGATCCTATGGGATGAATTTTGACTCTAGAAAGGAATTTTGCGTCTGATTTTGCATTTTTTTCAGTTTTTAGAATCAGTGTGTTTTGCAAGGTTTTCTGTCCAGATTTGAAATTTGTTTCGAGATCGTTCATTTTCAATAACCAAGTAAACAAGCATGCAGAATAGCAAGCAAGTGATTCCAAGAACGTTTGAAAATAATGAAAAGAGGACAAAGAAACCTTGTGTATGAACAATCAAGTGACTTAATGTGCTAATCCCTAGGAATGCTAGTTGCATATGTTCCAAAAAGTTTTTCAATAATGCACATAGTCCTAGAAAATGAAAAATTGGCCTCACTAGGGTTTGTAGTAATGATCTAACTTTGCAACTTTTATATTCTCAAGAGGGTGAACTCTAATCCAGATGCACTGAGGTTTTGACACAGTCCAAGAATTTAATCAATCAGGAGCTGCTAAGGAGATCTGATAGCCCAACAAGAGACCACACCTGTGAAGATTTCCTCCACAAGGACATTTATATAGCGGTTGTTGCTACCACGAAAAAAATGGCTATTACCTCTTAAGGTTCTGTCCACATGGTTGACCCGATTAAGGGAATGTCCACTATGGTTAACCCTCTCTAAAGGTGACTCACAAAAGATACCACAAGGGGACTAGATCGGATTCAAGGATATAGGTTTCTAGTACTATCTAAAAAGGAAGTAAAGCATAATCCCCTAGCCTCTTTACTTCACCAAAACAAAGTAGACAGATTAATTTGACATGCTAAGATTGAAATTACCTCACCAAGATTTGTGATGTCAACAACTTATGCTCTATCAATCTCTTCGAAGAGAGAATGTATTGATCAAAAGTTGAAGACTCAAAAACCTAGTAGAGTGCAAGATAATCCCAGTATCCTCCCTACCTACAGGGGGTTCCTTCTTTAAGAAGAGCTTCACATGTGTGAAAAATAAAAAGAAGCCCACTCTCTCAAGATCATCAACAAATAGTGTTCATAGGGCCTATTTACTATGTGTAACAGATATGTAGAAAGTAAATCTATGTTCATTTTATAGCCCAAAAAATGAAGTCTATGATATGAAAGCAGGAAAAGTCACACAAGCTTGACACAAGAGAGTTCATTTTAAATTTCCAAATTGAAGTGTTATCAGTTGTAGAAGAATACCTGAATTCCTCGCAACGCGCTTAGTAGATTTTACTTATTTTAGCAATTTAGTTGTGCTTTCTCAATCAGAATCAGAAAATATCAATCAGAAACAATAGAGTTCAATTGTTAGGGTTAGCCATTAGTCCAAATCTGAAAATCAAATCTAGAAAACTACCTAAAAATTTGAAATGATGATTGAAATCTGGCATCAAAACTTGTATGACACTGGGTTACCTCTCATACGACAATCCAAACCTCATTCGATAATGGGTCACCTTAGGTACGACTTTTTGGAAACTCGTAAAATATTAGAGGTTAGAAAAATTGAAATCTGAAAGTAATTAAAACTAAGCTAACCAGATGATTTACTACCTTCTAGTAGGTGTGAGTATGATGTTCTCATATTGAAATCAAGATCAGTGACAATGCAACACCTAAACAAAGGATTTGATGCAAAAGAATGAAAAACTGTATGAATGCAGATTAATCTATATTTTTTGGATTTTGTATACAATTAGGATGAAAAAGTTGAATGAATCTAATCTAGAATGAATCGAAATGATATGCAGAATAATCTAAGGATGATATGAATGAATGCATGCTATGATATGAAAACTATGCAAAAGCTATGACCAACAATGAAAAATCTCACAAATCGCCTGTCGCAAGTGCTTGATCCTTCAGCTGCAAATTTGCCAGAGTAATTGTGCAAATTTGAGGGTGGTTAATTGTGAAGAGCTCAGCCTTGATTTTATAGAAATCCAGGGCTTGAGGATGCATTGAGAAAAGCCATAAATCACTCTTGATAAACTCAGGTTGATTTTTGAGTTAACAAGAAATTAGAAACAGATCAACTCACAAAATCATGCAAATCATGGAAAAATAGCTTTTTGACTTAAATCAGAAGTTTAGATCAATTTTCAACTCAAAATCGATGTTGAGTTTCCAAAAGATAACAACTTGAATTGATTTTTTGATTTACAGTTTAACTGCTCTTTCAATCAAAGATAATTAAATTAGGATAAAATAGGAATATTCAAGGAATATTCTTCGATGCAAAATTTAGGATAATCAATTAGATTTTCGATGAGCTAATGTGCAAATGTGCCTTAGGTTAGGACTTTGATGTCGATTTTGTTTGATTTGATGATGTAGGAGGTTAATGAACCTATAGCCCATTTTTGGGGTATTATAGCTGGTATGATTTATGCAGCCTATTTGATGTGTGTTGATAAAATGCAAGTGGATATTTTTGAAATTTTGAGAATTTAGTTATTTGATCAGAACCTTGAGAAGATTAAGAAGACTAAAAGCTCATAGTTTAGATTCTCATCATTGATTACATATATGTTTTTCCATTTGTTGAGAAGATTTCCATTTACTATTGGAGAAGATTGGAATGATAACAGAACCACCATGGACAGAATTAAGAAAGTGTATCTGAGATATCCTATAGACAAGGTTAATGAGAGTGTAACCTTAGTGATCAAATCATTTCACAACTTGATGAAGAAAAGACCAAGAATCCCACAAGCTATAGTTGAGAAGTATAAAAATGAAATATTCTTTATGGTTGACATTGACTTTACCTTTATTGAAGTAGTTGAACCTAGAGTAGAATTCATAGACCCTCTTGGATATGAAATTTCTGAAGTTGAAGCAGAAGAATATGTGAATAGATTGTTGAAAAGTAAACTGGATGTAAATAGCAATAGATTTGGGACTTATGATGAGAACTTCAACTCCGCAAATTCTATACAAGAAGAAAAGCTATCAAAGAAGAGAGTGGAAATCACTATAAAGAAAATTCTTAGGGATACATGTATGACAGAACAAGAATTCTTAATTGCAAAGAATACAATAGCAGCACTAAGAGACATTGGACAAAAAGAAGTTTTGTCTATTCCACCCCTATCATCAGTTGCAGATGAGACTAGAAATTTGTAGAATGTAGTGAAAATGGAGAAAGTAGAGAAGGAACATGAAACAAGAAAATCTACAAGACCCTCCTCCACTCCACCAGTTAAAAGAGTAAAGGAAATGGCTACTGGACCGGGTAAAAGACAGAAAACAATAGTTGCCCCAGTGCAGAGAAAAGTATCTAAAATTAAAGATGATGAAGATGTTGAAGTCAATAAGAAGAAATGGAAACCAAAGATTGAAAAGGTAAATGAAAAAATCATTAATGATGGAGAATTTTCAAAGATGAACAATTATTATGAGCTATACAACTATTCAGAAAGATTACACTTGGAGAATGCAGTTGTTAGGTACATGATCTTAGCAGATAAGAAATTTGATACCATTCAAGGGAAGATACCTGATGATTTGTTTGAGAAATTAGTTAATAGGAAGAAGAGAGAAGCTGAAGAAGATAATAAGATCAGAGAAAACTTTGTAAGAAAGCTCTATGACATCAGAGATGAAGACCACTTCAAAGAAATCATGAAAGATATTGGTATTCATATGAGAACTAAAAGAAGAACAATTCAGATAATGGGAGGAAATTATGAAGAAATCAATAAGGAAACTGAACAGGCAGTTATAAAGGTGATGACTATAGGTGTTAAGAACTCAAGTGCAATAGATCAAGCTTTATAAGTTGAGCACCAGAAAATTCCCTCTCCACCACCATCAATTAACATTGAAGATGAATCAGTGAATGTGGAAGGAACTAATATCATACTGGATAGTGATGACAATCCTTTTAGAAACTTAGAGAATATTGTTGACAATCTGGCCTTAGAAGAATAGGTTAGATCAGTTGAAGAAGAAAGGAGGGAAATAAGGAAGGAAGAAGAAAAAAAAGCAAAGATTCTAGTAAATATAGAGGTTGAAGGATAGAAAGGGGAACCAAGAAAAGTAGAAATCAGTCATACTCCTGAGATTGCAGCAAAGAAACCACATATTGAATCATTTTTTGCAAATTTTGGGAAAGAAGTTGATGATGATGATCAAATGGAGCTGATCTCATCTCTTAACAAAATTATTGGTAAGAACAAGAAGGTAAAAAGCCTTGAAGGATTATTGTTGGAAGTAATAGAGAAGTTGCAAAGTGTTTTGACTAATCAGATAATAGAGGTAGATCCATAGGCAAAAGCTAGAGAAGTTATGAAGGCATTTGATAATGAATTCACTAACTTGTCAGATATTGCTACAGTGAAGGCACAAGAATCCTATGATGCTAAAGTATTTCTTGATATATGTCAAAATATCAGAAATGATATCAATAATTTGGATGTATGTATAAAGGACTTAAGAAGGAATTTGGACAAAGGAAAAGATTTGTATATACAATGTATAAATACAGGAAATCATGTATCATATGTAACTGAGAAGATAAAAGAAAAGGAGACAAAAATTCAAATAGAGGTAACTCTGTTAACCAACCCTAATGTAAAGATATTAGATTGTGAAAAGAGAATCAGGAAATTGAAAGATGATATAAGAATTATTAGTGATGAAAGAGATAGGAAATTGAGAAGATTCGCTCTTCTAAGAGAGCACATTTTAGTGAAGATAAGTATCATTGAAGGACAATTGGAAGAATGTCTTTCATCAAAGACATCTTATGAGAAGTTTGACTTTGCAAACCTTCGTGCATGTGAGATCGCATATTATGGTTTATGTGCACTAATCAGTGTTGCAGACACCGTTAAGAAGGCATGGGAGAAGGAGATAGAAAACATTAAAGTAAACTTTGTAGATTGTGTTGCAAGCCTACCGACTCTGCAATTTTGAATCAAGGTAAACTTTTTGAGAACACAGTTTTGGCACTCTTTTTTTCTCATTATTGTCAAAGGGGGAGTGATAGCAGAAAATTTTATATTGTTATATATATGGAAGTATATTCCTAGGGGGAGTATAGATGATATATAAGATATATGGAGATATAAGGATAGTAAAGATATATTTTGTTATGGCCACAATTTTGAAGTTTTATGAATTAGCCAATTTTCTCATATGTTGCCACCAATGACAAAGGAGGAGATTGTTAGAAATTTTTCTGAGTTAGATATCTATATGTTGTCATTATGGAAACCTATGATCTATATGAAGACCGCATATGACAAAGAGAAGTTATCAAAAAGTGCAAAACAAAATTATCTAAGTGTAAGCATTATTTTCCCAGTCTAACTAGAGACAGTTTTGATTGGTGACATCGATAGAAGTAAGTTCAATGTTTGTGCACTTGAACATGGATACTATGATGTATATTGAAGACTTACCTGAGAGTTCAAGTTTGTACGACATGTACGGAAGAAGTTATTGGAGTATTACCAAAGATAGTGTTGAAGCCGATAGGATAAAGAATGAAGACATAATTGGTAAAAAGTTAAGGGATTATTTTGTTTATCAAAATAATGTCTTAATCATATAAAGGTACAACATCCTAGATGTTAATCTTTGGGCAGAATAAGTTATTATGTATTTTGTAAAGTGATTTATGTTTTGTAAAGCAGACTGTAAAAGTTATTATTCTTAATAACTTGTATAAATGTAAGACATATGTAAAGCGAAGAAAGAAGAGTAACATATGTATGCGAAAGATATTGATGCGAAGTTGTAAGTGTAATACCCCAAAAATGGGCTATAAGTTTATTAACCTCCTACATCTACAAATCAAACGAAATCAACATCGAAGTCCTAACCTAAGGCACATCTAAACATCATCGAATCCTAATTGATTATCTTAAATTCTGCATCGGGGAATATTCCTAACAATATTCCTAATTATCTTAATTATCTTTAATTTAATGATTATTTGGCAATAAATCACATTTATCCTAAGTTTGATTGATTGAATATTTTCATATTTAATTAATTAGATTTAATATCTTGCCACTTAATTGTGTAATTAAATTTAATTCTATCTATTATTAATTGTATTATTTAATTTTGACAATAAATCTAATATCTTATGAATAATTGATTAAATTCTTATTTAATTAATTAAAGCAAGTTGTCATTATTTAATAATATAGTTTTTAATAAAAGTTTGATTAAATAATTGATTAACCCATAAATCAATTATTTATTTTTAAAAATCAGTTAAGTTGAGCATAAATCACTTTATTTATTTAATTAATTCATAATTATTATGCACATTCAAAAGAAATAGTTAAACTCCAAATTAGAAAATCAATGCAAAGTGTTGACTTTTTAGAACTCAACATCCTTTTGGAGTTCAAAAAGCTGATCTAAACTCTAATTTGAGTTAAAAAGCTATTTTTGCATGATTTGCATGTTTTTGTGAATTAAATTATCTTTATTATCAGATAACTCAAAAATCAAGCTGAGTTAATCTGAGTGATTTATGGCTTTCTTCCATGCACCTCCAAAGCCCTGGATTTCTATAAAACCAAGGCTCAGCTCTTCATAATTCATCCATGAATTTGCATTCTCACGCTGTCGAATTGGAGTCTGAAGAATCATCTTTGTGAATCCAAGCTATTGTGAGATCTTTCTAGTTTTGAGCATTGCATATCATTTAGCATAGATTCATATCATTGTTAGATCAATTTCCATATTAGCATAGATTCATATCAGTTTATCATTCTTATTGCATAGAAAATATCAAAAAAATAGATTAATTACATTTATATTTCATATCAGTTTTGCATTCAAATCCTTCATTTAGGTGTCGTTTAGGTCACTGATCTTGATAACAATCTGAGAACATCAATCTCGCACCTACTAGAAGGCAATAAATCGCTTGGTTAAATTAGATTTCAATTTTGCACAATTTTGATTATAGCTAACCTCTAATGTTTTACTGAAGTGTTTTGTCTACAGATCATGTACAATTTTCACACACACATTTTTGGCACCCACCGTGGGGCCCTGAAATGGGTTTCCCTTCATTTCTATCAATTTTCTATCTTTTGAGGCTAAGGGTTTCAAGGGTCCTGGTATACTCTGTAGGATGTTATTTTTTGTTTCTTTTTTGCCTGCAAAAAAGAAATTTATTTTTTTTTGGCACTTTTTCTATCAAAACTATCCGTACATTACAATTTTTATCATTTTGTTCGTACTTTCGTACATCTCTGTATGAATTCTCGCATGAGATTTCATTGTGTCGTGCGAGATTTCTTTTTGTGTCAAACTAAAATTTCACTAGTATCATCATTTTGTGCACAAAAAATCACTTTCTCACACGAGACTGTACTTCCTCACGCAGGACCCATCCTAACTCGCATGAGATTTCATTCTTTATTGCGTGAAATAGTGTTTCCTCATGCGGGACCGCATCCTGACTTGCACGGGATTACATCCTTTGTTGCGCGAAATAGTGTTTCCTCGCGTGGGACACATCCTGCCTCGCGCAAAATTTTGCTATAGAGACACATAATTTGCAGATTTGTACTTTCAGATTATTGATTTCTAACACTTACAGTTTGCTATTGATTTGTCTTAATTTTATACTTTCGGACATGTGCTAAATTCTGGATTGCAGAGTGTTGAACCTAAGGTATTCTTCTCAAGCTGATAATATTTCAATTTGGATCTTAATATAAATCTCTTATGTGTCTGGCTTGTGTGCATCTTTTCATGCTTTTGACCTATTTCTACACACTTGCATAATTGATACTAGGTTGTGACCCCTTAAGGATTCATTAAGTAGTCTTAGATACTTGTGATTGATATTGATTGTTATCTTGGGTTATTGGACTTGCTAATCCATCAGCCCCTCATTCCGCCCCGTGGTTGCAATCTCAGTGTCATAAAGGGGAGGGGTCTACAGGAGAGAAGCGTTAATTATTCCACTTGGCAACCCATTTGTGCTTTTTAGGAACTCACTTGTTTTCTAAGTTGGGGACTCATTTTCAGCTTGTGTGAGGTGTTAAGTGTTCCACCTTGTGGACTCATCTCATATTCTCTTTAAGCGTTAAGTGTTCCTCTTTCTGCTTTTTGGGTACTTTTGGTAGATTTGCTTTTAGAAACATACATTTGTGCTCACATAGTAATTAGGCCCTATGAACACTATTCGTGATTCTTGAGAGATTGGATTCCCAGCAAAATCCTTCTTGATGACAAAATCCTTGTAGGTAGGGAGGATACTTAGTGTGTTTCACATTCAACTTGGTTAGTGCATCTTCTCTTATTGATCGATACATTCTCTCCCAGGAGAGGTTGATAGATCACGTGGGGTAGACATCATGAGCTTTGGTGAATCAAAATTGGTTAGTACCTCTTCCCTTATTGATTGATACATTCTCTCTCTGGAGGGGTTGATAGATCACGTGGGGTTGATATCATAGACCTTGGTGAGACAAACTTTGTCTTAGCGTGTCGGATTAATTTGCTTGCTTTGTTTGAGTTAAAAGTGAAGAGGCATCAAAACCTTGGATCTGGAGCCAAGTCCCCTTGTGGTATACTATTGTGAGTCACCTTTTAGAGAGGGTTAACCATAGTGAACACTCCCTTCATAGGGCAAACTGCATTGACAAAACCTCAAGTGGTAATAGCCATTTTCACCGTGGTAGTGACAGCCGCTATATAAATGTCCTTGTGGAAGAAATCTCCATGGGTATGGTTCATTGTTGGGTTGTCAGATCTCCCTAGCAGCTCCTGAAGATTAAGTTCTCAGACTGTGTCAAAACCCTGGTGTGCCAGGATTGGAGTTCACCCCTTTGGATCATAAAATTTGTAGAGTCAGACCATTACTAAAAACCCTAGCGAGGCCAAATTTTCATTTTATAGGGTATATGTGCATTATTGCAAAACATTTTTGGAACATACACAATTAGCGCTTTTGAAGATTAGAATGAATAAGTCACTTGATTGTTCATGCGCAAGGTTGCTTTTGCCCTTGTTCATTGTTTTTAGACATGCTTGAAATCATGTGCTTGCTATTTTGCATGCTTGTTTATCTATCTAGTTATTGAAAATGAACAAATCTATTACAATCCTCAAATCTAGATAGTACAATTTGCAAACAATCCGAATCTGAAAACTCAAAATTTGCAAAATTTGAAGTAAAATTCTTTTTTGGAGTCAAAATTCATCTCAGGAGGTCAGAAAGTCATACGGGTTTTGTCAAGTGTCATTTCATTACTGCCCATCTGTCGTATGATAGAGAACCTAGTGTCATACGAGTCTTTCTGCCAGTTAAATTCAAAAAGTCAAATCCTGCTAGCAACTATCGTGTGAGTTTTTCAACTGTCATATGAGCTTTTCAACTATCATTTCATAGGATACCCACTGTCGTATGAGTCTGCAAAGTGTCGTTTGGGAAATTTTTGAAAGTTGTCAAAAAATTGTCAGAATTGCCAGATATTTAGCTTTTTTAGCCTATTTCCAAAATCTGTCGAATGAATCACTATGTTAGGAACAAAGCAGTAGCTATTGAGAATTAGTATACATGTCTCAAAGAATCAGTACACATGAGGAAGAAATTTTAATCACCACTATGATGAAGCAGCTACAAGCTATGCAAGTTGAACTTAACAATCTTAAGAAAGAAAAGGAACGTAAAGAGTTCTCCATGGAACCTCTATACTCTTTTCCATTTGATAAGGACTTGTACATGTCACCATGCCCCTGGACAAAATTTGAGCAATGTGATAACCCTTATGATACCTCTTCCATGGAGAGTGACACATCCAACTTTGGAGACTATGATGACTATGACGACAGACAATGTAATGATACCTATGACACCTCTATTCCTAAGAGTCCTCCTCGTCGTGTGTTCCTACTTACTACAAATGGGCTGTCACATTGGATAGATCATGATGGTGATCCATATGATTCTGATTTTGAAAGAGACTTTGATGGCTTTTGTGGACAATACCTTGATTATGATCCATCTACTACTGCTGAGGACTATAAAATGTACCGTGCTGATTTGAAATGTCAATACTATAAGGATCTCTCCTCTAAGAACTCTCAGGCTGAAAATAAAGATTACACTCTCAAGCAAGATCATGTTAATTTTGGACCTTTGTCTTGTGATGGTTCCCTTCCATCCCCTACTTCCTCCAATACCCGTACATTTCCTAAATTTTCCAAGTCTTTCAAATCTTTCATAGAACCTTCATCCGACACAAGCTCTGATACTTTTCATGCGGTTCCCTATAGTTATCCTCCAGGGCTACCTCTTAAAGAAACTCAAGCTAACCTTCACTTGGCTGCAAATACTTTCAATAATGATAAACCTAAAGAGCCTAAGCCTTCATATGCTATAATCCCTACTTCAGCTAGTCCTCCACCATCTCTTCCAAAGTCATCCATACAATCCCAACATGCTTCCTTGTCCTTAGAAGTGGCTCCATGTCAAGAGGACTCTAAAAATGATGAAGAAAAGAACATAAAGAAAGATCAAGATCAAGAACCCTCCATGTCATCCACTCCTTTTCCCGATGTCTCTTATCCGCTTCATGATTCGTTTGATCATGTACCCCATTTTTCATGCATTCCACCATGTTTTAAGTCTTCGCCTAAGCAAGATCAAGCTACTACTTACACTGTTGAGCTTATTGACAATCAAAATAACCTTACTACACTTGTGCTTTCCAAAGATGATACTTCCATTAAGGTTGGTAAAAATGGTGTTGTTACTTCCAATGTTAAGCCTATTGAAAATCAAGAGAAAAATTATGTGCTTATGCTATCCAAAGATCCTTGTCAAGATCAAATTCTTCCATCTTCTTGTTCTACCACTCCATGTTCACTTCCACTTTCTACTCTTCCTAAGTCTTTGCAAGCTTTGAACAATCCTATCAAAGAAGATGCTCATATTCAAGATGTCCATGATTCTATTGAAAATTCTAATGCTCACTCTAAAGATGCTAATATCCTTGGTTGTCACATAGATGTTGATGAACTTATTGATTATCCTTTTGCATCTTCCATGTCCATCCTTGGACCTCTTCCACCACTACAAAGGGCTTCACATCTGCCTTCCATCTTGGGTCCTTATATCCCTTCACTTTCCCCTCCTAACTCTCCTAATTCGCCATCCATCTTAGGTCCTTACATCCCTCCATCTCCTATCTTTCCTCAAGATCAACATAGATGCATACCCTTGAATCCTTTTCATCCACTCACCCATCTAAACCAGTCATATCCCTCTTCTTCCACAAGTCCCAAGTCTTTTGGAAGTAACTTGAATGTTCAATACAAGAAAAAGAAGCAATACAAGAATCCATCAAAAAAGGATCACCATGTCTCCTCTAAATGACATGGAGGCATAAAGTCAAAAGAGATATCTAAGAAAAAAACTACAAGACAAGTATGGGTTCCAAAATCCATCATTGAAGATATTCTCTCTAGATCATCAAAAGGAAATAAAAATCCTACGACTATATGGATTCCAAAGTCTCTCTTGAAAGAGTTTGGTGTTGAGCAAAAAGTGAAGTTGACATTCAAGCTTCCAAAGACTTCCACTTCATCTTCTTCCAAAAATATTCTTCCATTCCATGTGCCTAAATCGCAACCTCTGCTATCCATTCACCATATTCCTTCACGTATTCCTTCATTCACATTTCCTCCATCCTCTCACCACCCTTCAAGGTATGTGTTGATGTTGAACTTTCCTTCCTTTCCATCTACCCTTTCACAATCCTTCCATGCATTATCCTTCTACCTTCTATCATTTTTTCTCATTTGCCTATTCCTCCTATCTTCCAACCTCACTCGCTTTACATAAAACCTTATCCTCCATTTTTCTCTTCCATCTCCCTTTCCCTATTAGCATCTTTGAGCATATCATTTTAATTCCTTGGCATATCATGGTTTATCCTTTCAAGGAGCACTATCTAAAAAGCTTGCCTTCTTCCAAAAATTCAAAAAGAAATGAAAAATAAAATAAAATTGAAAATGTGCCTTGGTGAAAACCTGGAAACAGGAACCTTGGTAGCGAAAGTAAAGAGAAATAAATTCATCCTATGGTGAAAACCACTCTCTTGTGGCACCTTGGATAAGTACCATGATGAAAACCTGGCAATCAGGCATCATGCGTAGTTCTTCTACATATTTCATCCATTTCATCCTCTCTCTTTGATCTTGACAATGTTGATCTATACATAAACATTTGGCTATTTTGTGAGCTATCTTCCGATGATCTTGCTTTCATTCCCTTCCATTTTAGCCTTCATATTTATTTTCCTCCATTCATTCTAGCCTTTCGCTATCATTTTCCCTTTTGGTCTTGATCTAAAAAAAGAAGAAGAGTAAAACACAGTGCTATGAAGCCTCTTGACATGTCTACTCCTTTGGATTGCATCTTTTCCTTCTTTGGCATTACAATTTTGTGACTTATCCTATGCTGGCCTTTTATTGCTTGTGAAAATGCGCTTTACATGACAATTTTTCCCTAGCTTGAGTATTCTTTAAGAGTTTTACCTTGAGGATTTCTTCCCTTAATTCATCCTATGGTGAAAACCACTCCCTTGTGGTGCCTTGGATAAGTACCATGATGAAAACCTGGCAATCAGGCATTATGCGTAGTTCTTCTACATATTTCATCCATTCCATCTTCTCTCTTTGATCTTGACAATGTTGATCTATACACGAATATTTGGCTATCTTGTGAGCTATCTTCTGATGATCTTTCTTTCATTCCCTTCCTTTTTAGCCTTCATATTTATCTTCCTCCATTCATTATAGTCTTTCACTATCCTTTCCCCTTTGGTCTTGATCTAAGAAAGAAAGAGTAAAACATGATGCTATGAAGCCTCTTGACATGTCTACTCCTTTGGAATGCATCCTTTCCTTCTCTTGCATTACGATTTTGTGACTTATCCTATGCTGGCCTTTTATTGCTTGTCCAAATGCACTTTACATGACAATTGTTCCCTAGCTTGGGTATTCTTGAGGAGTTTTCCCTTGAGGATTTCTTCCCTTCATTCTCCTTCATTCTCTTGTCTTCCATCTCATCCACCAACTTGCTAATCCCTCTTGTTCTCCACCTTGCTAGACATTGGGACTGCACGATATGATCTTGCTTGGGAGTTTGTAATGGAAAAAGATGCTATCAAGTATACCAAGTATCAGAACAAGTATCAGAACCAGTATCAGAACAAGTATCAGAACTAGTATTAGAATCAGTATCAGAACTAGTATCAGAACCAGTATCAGAACAAGTATCAGAACACCTACTGGGGCTACACCTTTCACTTTAGTTTATGGGTCTGAAGCGGTACTGCCTATTGAGGTTGAAATCCCATCACTAAGAATCAGAATGCATGGTCTAGTAACTGATGATGACTACAGAGTGTCTAGGTTACAAGAACTGGAACTACTAGATGAGCGCAGATGAGCAGCATATGATCATCTTAGATTATATCAAAAGAGAATGTCTAGAGGCTACAACAAGGAAGTCAGACACAGATAATTTCAAGTTGGTGATCTAGTTTTAAGAGAGAATCCTAAAAATCAATCACATCGAGAACACAAGGGGAAGTTCGAAACCAATTGGCTGGGTCCCTTTGTCATCACTACTACTTTTGGCTCTGGTGCCTATCAACTCTCAATGACTAAAGGAGAACAGCTCTGAGAACTAATCAACGTTCTCCATCTGAAGAAATTCTACGCCTAAGGCATTCAGTCTATGGTAAAATGTCCCGAAAAAATCTTAAAAATTTGAAAAAGTCCTAAAAAAATGAACATCTTGGTGAAAACCTAGCAATAGGTGCCTTGATGATTCACAAAAAAAGTAAAAAAATTGAAAAAAATTGAAAAAAATTGAAAAAAATTGAAAAATGAAAAAAAAAAAAGAAAAAAAAGAAGAAAAAAGTGCCTTGGTGAAAACCTGGAAACAGGTGCCTTGGTAGCAAAAATAGAATCTCTGCCAAGATGGTGAAAACCCAGCAAACAAGCGCCACTTGTTTCAAAATGTTCCATCTATCAGTGCAATCTTGGTCTTTCCCAGCTTTCAGTCTTGCTTTAGTTTGTACATATCTCCCGATTTGTTTCTGCATTTCCAGTTTTTAATAAGTCGGTCTATACACCAATCAGCTCAAGTGTCTATATCCTATCAATGTTCAAACTTGGGGGCAATCAATGTCATATCCTATGGTCTCCCAGTATATCTTAGATGTTTCATATCTAGTCAGAGTCCTTTTGAAGCTTCATGTGAGTCAGTCTGTCAGTCTTGTCTCCAGAAAGGATTTTGCATCTACAACAACACAATCAAACATCAAACTGAAAATAATCTGTGCTTCTTTTTACATGCTTTTATCTCCTTGTATGCTTACTGATTCGCATTGAGATTTTTGCATATTGTGTCCCTTCGAGCTCTTCAATGATGTCCTTTATAGGATTTAGAGAGTGATGACTGGGGGCATAATCTTTTCTTTATTTTCTACTTGTATGTGAAAATCTAAACATCTTTGGAAATTCTGGATTGAAATGGTGTCCGACTATAAGAGCCTCTATCTCGAATTGGATGGCCATGTGTACCTCGACCATTGATACCTGGAAGATTCAAGGAAGTTTGATCTAACAATTGTCTTTTTGAGTGAATTCTTTCTCCTACTGTGAAACGTGATCTTACCTAAGGATGTGAATGATAAAGGGTCACTATGGGTAATTCACATTGGATTTAGAATAATCTCTTGGTTGTTTGATGTGTTTGTCATGCAAGGCATATTCAGGTCATCATGATGTTTATGTTTTGATACTTATACAAATTGCTATATCAAAATGGACATGATATTCAGGTCATCCTGGCATTTGTGCCTTGGTGCTTATATCTAATCTGACATTTCGAAAATAAAATCAATATTCATATATCCATGGTTATTCACCAATGGGTGTTGTATTGATTCTTGTGCATACAAATCGATATTCATATGTCTATGGTTTCATAGCTAGTGGGCATTGTATTGATTTATCCAGTTACCTAAAAGTTCAATGATGATAACAAATTGACACATGATCAGTGACTAGGTCCTAGGTCCTAGGTCCTAGGGTTGCATTATCATCCTACATGTTTCTTTGTATTTTTGCACTTTACATGATCTCACCAATTGCTTGAACACTTAAAAGATTCTCCACTCGCATCTTCAAGTCTAACAAGAGCTGAATCTCACACGAAGGTTCCTCCAATGAAACAACAAGTAGAATCCTTTTTTTCGGGATCAAAATCAAAATCTGAGATTGTTTATATTATTAACTACTTGCATATTCAACCTTCGATCATCACAAAAATCTAGTATTCAACTTAACTGATTATCTTACATCAAACTATCGATATTTCAACTTGGTCAACTATGGTCAACTCATAGTTTCACCTAGTCAAACTTGGTCATCTGGACTTCCAAATGATGCAAAATGCATTCTCGAACGTGTTTAACCACTTCTCCAATCAATTAACATGCTTCTGAACTCTCAACGCTGACTTTTCTTGTCAGATTTCAATTTTAATCCCGAAGGGGGCATGGTATTGCACATCATTCAAAGTCTGTAAATTAAATTCTATCAATCTTTCCTCAGTAATCAAGACAACAACCACGTCTAGTTATTGATTCATCAAGAAACCTCATCGCTCAGGGCAAATCTATCATCACTTGGGGCATATCAGATTCATCAAGATCCATATCAATCTAGTATTCTCCTAATCTTGTAAACTATATCAGTTTTTGCAACCATCGAATCATAGTGTTCTTTCCTTGGTTCTTTGGCAACTGAAGGGTTCGGATGTGATACCTGCTAGTTCTGCTAAGACAATCAAGTCTAGAACTGGTCACTCACTTCTTCGCAATCCTAAGGTTCGAAATCAGGTGTTTTGACACTTTTTCACAATCATCGGTTCATTACTATTATAGTTAACATTATCTTTGGTCATTCAGGGCCTATTATCTCCATATCAAATCAATATCAATCAGCTTCTGTCTCATATCAATTATCAATTTCAAACATCAGTTTCATATCTTTATCAAACACAGACTATCTTTGAACCACTGCGCTTCGCACAGTAATTCAAAGAGGGGCAAAATGTAATACCCAAAAAATGGGCTATAAGTTTATTAACCTCCTACATCTACAAATTGAACGAAATCAATATTGAAGTCCTAACCTAAGGCACATCTAAACATCATCGAATCCTAATTGATTATCTTAAATTCTGCATCGGGGAATCTTCCTAGCAATATTCGTAATTATCTTAATTATCTTTAATTTAATGATTATTTGGTAATAAATCACATTTATCCTAAGTTTGATTAATTGAATATTTTCATATTTAATTAATTAGATTTAATATCTTGCCACTTAATTGTGTAATTAAATTTAATTCTATCTATTATTAATTGTATTATTTAATTTTGACAATAAATCTAATATCTTATGAATAATTGATTAAATTCTTATTTAATTAATTAAAGCAAGTTGTCATTATTTAATAATATAGTTTTTAATAAAAGTTTGATTAAATAATTGATTAACCCATGAATCAATTATTTATTTTTAAAAATCAGTTAAGTTGAGCATAAATCACTTTATTTATTTAATTAATTCATAATTATTATGCACATTCAAAAGAAACAGTTAAACTCCAAATTAGAAAATCAATGCAAAGTGTTGACTTTTTAGAACTCAACATCCTTTTGGAGTTCAAAAAGCTGATCTAAACTCTAATTTGAGTTAAAAAGCTATTTTTGCATGATTTGCATGTTTTTGTGAATTAAATTATATTTATTATCAGATAACTCAAAAATCAAGCTGAGTTAATTTGAGTGATTTATGGCTTTCTTCCATGCACCTCCAAAGCCCTAGATTTCTATAAAACCAAGGCTCAGCTCTTCATAATTCATCCACGAATTTACATTCTCACGCTGTCGAATTGGATTCTGAAGAATCATCTTTGTGAATCTAAGCTATTGTGAGATCTTTCTAGTTTTGAGCATTGCATATCATTTAGCATAGATTCATATCATTGTTAGATCAATTTCCATATTAGCATAGATTCATACCAGTTTATCATTCTTATTGCATAGAAAATATAAAAAAAATAGATTAATTGCATTCATATTTCATATCAATTTTGCATTCAAATCCTTCATTTAGGTGTCGTATAGGTCACTAATCTCGATAACAATTTGAGAACATCAATCTCGCACCTACTAGAAGGCAGTAAATCGCTTGGTTAAATTAGATTTCAATTTTGCACGATTTTGATTATAGCTAACCTCTAATGTTTTACTGAAGTGTTGTGTCTACAAATCAGGTACAATTTTTACACACACAGTAAGTTGTGAAAGTCAAGAAAGAAGACTTTCTATAAGCAAGCAAAGTAGTAAATGTTATATACCTTACCCTTTTTGTAATTAGAAATCATTGTACATTACATGTTTGGGCAATAAGCTCATCTTGTAATCATTTCTATTTTGTACTACCAACTCTTAGCAGGGTCAAGGCTTCTAACAAGGCCTAGAATCCCTTAATCGGGATTGAGACACTATATGTATGTAACAGGCTCCTAACAGGGTCAACATCCTTAACATGATACTTTTGATTAGTGGATCATTGTGGGTATCATCCCCACCGGGGTTTTTCCCTTGGCCAAGGTTTCCTCGAGAACAAATAATGTGTTATGAGTTCATTTTCTTTATTTCTATGCATGTTCTTTAGTTTACTCTATTTTGCAAGTATCAATTTAATCTGTTATATCCATAATTGGGAAAAAGTAAAAGTTTGTAGAATACTGATTCACCCTCCCCCCCTCTCAGTATTCCCTATATCTAAGAGACTCTTGTGATTCACCCTTCCTTTAGAATTATAATATAGGTACAACCCCTCAACCAATGCCATAATAATGAGAGCTGAAAAACCATTAGGATATTGTTCCCTTGGTTCTTGCAGGCCCTGTTATATGGTAACCTAAATATTTTCTTTAACCTATTTTCTAAATTAGTGATAAGATATAATTGAATCATCTTTTGTACAATGAAACTGTTCAAAATAATTATGAAGGTGAAATAGTTAGGGCTGATGTAGAAGTTAATTTTTAGAGAAAAAGAAACTGCAAATTAGAGGAAGAGATACAAAATTGTAGAGTTGTGGACTAGTGTACCATTGGTAAGCAGGTTTTGGTTCAACGTCATTAATTTTTTCCAATAGCACGTGTGCTAAGAAAGATTTAGTACTGAGGCTGGATAGAATTAGACTTGTATCTTCACATTAGGAGGAAGATCAGAGATAAAGATGATTGGAAAGAATTCTAGGCCTATCCAGGAGACACCTAGCAAGCTTCATTTGAATCTTTTTTACCCATCTGATTCATTAGACCATTCTGAAGATAAACCCAAATTCTTCAACACTCCTAGGATTTTCATAGGATTCAATAGTCCAAAGGTAGGCTTAGATTCAGAAGAATTTAGAATTCCAACTTCTCCACTAAAACACATTCAACCACTAAAAAACAATCTATTGTTATTGTCTAACAGTCAGACCTTTTCTTCATTCAAACAAGGATAGGCCAATGTACTATACATCAAGGACAAATGGAAATGAATTTATGGGTTCCCCTTGCAACTTTCCCATCCCTTAAAAATCCTAGGTCTTCATTAGGAAACCACCATTCCACCAAAAGTACTCTAAAAATGTTGTCACAGTATGCAGACATTTTTTACTGTGAATCTATAATCAGTAGACATAAGACTATGACTGAACTTTGTTATGAAATTTGAAGGGGAAGTTGAGTAGTTATGAAACTGTACAAGGTCTATAAAAAAATGAAATGGTCATGATCAATTTAGTGAAAAAAGGTTAGAGGAGGATTTTACAGAGGTTGGATCAATTCATCCTCTAACTGTCACCTTCTTTGCAGAACAATGGTGACAGTTAAGAGTTTTGTGTCAGATTTTTGATATAGATCTTCTTGTAATGGTTAATAAATATGAAGGAAGGTAGAAGAAATCATGAGAATCAGTTTCAATTTATTTGGTTGGAAGGATCAATGAGTAAATGCATTGTTTTGTTCAATTTTCTTAACAATTTCTCTGATCAGTCACGTTTATCAGAGTTTCCATGCATTTTCCTATATGTAAATGGATTGTAAGTAGCCTAAAATTGATTAGAACATGTTACATGATGAGTTAACTTTACAATGAACCTATTTTGAGCATTGGCCTTGATGTATACAGGAAGAATGAATGAATTTTCTAAAAACTATTTGTAAACCCTCAATGACAGAGGTATGTGGAAGGGTTTGATGATACCTTCTATTATAAGTTATAACAATCCAAAAATTAAGATCTTTTTGTGTTTGATAGAGAACTGAATTCACTTCAGTATGGAATTGGTTTGGGATCAAGAGGTTTGGTTTCTTATGAGATTTTTTATGCCCTAGGCAACTGTACATGCATTTCTCTTCTTATTTTTATGGCAGTCATTCCTAGTTTTGGTAGAATGGCCACAACCCTCATTTTCACCATTGGACCTTCATGATAATTGGATATTAGGTCCATAAATAGGTTATCTAAAACCTCTTCAGATAAATTGGATTTATTTTGAGCATTGAAAAAGTTATTAATGTCTATTTGTGACTATTTATTATGACCAACAAGCCATGAATTTTAGTCTTTTTATGGCTTAATTGATTGCTTTCATTATTATGGCTGTAGAAAAGGTTTGTAAATGCTATGTAATGATCAAGTAAGGTTTGATACACCTTCAGTGACCTTTCAAATCCATGGCAAAGTGATTCTTAGCTAGTTGGAGTGTTGGATTCATAGTTAAAGTTGATTGTCATGATGTGGACAATCATGTTATTTATTAGATCACAAATTTTTGATGAATACTTAGTAAAGGATGATTGAAATACTCTGAGGAAATAAGATATTTCCATTTTTTAGAAGGTTGATTACTCACTCATTGTGGAATAAGTCATTTTCATAATGAGATGTTAATTCATAGTGATGTTACTGTTACAGATCTCACTTAGAAGAGATGTTAGAGACTCCACATTTAGAAGATTCTAAAAATAAAACCATTCCATGGAATCATGATAGAGTTAAAGAAAACTTATGATTAATGCCAATGGAGTTCTACTCTCTATTTCATGCCATTATATTTCACTAGGCTAGGTGGAACTGTACTTGCAATTCAAGTCTATTAGGCTACAACAACAATAGAGCAATCAAGGTTGAAGTGAAGGATCTAAGATGCTGACATTTGAAGTGCCATGTATACATCTATAGAAGTAGCCACACAAGTATGAGTTAGGGATTCAACATAGATTATCAGAGTGAATAAATTTCATATGTTTCAATTAAAATATCACACTGTCATTTATTAATGCTATCAAATAGACCCACAAACCCCTCCACTATTGTAACCTGTGAAAGCCTGACAATGTTATCTTGAATATTTAAAGAGCACCTGAAAGTGTTCTTGTTTAGAAAACTAGTATGAAATATCCATTCGGAACTCTAAATTGTAGGATAGATTGAAGGGATTGTAATGTTGTTTATCTTTCATACAAAATATCAGTAGAGTTGATGTATTCTATAATTTTATATTAAATATATCTTTTGTGCGATCTGGCATTTGGGTGTTGAACATCTTTCATAATTTTACATTGTTGTGAGTTTCAGTATTATAATATAAAAAGTTGTTTTTATTTGATGGGGTAATTGGTTGATTTTGAAAACAATTTTATTATAGAACTAGCTAAGGATATTTCACATATATGTGACCATTAAAAATAAAATTCTCACCAAGACTACGATGGGTAAAGAAAAATATATTGTGATTGTAGCAGGCAATGTTATAGGATTAGCCACTTCACTTCTTTTCTATAAGTAATTACTGCTCAAAAATTTCATAAAATCCTCTATTTAATCAAAAAAATTAGTAGCTATATTCTCATAGTGAATTAAAATCATAAAAAATTGCACTAGAAATGAAAGGATAATCTGATTGTTCCTACCATAGTCATAGCAATTTGGAAACACACTTTTATTATCAGCAATAGTAACACCAAGATCCTTAATTTCCAATTGAGGTTTAGGAAGTTTCTTTAGATTGTTTACATCCCTTTACAATTCCTTGACATATCTTTGGATCCATAAAGTGGTCCTTAACAATATGAATTCACTACTTAGTGAATTAATTAATGTGACTATGACTGTTATAGTTATGTGACATTTTAGACTGTGATTCCATAAAATCAATGGACTGCATAGTTTAGATTCATTACCATTTCAATGTAAAAATATTGTTTAGTCTTGTTACCCCTTCATCTACATAAACAATAGTCATAACCTCCAAACAATGAATGTCAAATGTTGATCATTGTGTTGGCAGTTATCTTCTAAAGGTTTTCCACTCTTTGTAAGGTCAAACAATTTGTGACTTGGAGGTTCCTTATCAAAGAATTGATCCAGTTTCAAGAAGTGTATTTTCAATGATGACAAATAATGGAAAACCTTTAAAGGATAATTGTCAACACAGTGATCAGAATTTGATAATCCTAACATAGCACCAGGTTGAATGTTGTGATTAAGTCCAATATTTCATGTGATTTTTTGTAGAAATGGGGAGTGTTGGAATGGTGTGTTGATGACTCCTTGAGCCAAGAATTGGCAAGGCTATGACATTTTAATCCTTGTTCTATCTCTACACTATCCTATGACAGTCTACATTTTAATCACAATTTACTATTACTTTCAAATGGATGTTCTTAAACTTCTTTACCATCCTTGATAAAGTAATTAAGTGGAGTTCCATTCTTAATGTACCCTCAAGGATTGTAATTTGTTGTAACCTCTATGGTACTATCATCAAATAGAGAAGGGACAGTTGACGGTCCAAGAGAAAGTGTCAATCAGAATAAAAGGCAGTGAAAATGAGATGCCCTATGAATAAGGTGTAGGTTGTTGTATTGAATAGGGTAATGGAGCTTATGTTACCTCATGTGATAAAATTTCTAGGAAACTTGGCAATTGGTCTATGAAGTGTTGAGTCTCCATTTAGAGAAGGAGTTAGAAGATTGAAAAATATGTTAGTTTTCCTTGAATTGGGATCAATCAAGGAAGAGTTATTTTTAAAAGGTGGAATTAGTTTTTGAAGGTGAAAGCCTAAGGTTTCTAGGTCTGATTATTAAGGGTCATTTGCAAGCCTCTGAAAGGATGAAGATGTGTGTTTGAAGAACCATTAGATCAAGTATGGATCATAGTGGAGATGGTCAAATATAAGAGAGTTCTCAATCTTTCTAGATGCCTCAATCCTATTAAATTAAACACCTAGAATGGTGTTTGGGTTAGAGAGTACCCTAGGATTTGGATTGGTGTAGGATGCTCCACATCATTCTAGAACTCTAGCATGTACTCTTCCTCTATCCCTCCAGCTTCTACCAGATAATTATATGCATTTGTCATTAATCTCCCATTACAATCCTTTTTGTTCTGAGGATCACACTGTGAGAATAGAAAAGGTTGTACATTAGAATGATGTTTTTATACTAGTATTTCATAACCCAACAATGAAATTGCCATGAAAGTAAGATTTCAAATGTGGGAGCTACACATTTCAACTTCTGATCACAATCAACAAGTTGCTACTCACTGAGGCTTAAAAGATTTCCAATGACAAAAAAAGTTTCTCCTTTAATAAATCCTCTTGTGCTGAATGCCCAACATTAACCAGAAGTTCCCTGCCACCATGCTTGTGTCAACATAATCAAATGTAATAATATGCAACAAAATATTCTAAAGATTATCCTAAAAAAAATTTAAAACCCTCTGGTTAATGCTTCAGTTTCACCAAAGTAGTATTTTCCCAAGAAAAAATCATCAAATAATGAAGAAACTTTGACTATCTTCCATCTGGTTAGATAATAGTTTCATTAAAGGTGAATTTTCTACAAACTCGTCCATCTTGAAATCACATACCAACTAGTCATGATTCATTTTCTTGAATCTAATTTTGTTCTTATCACTCATGGATAATGGCATCATTGAGGGGAACTTACAGTTTCCTCTTATGTCATTTATTAACTAGTTATGAGAAATGAAATTAGACCACTAATCTTTTCAATTATAAGAGGTAACCACTTACATAAAAAAGGGAATAAAATATTAGAAAACCCAAAAAAATTATTGCACAACATTAGAATAGTATAACTATAGATAACAAGGGAAGTAAATAGGAATTATGCTCAATCTGCAATCTTTGAAGAAATCATTTTTGATAAATTACAAAATATGTAATTCTATGTAGCATTTTCAGAAGGGTGTTTCATGATCATTTTTCAAGGAGAGATAAAGATCACATTATTAAAACAAATCCAAGAGATAAAAGGAACATTTGTATGCCTAGTAATGAGTGAAGTGGCTAAATTGAAACACCAAAAAGTCCCCTTAACATTTTTTTTAGAAATCTAAAATCTCAAACATTTGACATTCTAGATTGAAATGTACCTCATTTTAATAGACAAGACAAGGTCAAAAAAAGACTAGATAAGAAAACTAGACAAAATGCCCTTGGGAAATTAATATTTTAATTAGCCAAATCAGTTTTCTTTCAAAAATATAGTTCATAGAGAGCTTGGGGGAGCAAGGTCTATATATATTGATTGTGTGAGGCCTCACCCCAAGCCTATCATAGCCATTCAGTTCTGCATTTGAGATAGACATATTTTATAATTATATTTTGATGCTCTATGGATTTTACTGATACTTTATGTTATGGTTTGATCACTTTAGTACTTTGATGCACATTATGTTATGATTGGATGATGATTACTGAGACATCAGTTGGGAACTTACATGTGTGTTCTTAATTTTGTTTAACGAATGAATTATGATGTCATGAGGATATTTAATTTTCAAATTAAATTATATATGTATGCAATGATTATGTTTCAAGTTTAATTTAGTGTTGAATTGTATATTTCATGACAAGATGTATGTAGGTTATGGATGAATGATTATTGTCATGTGAATTATGAAATGACAGATGAATTATCTTAATTATTAATGTTATGAATTTACATGTTTTATTTCCTTGGACTACTGATATTGGACTTGAGTGTGCAGGGAAATAGGCCATGGTAAATTCTAGGAACCATCACAGAGACTAATGTGAAAATTCGTTTGAGCCATGGTTGCTTCTAGTGAGAAGCCAAAAACCTCATTGTAATGTATTTAATTTGTAAAATTATGATGCATGAATGTATTTGTTATTTGTTAATTGTAAATGTTATTTATGTTGAGAGTGCCCAAGTGG
The DNA here is from genome assembly GCA_027943335.1 of Chamaecyparis obtusa. Lineage (NCBI taxonomy): Eukaryota > Viridiplantae > Streptophyta > Pinopsida > Cupressales > Cupressaceae > Chamaecyparis > Chamaecyparis obtusa. The sequence continues at coordinate 197,456 of BSBK01003089.1, forward strand.
ATATGCCACATGGCTTGTGATGTGTCATTTTTGGGTTGTGTCACTTGACACTTGTGTGTGTACTTGTGGCCATGACATGTCTACTTGGGGATTGGTTGAACACCAACATAGGATAGTACCCTTGAGGATCCCCATGAGAAATCTCTTGGTTAGGGAGCTTGAGGTAGTGTTTTATCTTTGATTTTCGAATTTGAACTTATCATGCACTTTTGGAGGGTTAAAAGGGTGCCTAGGGGAGTGTTTAGGCCATTTTTAGTTACCCCACTTGATATACCATAGGGTAAGGGTCATTTTTCACCATAGGATAACCTTTGGTTGACCAAATGACCCATCCAAAAGTTGGTTTACCAAGATGGACGAAAATCAACTTTTGGGACCAAGTTTTGGAAAGATCACCACCCACTAAAAAGGTAGTCCTTATCCCACCTTTTTAGCTTACCTTTGTAAGAGACCAAATTTGGAAACCATGTAAGGGTCTTAGGGAAGACCACCCAATAGGAATGCAATCTTATCCATAGGAGTTTGTGTGGAGGCCTTTTTAGAGGGGACTCTTCTTTTGGAAGAGTTTGACACCCACTCTCTAGATTTAGAGATTTGCTAATTTGGAGAGGACTTTGGAAAGTGGAAAAGCTCTTCATCAACTTTCTTCCATAGCTTGGATCAAGGTTAGTGGTATTCTTCATTTTTCTTATTCTTGTTTTCATGTTGAGAGAAAGAGCTCTCTTGTATGTTATTTTCTTGTATGCAAAATTTAGTTATCCTTCTTCTTGTAGTGTATGTGTTGAGAACTTGATATTTTGTGATAATGGAGGATTTGTGATTCTTAAGTTTGTTGTAGTGTTATTTCCTTTGTATTGTGAAAGTGTATTTTTTATGGATGTTATGAGAATCATGAGCTTGTTGTTGAGCATGATTTCTTAGCATTGTAAATGTGTAGTTTCATTTGTTATTTTTTAAAAAGTTTTCTTGTATGTGTTGTAGTGTTTTGTTGAGGGAGTTCTCAAGGCCATACTCACCCTTGGGAGGGAAGAGTAACCTTGGGGGTGAAGGGATTTGTTGGGACATTAAAGGGTGTAGAGTCTCTCCTTGGATAGGAGAGGGATGAAACATGGATGTATGGGCTCCATGTAGCCATCTCTATTATATGTTTTGTATATTGGGGGTCATAAAGAGTTGTTGAGATTGTGTTTGTGGTGAAAGATATATGATGAGGAAGCCAAGTGATGGCTTAGCTCTCATCATGAGATGTGCTTTCTCCTCTTGAATTTGGTTCCACCTTCACCCTATATTGGATCATTTTGTGACTCTTTGTGATAACCTTGGAAGGGAGATTTCTTTGTGGTTTATGTTCTATGTTCTTGTTATTGTGAGTTTGCTTGTTTGACTCCTTGTCTTTGTGATGGTTCCCCAAGCTCAGGGGTGGCTTCTTAGAAGCCTAAGTTGGGAGGTGAGCACTCCTTGGCCTATGTATTTTTGTATTACAAGATTTTGGAGCCATTGGAGACTTCATGGTTGGAGTTCAAATCTTGAGGAGTTGATAGTATTTTCATATTGAGTTGGATCACTCTTGTTTCATGTTTATAGTTATTGTAAGGGAATCTTGTGAATCCCATAAGTTCATTGTATTTTTTGTAATGGAGTAATCACTCCAAAACTTGTATTTGTATCATAGGTTGTGGCATCAATTTTTTGAGAAAATGTATGTCTTTATTGTGATAGATTTATGTTCTTATGAGAATATTGAAGGTTGGAAAAAGGAAGAATTTTATGTATTCATGTTATGTTGAATAAATAATGGACAATGTATTTGTTTCATATGAGTAATGTAAGGATTTTGTTGGATTATTTATGAGAAAGAATTGTTTATTTATTCATAGAGGAAATCTTTATGTATTCATGTTGAAAAATTTACAAGAAAGTAAAGTATTAGCAACATCCTTATAGTTCTTTTGCAAAGATTTCATTTGCATAAAATGATAGTAGAGAGAAAGAATTGATTATTATACATTCTCTTTCAATTCATTCAATGTAAGATTCTATGTTAGTTGATAGTAAAGTGTATGTTGAGATGTAATAGTTTCAAGAAAAAGAGACAATTTAGTATGTAAAATTGTTTCCCTTTGATTAATTAGTTTCTTCTATATAAGTTAGAATTTTAGAAATCAATCTATAAATGAACTATAGCCCTATCACCCTTTTTAATATTGAGACAACAAAATAAAGTAAGGAGTAAGTAAAAGAGTGAAAAGAGAAACAAACTCAAACAAAAGACTAAGTGTTTGTCAAATTGAGACCAACAGGTCTCTGGATAATGTATGGGAAAAAAATCCCACACATTTTCCAAACACATAGTCAATAAAAAATATTAAATCCCAGTCATTTGTCCTTTTGACAAATAGATTAATATTAAAGTCAAATACTCTCCCTTTTCCTTCCTTCAATGTATTTGGAGGTGGGACCCATTTGGGTCTCCACCTAAATATTAAAAAATAAAACTATATTTTATTAAAAAAAAATTGCATACTCTCAAAAAGTACACATGTACTAGTTAAAGAAACATATATATATATATATATATATATATATATATATATATATATATATATATATATATATATATATATATATATATATATATTTAACAAAAAAAAAAAAGGTTTTAAATAAAAAAAAATTTGATAAAAAAAAAATGATTTGGGGGGGGGGGCCGCGGGGGACCCACCCCCTGTCCTCCCTGCCACGGTAGGGGACTTGCCGCGCACAACAGGCAAGGCCTACTACAACAGTCCTTACTGTCGTGCGACAATGGTCCCTGCAGGGACTTGAAAACAAAGGGGCCGAGCCCCATCAAATGCGTTAAAGTTATTTTATAAATAGATTTCATTTTTTTATATATATTATTTATTTATAATAATATCAATATTGATAATTAATATTATATTAATTAGTATTATTTTATAATATTAATTAATTAATATAAATTTAATTTAATTTATTTTTATTATTATTTATTTTAATAATTGATATTACATTAATTAATATTTTTCCATAATATTAATTAATATATATCTATATTATTTAATATATTATTAACTATCAAAAATTGCATAAGTTAGTAATATAGATATTAGTATTATATTGAATACTCCAGTTTAATCTTATTATAAATACATGTATTATTAGTAAATAGATTTGTTATTAATAATACAATTATCCTTTAGTATGTTGATCAATATTTGATCATTGATCAATGGTTGCAATAATTAATAATTTTATATAATGATAACTTTATCAATAATTATATAAATTCTTTGTTATTTATATTTGATGATTAATAACTTTAATTTATTAATCAATATTCAATTATATATATTGATTAATATGTATTAATTAATCAATATACATTTATAAATCAAATCTTAAGCTATTCAATATCCCGGTAATTAATGTGTATCAATACTTTTATTATTTAATATTCTTTTTGGGGAATTAACATTGTATTTCTGGTTTGGTTAAATTGAGCATTGATAATAAGTTGTTAAATTAATTACTTCTATAGTTAATTAAAATCCCTATAATTGTAAATTTAATTGAGACCTTAGCCTTGTGAATTATTGAGGGTTGTTGGACCCTATTCTTCTTCGTTTAAGTTCTTCACCTTGACGGAGACAACTCTGTGAAAATCTAGTAGACATCACCGAATGTAAATCAAGATCTGTGCATCCTAATCCATTATGAACTTTGGTTGCAACTTCTCCTTCTAGATACAATCCCTTGTTAAAAAAAAACTAATTCAGCTAGTAACCTTAATCACTAACGTTGTAAAGAATAGTTGATTCAAACTCTTTTACGAACTTTTGATTTGTAACAGTCAAGTTGGCCCTCACCCTCTCAGCTCAACCATTCAAACATTAGACAATTGTTAAACTTAAGCTTATTTTACCTTTCAAAAAAAAAAGGTTGGTGTGTTTTTAGAGTGATATTTTATGGGCATGACAGATTGGAAGGTTAAAATGGAGGGCACACAAACTTTTAATCCAAGGGTCATGATTGGATCTCATATTTCAATTTCAAAATAAGGTAGATAATTTCCCTCTTTGATCCAATCATATTAAATAAAATAGGAAACATGTTCCAGTTCCAAAAATTGATAAATTGTTGTACTGCTCATTATGGAGTTCTCTGAACGGAGAAAATTGGGTTTTGAGGTGTTAGTCTAACTAAAATAATTATTTTCTTTTAGATAGTTGCACTAACCATCTATGAAGATGCCATAGTTCCCACTAGTTATTGGATAATCACATGTACTCAGGGCACTTGCAAAGCTTGGAAAAAAATCTAAACTGTCATGATAATGACAACCATAGTAAAAGGAACCTTTTTTCATTTGAATTGGTTCTTGATCCAATTGATGCCATTAAATTTTGTAGTATATCTTCATTGTTCTGACAACCTTCCAATTAGATAATTTGGACTCCACAAATATTTGGATTGAGTCTGATCACTCATTTCTTGTTCAAATTATTTGATAGGGACAATCAATTTTGCAAATTTATTTGTCACCAGAAGTTGTTCATTCCTTAAAGTCTGTGGTCATGTTATTAAGGCACATTTCCTCTTTGTACATGAGTAGATGGAATATGGATGAAAGTTTTGGTGCTTTCTTTGGGTTGTAATTAGATTATTGAATTTGAATAGTGACAATCATAGAAGAAACTTCCTTGATAAGGGTAATAGATAAGGTTGCTAAGGTCACTTGAAATGGAATCTCCCATGGTCTTAAAATGTCTAGACAAAATACAATAGGTATTGATAATGGTCAAACTAATGATTTTTTACTGTGACTAATAGTTGTATGGGTAGGATGTGATTCTTTGACCTGAACATTTGAGGGAATTAGTGAAGCTGTCTAACTCTTGTTCAACTAATCATGCCCTTTTGGAACCTTTTTGACATCAATAATTGAAGGTACAATTCAATAGACAGTTAGAAACATGAAATTTACTTAGTTCTTCTTGCTAAGGAATCATTTTTCTCATGGAATACAAACTCTTTTAATACCAAACTAACTACATCGTAAAGTCTACTGAATCCACTCTCAGAATATCCAAAAACAAAAAAAATCCATCGGTGACAACTCATGAAGTCTTGTTGAAGGGTACCTAATAAAATACCATTGGGAAAAAAATAGATAAGAAGAAGAGAACTGATCATTGGGAAAAAAATAGATGAGAAGAAGAGAAGACTTGACCATTGGGATAATAGAAAAGAAGAAGAGAAGAACTGATAAAACACATCTTCAAAAGAAATATATTTTAATGTGATGTTCTAATTCTTTGTTCAAAAGGACTATGTAGGTTTTCTCTATAATAATTTGGTTCTATACCTATTTCTTCAAGGAAAGAACAGACAAAGCTCTGAAAAAAAAGAAAAAAAAGAGGAAAGACATTTTTTTATTCATGTTCTTCATCATATACACAAACAATGAAGAAGAATGAGTTTGTTTTTTTTGGCACAAACTGAGCTTATCAATGAAGACATATATATACCTGCAATAGATAATGATCTGTGTAAATTGTTCATCAATCTCAACTGTGTGATCTTAGATGCTTTCAAAACCCTCATAGTGACATACCCTTGGCGGCCAGAGATCCAAATGACAAAGATGAAAAATAAAACTTGATTTTAGCTTCCAATTTACTCTAAATTGGCACCCATTTGAAAGAGGCATTTTTCATGCCTTCTTTCATTTAATTTCCTCCACCTAAATACCCTTGTGGGCATGCCACTCATAGCCTCTATGTTAAGTTGATTTTTTGTGCCTTATATGTTTGTATAAACTTTACATTGTACAAAATGAATATTAATAAATGATACATTTATAAATCATTTTTATTAATATTATTAAATAATATAATATAAGGATGACTTTCAAAAGTAAAAAAAAATAGATATGTATTTGTAATTTATAATGATTTTGTTAAGTAATTGATAATCTATTATTTTAATAATATGATAATAATAATAATAATATCATGAAGTGTTTTATAATTATCGCTTAATAAATATTAGTATTATAATTAATAGTTGTTAAAATAGTGAACTATAAATTACTTAATAATTATTATTAATAAAATAAAAGTATTAAATACTTTATAATTCATCACTTAATGAATATTTGTTATATTTATTAACAACTAATTGTATTTGTATAGAAGTTTACATCAAAGATCACTAAAATAAATATTATATAATGCCAATTGAAAAATACTTAGATGAACTCTGCAACCCTCTAACAAGATCTAATTGGAAGACATACAAAGCTATTTTACACTTTAAAGAAAAAAATAGATACAATGTTGAAGGGCTAAAGATTTCACGCATGCAAACAAAATCTGATTTAATTTAAACATCTAATATTATATGTGAGTCAAATTTGTTTTAGGTGTGAGATGAGAAACTACTTTGAAACAATAAACCATGGCTGAAAATTTTCTTGATGGTAACTATTCCTTATAGTGAATCTATCTCTAAATGATGTTTATCGATCAATTTTGAAATCACCTAAAAGCCATATTTTTGGCATGAGATAGGTGTAGATGGATTGCTCATGCAATAAGCTTATTCACGAACAAGTATTACTAGTGAAATGGAACTTCTAAGTATTTAAGTCTATAAATGAGTAATAATCATTCATTTAGTCATTTTTGTTTGGGTGACTATCTATTTAGTCATTTTTTTGGTCATTTTTTTAGTCATTTTTATTTGGGTGACTAATTGTTTATTAATTTATTTAGTCATTTTTATTTAAATCTGACTTTGTGATTTTACCCAATGACCAAATTAGTCATTTATACTTGTGAATTGTATAAAAATAATAGAATGTGATCAATTTTAGTCATTTAAATGCTTCCCCTCTTGATAGCTACCACAGTATAGTAACCAATCTACTACCACAAATAACACTTTAAAAAAACCTTGATAATGTTTATGAATTATATGTACCTGTTCTATATAAATTCTAATTGCAAAATGCTTAGATGAATTTTAAATATAGTTACCATTTAGAGATATTGGCAAATAGTGGCTAGAATAATGTTCGCACAATAAGTCTATTGGCGAACACACATTATTGGTGAAATGTAACTTCTAAGAATATAAGTATATGATATTATCAAATGTTAATGTGTAAAGGAGTATTAATCATTCACTTAGTCATTTTTATTAGGGTAACTAATTATTTAGTCATTTTAGTTGTGATTTTACCCGATGACCAAATTGGTCATTTATTTAGTTATTTATATTTGTAAAACATGATCAATTTTAGTCACGTGACTAAAATTTTTAGTCACATGACTAAAAAAAATGGTAGAAAATGATCAGTTTTAGTCATGTGACTAAAATTTTTAGTCACGTGACTAAAAGTTTTAGTCACTTGGTCATTTATTTGCCCAAATTCTACTAGTGAACATTCAGCTCTCAAATAGCCTTACAAATAATTAATTCTCCATGACGGCCTCTAGATCTACATAGGAGAATACAACAAAAGCTACCAACAATAAATGCACCAAGCCAGCCAACCAACTCTTCAATAATTGTAGTCGGCAAACTAGAACTACCGAGAACTAGTAAAACAACTGAGCACACCAAGCATCACTAAGAAATACAGGCATCGTCGAGTCCAAGTTCCACCAAGCGCGAGAGGTTTCACTGAGTTCCTTCAGTGGCCAAGCTCCCTTCAATAACTGAGACCATCGGTTAAAGTTGCAAATGAGTAACACAAAACCATTTCCACACACCACCATGCAGATTTTCTGAGTACCCTAGAATGCCCCTGCATCAATATATGTGTTTCCCTGTATAAATAAATATTCATCAAGATAATTGAAAAATATGTATCTGGATGTCTCGAGTCTTGTTTGTATTTTTTGAAGGTTCCAAGTATCTTCTCATGAATATGGCTAAGTATGACTATTTTTAGGCCCAAAAGGAGGCAAGAACAACTAACTCAGGGGTGAATCAGTTGTGTATACTTAATTACATTAATTTCACTTTAACCACCTAGATTTGAAAGATAAACAATAATGAAAGATCCACAACACAAAGCATAGAACACAGATTTTTTCTTGAGGAAACTCGATTAAGAGAAAATCTGAGTGGGAATCAAACCCACTAGATGATTGTACTCTATTAAAAGTACTTCTAGGTTAAGAGGAAATTAAAGAACAAAAGATGGACTTGCAACCATAGGCTTACATCCCAATATATAGGCTCACTTCCTAAAGCTCACTACAAACAATACAATCTCAGATCTAACCCTTATTTGGGTTCATTGATCTATCCTTAATTACAATGGATTGGATATACAGTCCTTTACAACCAAACTGATAAATAGAAACTCGTATTCCAATACAATTCCAATGAAGTATGAACTCTTCCTTAAGTTTAGAATATACATGCTCTTAATTACAAAATGATCTCTCATTGATATAGATTACAAAGAATACTCAACCACTAGCTTAGCTAATACCTAATATAATAAAAGATATAAACATTATGCTCAATCTCCAATGTGATCTAAATAAAGTTAGCTAAGAATTAGATAGGATCCAAATATTCAACCTTGAACATGCACAAGTGCTACTGAAGTAGCATTAAGAATCGTAACATGTTACTTCATCAAGTCGGCTAGGACCTAAATGAGGAAACACCAACACGCTACCAAAGTAGAAAATCTGATCATCTCAATCAATACAAACCAACAACACAATCATAACACGATCTAAGAATACCAATAAGAAATGTGAATACCATATAGAACCTTTGCATCATCTCCAATATGAAATCCAAACTCATCTTTATCTTTGATCAATAGGAACACTAAGATACCAAACTTAGACATAACAAAAGATAGCTTGTTGTACTCTAAATCATGAACAACACCAAATGTGAACATGATGAAAGGGAAATATGCAATCACCAACTTCACAACCTATGAAACATCAAATCAAATTCATACTAAACCAAATACTCATCCATTATTCATAGGAACATTGTGACACCAATAACCAAAAACTCGATCATATCTTACTCAAACTATTGAACCAACTTTTACAAGCCTTTGTAGATAATCTACAAATATATCAGAATAATAATCACCATCACATCTCAAGATATTTATCATAGCATCTGAACAACTAAAATCATCCTTACCGAATGTCCTAACAACACTGTCTGAGACATCAATAAGTATGTTGACATCAATGAAAAAACATTAATGCCAACACACCCAAATTCAAAACTCTAGCATGCTCAACAATATTCCAACAATCTCCCCCTTTGGAATTGATGGTAACATATGTAGTGAAATACTAATCATTACACAAATCCAATTCTATAACAACTTCTCTTGCTTTGAAATCAATGTCAAAGGAACAAAGATATAAAAAGCACCAAACTAATAAATAGCCATAAGACTAATCCCCCTAAGGAGTATTCCCAAAAAATCATCAATCTATATATTAATTTTATGATAAATTTTATGGACTAATGATACCCTTAGCATCATTAGCTCTGATCCAAACACACTATCATCTCAATATTTTCCCTAAGATACTCAAAAGTATCCTTCAGAAAAGGATTTGTAAATATATTAGTAATATGTTCCTTAGAGGAAACCAATTCCAACTTAACTAATTTTTCATTTATCTTATCCCTCAAGACATGATACTTAATAGAAATATGCTTTGTATTTGAATACAAGACATGATTCTTTGAAATATTTATAGCACTAGAGTCATCACAGTGAATAAAAATAGGCTCATAAATTTTTATCCTTATGTCCTTCAACATTTTATTCATCCAAATATCTTGATTACAGTTAATTACAATAGCAACATACTCAGCTTCTGTAGTAGATTGAGAAACACAATCCTTCTTCTTACTAGTCTAAGAAACCAAGAATGCAACTCCACAAGTAATTTTTCTATCATCCATATTACCTACCTAGTTGGCATTAGTGTATGTACATAGAATAAAGTTATCATTTTTTTCATACCATAATCCATAGTCAATTGTACCATTCAAGTATCTAAAAATTCTTTTCAAAAAAACCATATGAGATTCCTTATGTTCAGCTTAAAATCTTGTAGCAATTCCAACAAAATTTGATATGTCCAATCTAGAGTGGGCTAGATATCAAATTATATATATCATAGATCTATACAATGTTTTATTTACACAAGAATCATCATCATCCTTAGTTAGCTTACAACCAGTAACCATAGGCATTCCTACTGGTTTTGAATCTTCCATACCAAATTTCTTCAATAATTCTCTGACATACTTAGAATGAGTAATGAAAATTCATTATCTAGTTGTGTAACTTGAAATCCAAGAAATAATTTCATTTAATTGATCATAGACATCTCAAATTCTTTTCTCATTTCATCGACAAAACCTCTACTCAACTCATCATTTCCACCAAATATGATATCATCAACAAACACTTCAATAATCAAGACATTACCATCAACTATTTTGAAATATAAATTACTGTCTATCATACCTTTTATGAAACTTTTGCATGTGAAAATGTACCTGTATGTAAACACAACACTTCGATAAAACATTATTGTTTAATCAAATCAAGAAAATTTGCAATAAGACAAATATCATTAACCAGACGATTTACTACCTTCTAATAGATGCGAGTATGGTATTCTCAAAAATAACCGAGATGAGTGACAATGCAACACCTAAACAAAAGATTTTAAATGATGAAAGCTTATAAAAATGGATGTAAATCCAAGCTATATTTTTTTATTTTTCTATGCAATATGGATGAAAAATGATGTAAAACTAGATGAAATGAATTGCAATCTAACAATGCTATGCTATGAAAATGAATGAAATAATGATAAACAAGAATCTCAAAATTGCACAATCTCACAAATTATCAGATCACACGAGAAAGATTCTCCAAATTCTCTATTTCATCATCATTTGTAAAGGACTGAGCCTTGTTTATATAGAATTCCATGGTTTTTGAGAACTCATGGAAAGCCAAAAATCTCTCCTTGATCAACTCAAATTGATTGTTGAGTTTGTTAATATGATTTAGAACAACAAAGAGGGGGGGGTGAATCAATTGTTCTCAAGTCCAAATGTATAAAAAAAAATTAAAACACTTCAATAAATTCAGATCTGATAACCAAAACTACTCAGTCACTAATGAATGTATACCAAAAACATAGAACAGTGCAGTCCACTATCCAACAATATTTAACTTGCAAAACATAGAAATGTTCACACCAAAAAATTCACACAAGTATTAACACTGGGATTTATAGTGGAAACCCAATTTGGGAAAAACCACTTTGTAACATGTTACTGATATTTTCACTCTTCTAAAGTGAGCTCTATGAAAAGCCAACCCTGTTAAAAGTTTACAAACACACTGTTAGGTGTAACCCTGTTAAAGGATTTCAACCACCATGTTAGGAGTGTGCCTTGTTAAAGGACTTAAGTACATTCCATTAGAATGCAACCTTGTTCAAAGGATTTAGACAATGACTGTTAGTTCAACCTTGATTAAAGGATTTTGACTGATACAATGGTTAGAAAGTAGCAGTAGTATTGATTTGAAAAACATACAACTCACTTTGCAAATAACAGATCCAATTCTATACACTTATGTATGATGGCTTACTAACTGAGTTCCATTTCCATCCCCATCACTGATCTACTCGAAAATCCCTTCAAGCAATCACAACTTTGATCAACTTCTTCACCTTCAGCCTTTCTTCTTATTTAGTCAATAACAACAACTCCAGTATCCTCTACTTTTTCTCTACATATCTCAACCTCTCTCTCAAGTTTCCTTATATCTCTTCAATAGATAGATTCATCTTTTTCCACTTAATCTCCTCCATAGATCTTAGGGTTAGGTCAAATTTATTGAATCCTTCCAACATTATGTTCTTCATCCATCCTTCTAGAAATATCTTAAATCTCCTTATTTGAATCACAATAAAATGGTTTACTATGCATTAAATGCTTCCATTCAATCAATTAATAAAGTCAACATGATTTACGTAACCCAAGAATTCAACTATGTCATCTTGGAATCTGAATTCTTCCTCAAATGTAAATTACTGATGCTTGGTCAATACTGTGTTCAACTCCTCAGTCATCACTGTGAAACTCGGTCATCTCTTCAAAATTGTTTCACTAGGCAATACAATTATGTTCGGTCAACACTAAATTTTCTCAGCATATACTGACTCAATCGACACTAACATCAATTGGCTTAAACTAGATTTCTTCACTTTTGATCAATTAAGCCTACTTGTTCAGTCTTCCTTCTTACTTAGATAAACAATACATTTTCTTATCATTGTGTCATATAATCAAGTACTCATTGAAGTATCAAGATAACTCAACCTTTCTCTAATCCTTCTCATCAACCAATAGATATAGTACTTTCTTAGATAACAATAGTATTACTAGTTAAGGGTTGACATCAATGACAATACAACAATTGCTTCAATTGTAGTTTCCAACAATCTCCCTCTTTGGCATTGATGGAAACACCATATGAATAACACATGTTCACCAACCAATCCAAAACTTGCCTTTGCATCAGAAACATTTTTAATATCCTTAGATTCATTCTGATTTTGAATCGCTCTGCTAACCACTCTTCTAGCTTTCTATGACCATGTCAATCTTCCTCTGAATCTCCCTCATTCTTGATCTTTCATGTGTTTTCATCTGAATTATCTCCCTCTTTGACAATAATGGCAAAGCAACAACTAAAACTTACATCCTTCAGATGTAGATATCATCTTTTCAGTTCATTAACATTGTTTCTCCTTCTGTCATCTTGCTTATGAATGATTCTTTCTTTGTTGTGCTTTTCACAACTCTAGGCTACTCCTAAAGTGTGACCTTTTCTACATCAATTTGTCAGATCTTCTATGCAGCATATTTGATGCAGTTCTCCTAGCTTGACTAGGTAACCTTAGTTAGGGGAAGAACCCCTAATTGAATTCTCAGAATATTCATGGGCCTCCTTCGGTAAGGCTTTTTTGAATATGTCTGCTAGTTGTTCCTTTGTATTCACATATTCCATTCTCACTTCTTTATCTTGTACCAATTCTCTCAAGCAATGATACTTGATAGCAATGTGTTTGGTCTTTGTGTGCATCACTGGGTTCTTTAATGTGTTGATAGCACTTGTCTTGTCAGAGTATATGACAACTAGTTCAGTGATTTCCTCTTTCATGCCTTTCAACAATTGTTTTATCCATATCAAGTTTGAATAGTTCACTACATCAGCTACATACTCGACTTTAGTTGTAGATTGGGAAATGTTATTTTGTTTCTTACTTGTCTAGGAAACTAATATTTGTCCAAGAAAGAAAGCTCCACCACCAGTACTTTTTCTATCATCTAGATTTCTTGCCCAATCAACATCAGTATAAACTCTCAATTCAAATATCTCATGCTTCTTATAGTACAGTCCATAGTTTTCTATCCCATTCAAGTATCTCATTATTCTTTTCATATCCACCATATGACTTTCCTTAGGATTGGTAGAGAATCTTTCCACAATCCCAACTGCTAGAGCAATATCTGGTCTGCTGTGAACAACATATTGCATCTTTCCAATCATTGATCTATACAAAGTTTGGTTCACTTTAGCAGTGTCATCATTTTTAGACAGTTTCTATCCAGTAGCCATGGGAGTACTCACTAGTCTTGAATCCTCCATTCCAAAAGTTTTCAGTATCTCTTTAATATACTTAGACTGTGTAATGAAAATACCTTTATCCATTTGATAGACTTGCAGTCCAACAAATTTTTTTATATCACCAAACATACTCATTTCAAATTCTATTTTCATCTCATTTGAAAATTTCTTACATAGGGCATCTTGTCCTCCAAATATGATATCATCTAAAAAAAATTTAGCTAACAAGATTCATTTACCTTCTTCATCTTTCATATATAGATTGTTGGTGTCATTTGTCCTTGTGAATCCAATCTATATTAGGTAATTATGCAGCCTCTCATACCATGCTCTGGGGGTTTTCTTCAATCCATAGAGTGCCTTCTTCAGTTTGCAAACTATGTGTCTCTTGTTTGGATCAACAAATCCTTCAGGTTCTTCAATATAAACAACTTCTTCTAATATACCATTTAAAAATGCAGACTTGAAATCCATTAGGTATACCTTGAAATCTTTGTAAGTAGCATATGCAATTAGAGTTCTCACTCCTTCTAATCTTGCTACAGGGGAAAATGTCTCCCCATAGTCTATTCCATATTCTTGTGCATAACCTTTGCATACCATCCTTTCTTTGTTCCTTGTGATTTATCCAAGTTCATTAAGCTTATTTCTAAATACCCACTTTGTTCCAATAACATTTTGGTTTTATGGTCTCAGCACCAGATTCCAAGTATCATTCTTTTCTATTTGATCTATCTCCTCATTCATAGCTTTGATCCAATCTTCATTTTCTAATGCCTCCCTTGTTGTCTTAGGCTCAAATTCACATAATAAGCATGCAGGGTGTCTCAACTTACTTCTGGTCAGAACTCCAGTTTCTTTGTCTCCAATGATTTGTTCAGGCTTGTGATGTCTCCTTACATATTGTGCCAAAATAGGTTCTGCTCTCTTTTCTCCTTGCTCTTCAGGTTCATCAATAAGATTATCAGATTTAGTCTCTAAATGCTCGACAACCTCTTCCTATCAGTCGACAACATCTTCCAGTCGCTTGGCAACCTCTTCCTGATGCTCGGCAATGTTTTCCCGATGCTCGACATTGCTAGCCCAAGACTCAGCATCAGGTGCAAGTGTGTTACTTTCCTCTCCTTCTTCTATATAGATAAAAGATCTATAATCTTCAGGTTCTCTATTGCTTTCTTGTTCATTTTTCTCTCCAAATTCATCAACTTTCACATTTGTACTTTCCACAATTTTGTTAGTGTTAGAGTTCAAACACTTATAAGCTTTACTCTTTGTGGAATAACCTACGAATACACCTTCATCACTTTTAGCATCAAACTTTACATTCCTATTATCTTTTAGTATATAGCATTTGATCCCAAAAATTCTAAAATATTTTATATTAGGTGCATAACTGTGCCATACTTCATAAGGTGTAGCATTTGTACGTTTCTTGATTTGGACTTAGTTTAAGGTATAAAAAACTATACTTATAGCTTCTCTCCTATATTTTTGTGCAACATTTTTCTCAATCATTAGTGTCCTTGCACAATCCATGATAGATTTGTTCCTTCTCTCTACTATACCATTCTATGGAGGTGTTCTAGGTGCAGACATCTGTCTCTTGATTCCTCTATCATTGTAGAATATATTGAACTCATTTGATATAAACTCTCCACCTCGATTAGATCTTAGACATTTCAGGTTCCTACTTGTCTCCTTTTCAACCTTAGCCAAATACCACTTAAACAACTGAAATGCATTAGATTTTTCTTTTAAAAAAATTATAGTCATCATCCTAGTGAAATCATCAACAAAAAGAATAAAGTATTTAGCACCACAATAGCTTTGCACACCCATAGGTCCATAAAGATCAGTATGGACCAGATCTAAAACATTTTCTGAAGTAAAATTTTTGCTCTTGAAACTAGACTTTGTCATTTTACCCAACTGAAATTGTTTGCACATCACATTATTAGGTTTCTTCAATCTAGGCAAACCTCTAACTTTATTCTTTTTACTAATATTCACCAGATTGTCAAAGTTAACATGTCATTGGTTATAGGTCTTGTCATTATGGATTTTTGTGCATCTTTCTTCTCTCTCCCCTCTTCCTCTCTCCCTCCTCTTTCTATTACATGCTAGATCTACAACATATCATTTCATGTCTCTTTTCTCTCTAGCATCCTGATGATGGATCATGTAGTATGATCTGAAATGTTGATGGAAAAAAGGAATACACAATTGAATCCAAAAACTAGCACTTAATATTATGGATTGTGGAAATCTAATGGATCTGAAAGTTAACATGATATAACCTCTTATGCCATAACCAAATATCATCAAATTGTGCAATCAAACATGTCTCTTCAAATAGGTCTAGATAGAAAAAATTACCTCTTATCTTTTCTCCACTTCCAATCAGTTCACTAGTGGCATCAAATATTTTGGCCTTTCTATGATGAAATTCTACTTGGTAACCATTGCTATTAAGTTGTGCAACACTTAGAAAATTATACTTAAGACCTTCAACCCAATAAGAATTTTCACATGTGATCTTATCAGCCAACTTAATCAAATCTTTACCCTTTACAAGACATGGTGCATCATTACCAAACTTAACACTTCTACCTTTTTAATGATCTAGGGTATCAAATTTACTTTTATCACCAGTCATGTGGTGTGAGAAACCACTATCAATAATACATTTATCACCTTTACTCACATAAGAAACAAGTGCAATTTTCTCATCTTCATCAGACTCACCTTTCATAGCAACATAGACTACTTCTATTTCAAAGTCATCATTATCAGTGTCAGTTTCTTCTTCAGCTATGTAATAGGATTTCTTACCTTTATCCTTGTAGTCCTTGTACCTTTGGTAACCTTTGTTTTCTCTCTTCTCTTTGTACTTTCTTTCTCTTTCCTCATCCTTGTCATCCCTGTCAGGACATCTTGCAGTTGTAAGGCCAACTTTGTTACATGAGAAACATATGATAGGAAGTTTACCTTTATACTTTCCTTTTCCTTTTTGCAATCTTCTATCCATAGGAGCTTTAAGATCCTCTAGTTCCTCATTAGAAGTGTCACTTTCACTTTCACTCTCACTGATGCATCTTTCTTTTTCCTTCTTAGACTTATGCAAAACCATTTGTGACTTGAATGTAGATTCAACATTAGAAACAATGAAGTTATCATAATTTGAGAGTTAAAAAGTAGTAAGCTTACCAACAAGACTTTCCAATGTAAGAACATTACCAAGGTTACATCTAGATTCTTGAATTGCTAAAATTTTGATGGCATATATAGGATGCAAAGTTCTCAGTACCTTTCCAATGATAGTCTCATCATTAATAGATCCATTAGCTCCTCTAATATCATTTACAACTTCTTTTATCCTACCACAATATTGAGAAATATTCTCACCTTCTTGCATTTTCATTTCATCAAACTTACCTCTTAAAATTTCAGCTTTGGCCCTTAGTACATTTATGTCACCTCCATAGATGTTTGCAAGAGTGTCCAACATTAGCTTTTCATTTGTGCAATCTTTAATGTCTTCATATTTAGGATAGCTTAAGGAAGATGCAATCTCCAACATTGCTTGATTGTGTTCTTGTTTAGCTCTCATCTCCTCAACAGTCAAGTGTGCAACAGGTGTAACATAGTCATGTTCAACATAATACTTCACTGAGTCACCAATACTAGCTAGATGTAGTTTCATTAGGCTCTACAATGTAGGGAAGTTGTCCTTATTCAGCTTTGGTACCTCCTTCTTATACATCTTGATCATTTACTTCAAGTACCTTTAAACTTGTTCTCTGCAAGCACCAACTACTCTTATAGCAATTGTTAATATGATTTAGAACAATAGAGAGGGGGGGTTGAATCAGTTGTTCTTAGGTCCATATGTATAAAACAAACTTTAAAACACTTCAATAAATTTAGATTTGATAACCAAAACTACTCGATCACTACTGAATGTATACCAGAAACATAAAATAGTGCATTCCACTATCCAATAGTATTTAACATGCAAAACATAGAAATTTTCACACCAAAACATTCACACAAGTATTAACACTGGGATTTATAGTGGAAACCCAATTTGGGAAAAACCACTTTGTAACATGTTACTGATATTTTCACTCTTCTGAAGTGAGCTCTATGAAAAGCCAACCCTGTTAAAGGTTTACAAACACACTATTAGGTGTGACCCTGTTAAAGGATTTCAACCACCCTGTTAGGAGTGCGCCTTGTTAAAGGACTTAAGTACATTCCATTAGAATGCCACCTTGTTCAACAGATTTATACAATGACTGTTAGTTCAACCTTGATTAAAGGATTTTGACTGATACAATGGTTAGAAAGTAGCAATAGTATTGATCTAAAAAACATACAACTCACTTTGCAAATAATAGATCCAATTTCGTACACTTATATATGATGGCTTAATGACTAAGTTCCATTTCCATCCCCATCACTGATCTACTTGGAAATCCCTTCAAGCAATCATAACTCTGATCAACTTCTTCACCTTTAGCCTTTCTACTTATTCAGTCAATAACAACAACTCCAACATCCTCTAATTTTTCTCTACATATCTCAACCTCTCTCTTAGGTTTCCTTATATCTCTTCAATAGATAGATTCATCTTTTTCCGCTTAATCTCCTCCATAGATCTTAGGGTTAGGTCAGATTCATCGAATCCTTCCAACATTATGGTCTTCATCCATCCTTCTAGAAATATCTTAAATCTCCTTATTTGAATCACAATAAAATGGTTTACTATGCATTAAATGCTTCCATTCAATCAATTAATAAAGTCAACATGATTTACATAACCCAAGAATTCAACTATGTCGGCTTGGAATCTAAATTCTTCCTCAAATGTAAATTACTAACGCTCAGACAATACTATGTTTAACTCCTCGGTCATCACTTCAAAACTCAGTCATCTCTCCAAAACTATTTCACTCAGAAATATATTGATGTTCGGTCAACACTAAATTTTCTCAGCATATACTGACTTGGTCGACACTAACATCACTTGGCTTAAACTAGATTTCTTCACTTTTTCTCGGTTAAGCCTACTTGTTCAGTCTTCCTTCTTACTTAGATAAACAATACATTGTCTTATCATTGTGCCATATAATCATGTACTCATTTAAGTATCAAGATAACTCAACCTTTCTTTAACACTTCTCATCAACCAATAGATATAGTACTTTCTTAGATAGCAACAGTCTTACCTGCAGTTAAGGTTTGACATCAATAACAATACAACAATTTCTTCAATTGCAATTTCCAATAGAGTTATCAAGAAATTAGATTTAGTTAACTCACAAAATCATGCAAAATCAGATGAACTCAAATAAGGAGTTCATATCACTTTTTCAACTCACAATCACATGTTGAGTCTGAAAAGTTAACAAATCAAATTGAACAGTTGATTTAGAGTTAACTGCTTTTCTTATTGTGCATGGATAATTATGAATTATTTAATATTCCAACTAATTTATTCTCAACTTAACTGATTTTTGAATAAAAATAATTGATTTATGGGTTAATCAATTATTTAATCAAACTTTATCCCAAAACTATATCATTAAAATTGACAACTTGATTTAATCAATTAAATCAACATTTAATCAATTATTTCTAGAAATTTGATTTATTGTCAAATAAACAATATTAATTAGGAATAAATATCAATTAAATCTAATTTAATTAATTAAGTGGCAGAATTAAGTTTAATTAATTAAATATTCAACATATTGAATTAATTGCACCTAGGATAAATAAAACACATTTATCGCCAAATAATATTTAATTAGAAGTACTTAGGATAAATTAGGAATATTTAGGAATATTCCCTAATGCAGAATTAAGATCGAATCGAATAGGGTTTTGATGATTTGATGTGCATATGTGTTTTAGGTTAGGACTTTTATGTCAATTTCGATCGATTTGCCGATGTAAGAAGTCAATGGTACTGAAGCCCATTTTTGGGGTATTACATTTTGCCCCTCTTTGAATTACTATGCCAAGCATAGTGGTTCAAATATTAATCTATTTTTTATGAGATGCAGACTCAGTTATATGGTGGAGAAACTGATCCTGAAAGATTAACCGATTTTGTGACAGACATCAATTAAAATATTTGAAGATGTTGATTCAGGTCCTGATTGACCAAAGAATCGAGATGATGTTAACAGTAGAAATAATGAACTGTTGATTATGAAAAAGTGATAAAACACATGATTCTAAACCTTATGATTATGAAGAATTAACTATCCTGACTCCAGACTTGATTATCCAAAGAAATCGAAAGGATGTCAAATCTGAAACCTTCCGTTACGAAGAATCAAGGAAATAACCCTAATGAACCGATGGTTACAAAGAGCTGATATAGTTTACAAGTTGTGAGAGAATACCAGGTTGATATGGATTTTGATGAATCTAATATTCCCTAAGAGATTTGCCCCAAGTGACGAGGAATTTTGATGAGTCAACAACTAGACATAGTTGTTATCTTGATTGTTGAAGAAAATTTGATTAACATATTTGATAGATGATGTGTAATACCATGCCCCCTTTGGGATGAAAATCAAAATCTGGCAAGAAATCCATTGTGAAATGTTTAGAAGGAAATTAATTTATTATAGAAGTGGTTGTACACATTTGGGGACATGTTCTACATCATTTAGAGGTCTCGTTGACCAAGTTTGACTAGGTTGATGATGGGGAGGCTAGGATAGACTAGCTTAGTCTATGCCCCCGATCCTCTCTAAGATCCAGGTGTTCTTCTGACACCCCTATTGGTCTATAGGCTTCCTTATCTCTCCAAGGATCCCCTGACTTTCCTAACCTACCCACCAAGTTAAACAATTTCATCCATCAACATGATAAGCTTTGCTATCTAGCTACTAGCCCTTACCTAGGCTTAATAAGGGTCTTTTGGCTTCCAATTCTATCCCACACTCCAATAGTGAGTGTTAAAGGTTCCAAGGTATTTTAAAGGCATTAGACACCTATTCATGACATTATCTTGGTTGGGTCTTCACCCGATTGCATAGTTCCTTTGTAAAACAGGGCTACTAGAATAAGCCCAATTAGGCCTCTTCCAGTTTTCTAGGACTTTTTCCTCCTTCCCCTCCAAGATTCAAGCCTTATTCTCTTAAGAACATCCACTTCAAATGATCAGACCTCAAGGATTTTTGGGGTCTCAACCCACCATGAGGCTGTACAATGCCTGTACCAAAATAGAGGGTTTCAAGGGCTATTTGACGGTTTCAAAATCACAGTGTTGAAGTCTGCAGCAGCACCACTTCTAGACCTCTTCAAGACCTCTCCTAAACAAAACCTAGCCTTCTTTCATGAACCTTTCATCCCTCCAAAGGGAATTCTATGAAACCCTTCCTACTATCTTCTAGAGTCCTTTATCTGCTGACCGCTCCTAGCTAAGCTATGCCTTAGCTCGCCTAGGGCTTTGTCAAACAATTGTTTTCACACATGCTCTAGGGCCCTGCATTATGGTACAAGATCATTGGTGTTTTTACTCTTAGAATTCATAGATCCATGGTGTTCCCATGGTGGAGACCAAAGTTACAGCCCCTTTATTCCATGCCTCTCCAAACTGGCAGAGAGCAGTCTAGAACAACAGAAGAAAGGAAAAACTACAACAGTAAACTAAGAAATGGAACTACAACACTCAAAATGAAAGTCTAAACACTCAAAGTAGTATAGACAATGTGGATTCACAAATCTATTTATATTCACTGATTCTCAGTCCCTCAATAGTGACTGTTACAATTAAAAAAAAACTCCAGCAGTCTAATCTCCCATACTGTACCTGCACAACAAATGACTTCCAACCGTACTTTAGGGTTTGTTAGGTCCTATAAAGTCTCCCTCCACTAGTGAGTACTTAGTTAGGGCTTGCTTTCATGTTTAGCAAGGTTAAATCCTTTACAAGAAAAAGTTGCTAAGCAACTTTCTAAAAGTTGCTAGCAACTTTTGAGCAACTTTTATTGTTGCTTGAGCAATTTGGCTCCTTCATTATAAAGACCTACTTAGATCCTATCAAAGAACTCTTTTTCTCTTAGAAACTTTTCCAAATACTCAATGTAAGACCTCCAAACATCTAACAAAGCACTGATTTCAAGTTGACAACAGTCCTTGAATTAATGTGCATTACAAATGAGAAGGACCAGTAAACTTCTAGGACTTAGACAACCTAGACACAACAAAAATGAGCTTCAAGCTCTTATTCTAATTACAACTTCATCACTAAAGATGCACACACCAAAAATGGATGGTGAGGGCCCTCATAGGGGTGCTCCTGCACCATACTCCCCCTCAGCACAAGCTAAGGCACTTTGGGATCTAGAAGAGCTAGATCAACTCCAAACCTTTTGAACTATCCTTCCTCTATCCAGGTGGCTTTAGATTTAGGCTGACCCTTCCACTTGATCAGATGCTCCATGTAGACTTGATGTCTAGTTTTCTTCTTCACCCTAGATTCTAGGATCTTCTCTTCTTTGGCTGGTTCCTTCTTAGGCATTGCATTAGTATCTACATCCTGTAGTATCTTTGGTGGAGCTATACCTTGCTGACTGATATCACCCTTGAATCTAATCAAGTCTACAACATTGAACACCGATGAGATGGTTAAATCTGAAGGCAAGTCCACCTTGTAGGCATTCTCTCCGTATTTGGCTAAAATTTTGCATGGGCCTACTCTCCTCATCTGTAGCTTAGTGGGCATGCCCTTTTGCATTCTTGCTTTGCTAAGATGGACCATGACATAGTCCCCAATCTGAAACTATACTTCTTTCCTCTTTTCATCCACTTTAGCCTTGAGTCTTTGGGTAGACTCCAAAATAGACTTCTTTACTTGCTCTTGTACCTCTTTGATGGTTTGAGTGAAATCTTCAGCTTGTCCACTCTTCAACTCCATGGAACCTAAATCTCTCAACTCACACACTCCTCTGGGGTGTCTTCCATAGACTATCTCAAAAGGACTTCTTCTTGTGGTCCTGTTGACACTGTCATTGTAAGCATATTCAGCCTAAGATATAACAAGATCCCAAGTCTACCCATACTCCTTTGTTAAACACCTTAGCAAGTTACCAAGCACCCTATTGATGACATCATTTTGACCATCAGTTTGAGGATGGTATGCCAAGCTAAAAGAGAGATTAGTTCCTAACCTTTTCCACAAGGTTTGCCAAAAATGGCCCATGAACTTTCTATCCCTATCTAACACAATACTCAAAGGGAGTCCATGGATCCTAACTATCTCCTTAAACAAGAGATGTGCTACATAGCTTGCATCATGAGTAGTTCTACATGGAATGAAATGAGTCATCTTAGAGAACTTGTCAACAACAACATAGATGCTATCCATACCTGATTTGGTTTTAGGGAGTCCAACCACTGTGTGTGTGAAAATTGTACCTGATCTGTAGACACAACACTTCAGTAAAACATTAGAGGTTAGCAAAAATCAAAATCGTGCAAAATTGAAATATAATTTAACCAAGTGATTTACTACCTTCTAGTAGGTGCGAGATTGATGTTCTCAGATTGTTATCGAGATCAGTGACCTAGACGACACCTAAATGAAGGATTTGGATGCAAAACTGATATGAAATATGAATGCAATTAATCTATATTTTTGATATTTTCTATGCAATGATATCAAAAATGATATGAAATTTATGATATGTAAAAACCGATATGCTATGAATTGATCTAACAATGATATGAATCTATGCTAAATGATATGCAATGCTCAAAACCAGAAAGATCTCACAATAGCTTGGATTTGCAAAGATGATTCTTCAGACTCCAATTTGACAACGTGAGAATGCAAATTCGTGGATGCAAATTTGAGAGATGAATTATGAAGAGTTGAGCCTTGTTTTTATAGAAATCCAGGGCTTTAGAGGTGCATGGAAGAAAGCCATAAATCACTCAGATTAACTCAGCTTGATTTTTGAGTTATCTAATAATAAAGATAATTTAATTCACAAAAACATGCAAATCATGCAAAAACAACTTTTTAACTCAAATTAGAAGTTTAGATCAACTTTAAAACTCAAAAATGATGTTGAGTTCCAAAAAGTCAATAACTTGCATTGATTTTCTGATTTGGAGTTTAACTGTTTCTTTTGAATGTGCATAATAATTATGAATTAATTAAATAAATAAAGTGATTTATTCTCAACTTAACTGATTTTTGAAAATAACTAATTGATTTATGGGTTAATCAATTATTTAATCAAACTTTTATTAAAAACTATATTATTAAATAATGACAACTTGCTTTAATTAATTAAATAAAAATTTAATCAATTATTCATAGGATATTGGATTTATTGTCAAAATTAAATAATACAATTAATAATAGATAGAATTAAATTTAATTACACAATTAAGTGGCAAGATATTAAATCTAATTAATTAAATATGAAAATATTCAATTAATCAAACTTAGGATAAATGTGATTTATCGGCAAATAAATATTAAATTAAAGATAATTAAGATAATTAGGAATATTGCTAGGAATATTCCCCGATGCAGAATTTAAGATAATCAATTATGATTCAATGATGTTTAGATGTGCCCTAGGTTAGGACTTTGATGTCAAGTTCATTTGATATGTCGATGTAGGAGATTAATGAACTTATAGCCCATTTTTGGGGTATTACATTTTGCCCCTCTTTGAATTACTGTGCAAAGCGCAGTGGTTCAAAGACAGTCTGTGTTTGATAAAGATATGAAACTAATTCGAAATTGATAATTGATATGAGACAGAAGCTGATTGATATTGATTTGATATGGAGATAATAGGTCCTGAATGACCAAAGATAATGTTCACTATAACATCAAATGAACCTATGATTGCGAAAAAGTGTCAAAACGCCTGATTCCAAACCTTAGGATTGCAAAGAAGTGAGTGACCGGTTCTAGACTCAATTGTCTTAGCAGAACTATCAGGTATCACATCTGAATCCTTCAGTTGCTGAAGAACCAAGGAAAGAACACTATGATCTGATGGTTGCAAAAACTAATACAGATTACAAGATTAGGAGGATACCAGATTGATATGGATCAACGAATCTGATATGCCCCAAGTGATGATAGATTTGCCCCAAGCAATGAGGACTTTTTTGATGAATCAGTAACTAGACGTGGTTGTTGTCTTGATTACTGAGGAAGATATGATTTCCATAAAGATATGATTTCAAATTTGATTACAGACTTTGAATGATATGCAATACCATGCCCCCTTCGGGATTAAAATTGAAATCTGACAAGAAAAGTCAGCGTTGAGAGTTTAGAAGCATGTTAATTGATTTGAGAAGTGGTTATACACATTCGAGAATGTGTTTTGCATCGTTTGGAGGTCCTGGAGACCAAGTAGACTAGGTTTGACCATGAGTTGACCATGGTTGACCAAGTTGAAATTTTGATAGTTTGATATAAGATAATCAGTTAAGTTGAATACTACATTTCTACTATGATTGAAGGTTGATTATGCAAGTAGTTAATAATATAAACAATCTCAAATTTTGATTTTGATCTCGAAAAAGGATTCTACTTGCTATTTCACTGGGGGAACATTCATGTATGATTCAGCTCTTGGTAGATGTGAAGAATTGATATGAAGATTTGTTTAAGCTTTGAAGTGTTTCCCAACAGTTGTGAGATCATGCAGAGATGCAAAATGCAAAGAGACATGCAAAATGAAATGCAACCTAAGACCTAGGACCTAGTCACTGATCATGTGTCAATTTGTTATCATCATTGAACTTTTAGGTAACCAGATAAATCAATACAATGCCCACTAGCTATGAAACCATAGACATATGAATATCGATTTGTATGCACAAGAATCAATACAACACCCACTGGTCAACTACCATGGATATATGAATATTGATTTTGTTTTCGGAATGTCAGATTAGATATAAGCACCAAGGCACAAGTGTTAGGATAACTTAAATATCACGTCCATTTTGATATAGCAATTTGTATAAGCATCAAAACATGAACATCATGATGACCTAAATATGCCTTTCATGAAAAACACATCAAACAGCCAAGAGATCATTCTAAATCCAATGTGAATTACCCGTAGTGACCCTTTATCGTTCACATCCTTAGGCAAGATCGCGTTTCACAGTAGGAGAAAGAACTCACTCAAAAAGACAATAGTTAGATCAAACTTCCTTGAATTTTTTAGGTATCAATGGTCGAGGTACGCATGGCCATCCAATTCAAGATAGAGGCTCTTATAGTCGGACACCCTTTCAATCCAAAATTTCCAAAGTTGTTAGATTTTCACATACAAGAAGAAAACAAAGAAAAGATTATGCCCTCAGTCATCACTCTCTAAATCCTATAAAGGACATCATCGAAGAGCTCGAAGGGACACAATATGCAAAAATCTCAATGCGAATCAGTAAGCATACAAGGAGATAAAAGCATGTAAAAAAGCATAGATTGTTTTCAGTTTGATGTTTGATGTTGATTGCGTTGTTGTAGATGCAAAATCCTTTCTGGAGACAAGACAGACTTGACTGACTCAAATGAAGCTTCAAAGGACTCTGACTAGATATGAGACGTCTAAGATATATTGGAGGGCATAGGATATGACATTGATTGCCCCCAAATTTGAACATTGATAGGATACAGACGCTTGAGTTGTTTGGTGTACAGACCGACTTATTGAAAACTGGAAATGCATAAACAAACTGGGAGATATGTACAAACTAAAGCAAGACTAAAAGCTAGGAAAGACCAAGATTGCACTGATAGATGGAGTGTTTTGAAACAAGTGGCACCCATTTGCCAGGTTTTCACCATCTTGGCAGAGATTCTATTTTTGCTACCAAGGTGCCTGTTTCTAGGTTTTCACCAAGGCACTTTTCTTTTTGTCATTTTTTTTTTTTCATTTTTTCAATTTTTTTGTACTTTTGATATTTTTTTATTTTTTTGTGAATCATCAAGGCACCTATTGCTAGGTTTTCACCAAGATGTTCATTTTTTCAGGACTTTTTCTTATTTTTATAATTTTTTCAAGACATTTTACCATAGACTGAATGCCTTAGGCGTAGAATTTCTTCAGATGGAGAACGTTGATTGGTTCTCAGAGCTATTCTCCTTCAGTCATTGAGAGTTGATAGGCACCAGAGCCAAAAGTAGCAGTGATTACAAAGGGACCCAGCCAATTGGGCTCAAACTTCCCCTTGTATTCTCGATGTGATTGATTTTTAGGATTCTCTCTCAAAACTAGATCGCCAACCTGAAATTCTATGTCTGACTTTCTTGCTGTAGCCTCTAGACATTCTCTTCTGATATACTCTGAGATGATCATATGCCACTTGTCTGCGCTCATCTAGTAGTTCCAGTTCTTGTAACCTAGGCACTCTGTAGTCATCATCAGTTACTAGACCATGCATTTTGATTCTTAGTGATGGGATTTCAACCTCAATAGGCAGTACCGCTTCAGATCCATAAACTAAAGTGAAAGGTGTAGCCCGAGTAGGTGTCCTGATACTTGTTCTATAGGCCCATAGAGATAGATTAATCATGAGATGCCAGTCTCTACAGGTTTTGTTTACTGTTCTATGCAAGATCTTTAATAGATTTTTGTTAGAAGCCTTTGCTTGGCCATTCCCTGGTGGATAGCAGATAGAAGACCAATGTTGGGTGATCTTGAATTTGGCACATAGATCATCTAGGTCTTTATTCCTGAATTGCCCACCATTATCTGTGATTATGGAATGAGGGATCCCATATCTGCATATGATATAGTTTAAGATGAACATTGATATCTTCTTTCCCGTTGCTTTTGTCAAAGGGACCGCTTCTACCCATTTTGTAAAATAATCTATGGCTATGATTATATGGGTATGTCTGTTAGAAGAATGAGGATGAATCATCCTGATAAGATCAAATGCCCATTGATGGAAAGGCCATTGTGTTTTAAAGGGGATTAGATCCCTCCCTGGAGCATGAATTAAGTTTCCATGCACTTGGCACTTTTGACAATTCTTAGCAAATTTGATAGCCTCTTTCTCCATTTTAGGCCAATAGTACCCAGCCCTAATAAGTTTTCAAGCTAGTGTTAAACCATTTGAGTGTGACCCACAAATACCATCATGGACTTCCTCTAATGCACGTTGAGACTCTTCACATTCTAAACATCTAAGAAGCGTACCATCTAGACATCGTTTGTATAGATCATTACCAATGATGACATATCAAGAGGCATTACGGATAAGGTATCTCTTTTCATGACGGTTGAAGGTATCGGGGATGATTTGGTCTTGGAGATAGGAAAATAGGTTTTTATATTGGGATGAATCATGACCTACAATAGTGCAGATAATGCGGGTTTCAAGGGAGTCATATGCAGGATAAGATAGTGCTTCCACCAGGAACTCGTAGCGTAGCTCATGTTCAAGCTGCTGTAATAAAGTAGATAGTGTTTCCATTGCATCGGCAACCTTGTTCTCCATTCTAGGAATTTGCTCAAATGTGATAGATATGAAATATTTCTTAAGATCATCTACCATTTTCTTGTAAGGAATGATCTTTCCATCTTTAGTTTGGTACACATCATTGACTTGATGAATAACAAGTTGAGAGTCTCCATGAATGTGTAGCTCTGTTACTCTCCATTCAATTGCTATTTTCATACCATTCAAAAGGGCTTCATATTCTGCAATATTGTTTGTGCAGGGGAACTTTAGTCTAAATGCTTTTGGGATGGAGTATCCTTGAGGAGTTATGAACAATATGGCTGCTCTAGATCCATTCTATGTATAGGAGCCATCAAAGAACAATTGCCATTCTCTAGAAGATAGGTGCATAATAGAGGAGTCTAGAAATTCCATTTGCATTGGTGTGTCATCAAACATGGGTGCATCTACTAGTTGATCAGCAATAACTTGACCTTCTATAGCTTTTCTTTCAACATATTCAATGTCAAATTCACTTAGAAGCATGACCCATTTAGCCAGTCTACCTGTGAGGGCAGCCTTGCTGAGTAGGTATTTTAGTGGATCAATTTTTGCTACTAGATGTGTGGTATGAGCTAACATATAGTGTCTCAATTTTTGTGATGAAAAGATGACAGTGAGATAAGCTTTCTCAATCATAGAATACTTCTTTTCATACGCCACCAATGTTCTTCTTATATAATAAATGGCTCTTTCCTTTTTCTCTTCATCATGTTGCGCTAGCAATGCCCCCAGTGATGTGGCTGTTGCAGAGACATATAAGATCAATGGCTTCCCATGAATAAGAGGCATCAAGATAGGTGGATTTGATAGATACTTCTTGATATGGTTAAATTTGTTCTCACATTCTTCATTCCATGCAAAGGTCACACCTTGATGTAATGTTTTTGTAAAAGGTTGTGATATGTTCGCTAGCTGTGATATGAATCTTCTGATAGATTGAACTCTTCCTTGCAACGTCCTCATTTGACTAATATTTGTGGGAGGTTGCATCTCTATTATAGCCTTGAACTTAGCCGGATCAACTTCAATGCCCTTCTTTGAAACTATGTATCCTAAGAGCTTTCCAGAAGTGACACCAAAAGCACACTTCTTAGGATTTAGTCGGAGACTAAACTTTTCCATTCTATCTAGGATCATGCTCAAGTCCTTTAGATGTTTAGTTCTGATCATAGATTTTGCTAAAGTATCATCAACATAATCTTCCATAGTTCGATGCATCATGTCATGGAAAATAGATGTCATTGCTCTTTGATATGTAGCTCCAGCATTTTTAAGCCCAAATGGCATGACATTCCAACAAAAGGTGCCCCATGCACATGTGAAAGCAGTTTTCTCTTGGTCCTCTGGAGCAATTTTTATTTGGTTATATCCAAAGAAACCATCCATTAAGGAATACATCTCGAAACCCGCAGTCATGTCCACTATCATATCAATGTTAGGTAGTGGAAAATCATCCTTAGGGCATGCTCTATACACATCTCTAAAGTGTGTGCACACTCTGATTGACCCATCTGGTTTAGAAATAGGTACAATATTAGAGATCCACTCTACATAGTCAATAACTCAGATGAATTCGGCATTTAGGAGCTTCTCTAATTCAGCTTTTACCAAGAGTGCAATGTGAGGATGCATCTTTCTCAATTTTTGCTTGACAAGTTTGACATTTGGAGCAATAGATAAATGATGCATTATAAGATTAGGATCCAATCCTAGCATATCTGAATATTTCCATGCAAAGTTGATCTTCTTCTCTGTTAGGAATTTTGTAAATTTTTGTTTCTCTTCTTTTGATAATGATTGTGCTACATGTACCAATTGTGGTTCCTCTGTTGTACCCAAATTGACGGATTGAGTGGGCTCAATTAGAACTGGAGATCTGTCCTGTAAATGACTCGAAAGGACATCAAATATCTCATATTTAGGTGCCTCAAAGAGGTTTTCACCTTTGGATACATCTTTTATTTTTACTTTTGTAGGTTCTGAGACTGTCACAAAGTGGTTTTCACCCTCAGAACTCTTTTTTTTTTTCTTTTTATTCTTGTTTTTCTGACTAAGATATTTGATGTCTGACTCGGTCATGCTGACACTCGGTTCACTAATGGAAGTACTCATAGGCTCAACTGCATTGAGGTAGAAAGTGATGGCATAGTCATTCAAGAAGGTATAAATACCATGGCTCAGATTCATGGAGGTTTGATCAATAAGTTATGGATATTTGATAGTCAAAGTAGGGAAAGATAGGGAAATAGTGTTTACGAATATGGATCTGTCATCATTGGTCCTAACCTGATGCTTGAGTTCAAAGGTGATACTACAACTTAAGACATCCAATTTGTGAATAGGCTCAATGTCATCGTGGGAGTCCAATTTAGCCATAGGTGGATCAGACTCGATAGGTTCATCATTTCGCTCTAGACTTACATTGGTTTGAGGTGCATATTGGTGAATAACATCAACATGTTTCTCTGCGATAAGCTCATCTAGTTCTGGGATGACTCCCCATTCATAGTCATTAGATTCATCTTCTAATTTAGGATCTCTAGGAAATCTTAGAACATGAGTAAAGTCAAGGTGAATACCCCAAGAAGGGTTACCCTCAGATTCTAATTTGTATTCATACTAATGAGAATCTATCTCAGAATCACTACCACTTCCCTCTTCTTGATTATTTTCGAGATTAGCTGGTTCTTGTGTTGCAACTATCTTTTGATTGATAGTAGGTTCTTGTGTTTCTACTACATTAATTCTCTTGATAGGATCATCTTTATCATCAAGAAGGTCTTTGATCTCTTTAGGCAATTTTTCATAGGGGATGAGTTCTAAACTATCTGAATCACTATCTGATGGTTTTGTTTCTTCTTTCTTAAGAAGAGGTTCCCCTGGTGCGATCTGCTCTATGACATGAGAGCAATTACCTTTGAGGTGATAGGGTTTCTTCTTAAAGCCTAAGCCAACTTTATCTTTATTTTCTCTACCAGTATGTGGGAGAGGTGCCACGAGACCTTTTCCTCTGAATCCTAGAGGCCCTTGACCTAAATATCCCATCTTAGCTATTAATTTATCTCTTGGACCATCTGACTTGGAAGGGAGTTTGGACACTGCAGAGTCACCAGTTTGAACAACTTGAGATTCAGGTTCATCTTTTTAGAGCCATGATAGCACAGCTTCATCCTCTTCAAAATCTTGCTTGGATACTTGTTTTGCTACAAAATTCTTTTTATATGATTCAAGAGGTTCTTTAGAGCCTGGTTTGGATTGTTTCAAAGATTGCCCATAAGACTTAGGCGAGATAGGGAGAGATGTCAAAGATAAGACTGGCTCGATAGTATATTCTCCCATGCCATTTTCTTTGATATTAACCTCTTTTGCAAGATCTTCCATTTTAGATGTGGATGCTTCTTTAGTTGGTTCAATGGAAGATTCTTTTTTATTAGGTACAAGCTTATCTGCACTTTCCTTCAAGGTGTTGCAAGTTGTATTCAGATCTGTGGGGATAGTAACCTCTACTCCTTCATAAGGAAACTTCAAACATTGATGGTATGTAGAAGGAATAGCTTGCATTTCATGTATCCATGGTCTCCCTAGAAGGACATTGTAGGCCAAAGGTAGATCAAGCACTTGACAGATGGTATCTTTGATAACTAGACCCACTCTGATAGGTAAGACAATGGTGCCTTTAGAATATCTTTCTTGTTCATCATAGGCCTTGATAGTTATTTTCTTTCAAGTATCAATAGCCAATTTTGAAAATCCCAATTGTGTGATCAAGCTGTAAGAATAGATGTTTAGGCTAGCGCCCCCATCTATCAACACACATTTGACTCTACGGTTCTAGATCAAGACTTCTATATGCAAAGGCTGATTATGTGGGTGACTCAAGGAGTTGTCATCTTCCTTTGAAAAGGAGATATATTGCGGAGATGTAAGATGTCCAACCATAGTCTGGAACCTATCTAAATCAATGTCATTAGGAACATTGGAACCGAGCAAAGCTTTATCGAGAATGGCTTTATGAGCTGGAGATATTCAAAGCAACTCAAACATGGAGATTTTTGCATTAGTGTGCTGGAGTTGTTGAACAATGCTATAAGATGTAGGCCTTGTATCCTTTGGATTGGAAGATTTGGAAGCAGCCTTCTCTTTAGAAGTAGATGAAAGATTGAAGGGTACCTTAGGGACATTTGATGAATCTGGGATTTGTCCTTTCAGATGCATTTGAGCTTGTGATTGAGTAACTACGTTAGCTAAGGAATGATCTCTATCTCTTTGTATGATTGTGATGACATTGCAACTTTCAGAGAGACATGGTTAAACCATATTGATGACAACATTATTTCTAGGGTAGGCATAGTTGACTTTTGCCCCAATATTAGGCTAAGAAGTTGAAACTTCTTGACCATGTTTCAGAAATGGTTCTATGAATGCTATATGATCGTTATTGCTCTTGGGATTCTTAATTGTGATGTCTCCACTATCGATCAGATCTTGAATGGTATGCTTCAAGTGGTAGCAACTACTAGTTTTGTGACCTTTACTCCGATGGAAATCATAGAATTCATTTTCTCTCCACCATTTCGGTTTGGGGTCCTGATCATTTGGTTGGATTGGTGTTAAAGAGATGATGTTATTAGCCAGTAGAGTTTTCATAGCTGATTCTAAAGACTCTCGTAGAGGAGTAAATTTTTTATGTTTATCCCATTTTTTGTATTTTGGCTTTTTCTCTGAAGCTTTAATGGCTTGAGTGCCAAGAGTGAGATTGTAGGCTGGTGCCTTTGATGGGGCACAGACAGTGTCAACAATGCCATCTATGATGATGCCTTTGTTCTTGTTCCAATTTTTGTTCTTGTCTTTAGAACTGGATCCTGATTCGCACTTGTCTTTTTGAAGTGTGATTTCTCCTTTTTTCACAAGCACTTTTTCAATTTTGATAGCATTATCCACCATCTTATCAAAAGATGTATGATCTTGCATTTGTAGAGGATAATTGATTTTTGGAACAAGGTTATTGATGAAGATTTCCAGTTTTTCTATTTCTGGAATAGGTCTGGCATATAGAGAGAACTTCTTCCTCCATCTCTTGAGAAATGTTAGGAATGGTTCCCCTGGGTATTGTTTGAGATTATAGATATCGATCATGGTGACTGGGTGTTGAATATTGTAGGAGTATTGTTGATAAAACAATTTGATCAACTCCTCAAAAGTTTTGATAGTAGAAGGCAATTTTGAAAACCAATGAATGGACGCTCCCCCTAGAGATTGAGGGAAGAGGCGCATAAGGTAGGTCGGTTCATGCATGAACTCCATTGATTGTGTACAAAATTCCCTGACATGATCTTGAGGGTCAGAGTGCCCATCATATTTATCATACTTTGCCATCTCCACTCTTTTTGGAAATGGTGGCATGTACAAGTCTTTGTCAAATGGAAAAGGACATAGAGCCTCCATGGAGAACTCTTTAGGTTCCTTCTCTTTCTTGAGATTGTTAAGCTCAACTTGTATAGCATGCATTTGTTTCATCATAACCATGAGTGGATTCTCTTCCTCATGTGTAATGATGTCTTCAACATTAAAGTTGGGAGGAAGTTTAGCTCCTTGATGAGCTAATTGTAAAAAGTATGCTTCTCTATCTTCTTTCAAGAAATGCTTCATCATTCGTTTGAAGTTATCATCATTTTGATATTGAGAAATTTCTTTAGGTGTGGGTTCCTGATCTACACTATGTTGAGATTGAGCTCTTTGAGAGCCAAAATTTGTCCCTGCTTGAGACATGGTAGGAGTTTGTGCACTCCTTGGATTAGATTGATGAGGGGTATGTTGAGTACCTCCGTGAGTTGATGGAGGAGGTATGTAACTAGATTTCAATCGGTAGTTGCCAAGACCATCATCCTCATAAAGACCAAAATTGATGAGTTGCTCAAGAGTTGGAGTTTGGAGAGTGGTGATAGATTTCTTGTGAGAGGAAGCTCTAGTCTCCACCATTCACCTCAAGTGAAACAAAAGAATAAGATCCAGATAACCGAAGAATGAATTGAATCAAGATGATCAAATGACACAACCTTGTCAAGGTTTGATTGATTTGAAGATTTGATTAGATGTGGATGAATGATACTGTGCCCTGGATGTATGGGTAGGTTCCCAAAAGATAGTGGACAAGATATCACAACACTTAGTCATTTTGATGATTGATTGAAGATTGATAGTTACGACAAGGTTTTGACACAGGATGATAAGGACTCAAATCAATTAAATAGAAGGCTGAATCAGATTCAAAAAGGCCACTTTAGAAAAATGATTGGATTCTCAATAGCTACTGCTCTATTCCTAACATGGTGATTTGATCAACAGATTCTGAAATAGGCTGAAAAGGCTAAATATCTAGCAATTCTGACAATTTTCTAACAACTCTCAAAAATTTCCCAAACGACACTCTATAGACTCGTACGATAGTGGGTATGCTATGAAATGACAGTTGCAAAACTTGTACGATAGTTGGGCAGCAATGAAATGATAGTTGCAAAACTCGTACGACAGTTGGGTGGCAATGAAATGATAGTTGAAAATCTCATACGACAGTTGCAAGATTTTGACTTTGAGAATTTATTGGCATGGAAACTCGTATGACACTGGGTACTCAATCATACGACAGATGGGTTGTAATGAAATGACACTTGGAAAAACTCGTATGACTTTTGACTTCCTGAAATGATTTTTGACTCTAGAAAGGATTTTACGTCAATTTTTGCAAAATTTTGAGTTTGCAGATTCGGATTGTTTGCAAATTTCAATGTCCAGATTTGAGGATTGTAACAGATTTGTCTATTTTCAATAACCAGATAGATAAACAAGCATGTGGTTTCAAGCATGTCTGAAAACAATGAACAAGGGCAAAAGCAACCTTGTGCATGAACAATCAAGTGACTTATTCGTTCTAATCCTCAGAAGTGCTAATTGTGTATGTTCCAAAAATGTTTTGTAATAATGTACATATACCCTATAAAATGAAAATTTGGCCTCGCTAGGGTTTTTAGTAATGGTTTGACTTTGCAACTTTTATGATCCAAAGGGGTGAACTCCAATCCCAGTGCACCAGGGTTTTGACACAGTCTGAGAACTTAACCTTCAGGAGCTACTAGGGAGATCTGAAAACCCAACAATGAACCATACCCATGGAGATTTCTTCCACAAGGACATTTATATAGCGGCTATCACTAACACGGCAAAAATGGCTATTACCACTTGAGGTTTGGTCAATGCAGTTTTCCCTATGAAGGGATTGTCCACTATAGTTAACCCTCTCTAAAAGTGACTCACAGTATGATACCACAAGGGGACTTGGCTCCAGATCTAAGGTTTTGATGCCTCTTCACTTTTAACCCAAACAAAGCAAGCAGATTAATTCGACACGCTAAGACAAAGTTTTGCTTCACCAAGGTCTATGATGTCAACTCCACATATCAATCTCTCTGGGGAGAGAATGTATCTATCAACCTCTCTAGGGAGAGAATGTATCAATCAATAAGGGAAGATGCACTAACCAATTTTGATTCACCAAAAGCTTGTGATGTCTACCCCACGTGATCTATCAACCTCTCCTAGGAGAGAATGCATTGATCAATAAGAGAAGACGCACTAACCAAGTTGAATGTGAAACACACTAAGTATCCTCCCTACCTACAAGGATTCTATCATCAAGAAGGATTTCACTGGGAATCCAATCTCTCAAGAATCATGAATAGTGTTCATAGGCCCTAATTACTATGTGAGCACAAATGTATGTTTCCAAAAGAAAATCTACCAAAAGTACCCAAAAAGCAGAAAGAGGAACACTTAACGCTTAAAGTGAATATGAGATGAGTCCACAAGGTGGAACACTTAACACCTCACACAAGCTGAAAATGAGTCCCCAACTTAGAAAACAAGTGAGTTCCTAAAAGACCAAAAGGGTTGCCTGGTGGAACACTTAACGCTTCTTTCCTGTAGACCCCTCCCCTTTATGGCGCTGAGATTGCAACCACAGGGCAGAATGAGGGGCCGGTGGATTAGCGAGTCCAATAACCCAAAATAGCAATCAAGATCAATCACAAGTATCTAAGACTACTTAAAGAATCCTTAAGGGGTCACAACGTAGTATCAATTATGCAAGTGTGTAAAACAAAAGCATGAAAAGAATCACCCAAGCTAGACACACGAGAGATTTATTTTAAGCCCCAAATTGAAATATTATCAGCACAAGTGGAATACCTGAGATCCTTGCAACACGATTAGTAGATTTTACCTGATTTTAGCAAACTTTACACTTTTTTTCAATCAAAACCAGCAAGAGTCAATCAAAAATAGAGAATTCCAACTGTTAAGATTAGCTGTTAGTCAAAATCCAAAAATCAAATCTAACAAACTACCTGCAAAAATGAAACTTCAATTGAAATCTGATGCCTAAACTCATACAATAGTGGGTCTATTACCAAATGATAGTAAGAAACTTGTACGACAGTGGGTATGCTCCCAGACGACAGTCTGGAAACTCGTACGACACTGGGTGTCTGATGAAATGATAATCCAGCTTCCAAACCATAGTGGGTGCCTGATGAAATGATACTCGGTCAACTGTCGTACAACAGCAGGCTCAAACTCATACGACTTTTGTCAAAAACTCGTATGAAGATTGTACGGACAGAAAATAAAAATCATATTTTTGCACAAAAACTGAGGAGAAAAAGACAAAAATTGATAGAATTGAATTGGAAACCTATTTTAGGGCCCCACGGTGGGTGCCAAAAATGTGCGTGTGAAAATTGTACCTTATTTGTAGACACAACGCTTCAGTAAAATATTAGAGGTTAGCAAAAATCAAAATCATGCAAAATTGAAATCTAATTTAACCAAGCGATTTACTGCCTTCTAGTAGATGTGAGATTGATGTTCTCAGATTGTTATCGAGATCAGTGACCTAGACGACACCTAAATGAAGGATTTGGATGCAAAACTGATATGAAATATGAATGCAATTAATCTATATTTTTGATATTTTCTATGCAATGATATGAAAAATGATATGAAATCTATGATATGTAAAAACTGATATGCTATGAATTGATCTAACAATGATATGAATCTATGCTAAATGATATGCAATGCTCAAAACTAGAAAGATCTCACAATAGCTTGGATTTGCAAAGATGATTCTTCAGACTCCAATTCGACAGTGTGAGAATGAAAATTCATGGATACAAATTTGAGAGATGAATTATGAAGAGCTGAGCCTTGTTTTTATAGAAATCCAGGGCTTTAGAGGTGCATGGAAGAAAGCCATAAATCACTCAGATTAACTCAGCTTGATTTTTGAGTTATCTGATAATAAAGATAATTTAATTCACAAAAACATGCAAATCATGCAAAAACAACTTTTTAACTCAAATTAGAAGTTTAGATCAATTTTAAAACTCAAAAATGATGTTGAGTTCCAAAAAGTCAATAACTTGCATTGATTTTTTGATTTGGAGTTTAACTGTTTCTTTTGAATGTGCATAATAATTATGAATTAATTAAATAAATAAAGTGATTTATTCTCAACTTAACTGATTTTTGAAAATAAATAATTGATTTATGGGTTAATCAATTATTTAATCAAACTTTTATTAAAAACTATATTATTAAATAATGACAACTTTCTTTAATTAATTAAATAAAAATTTAATCAATTATTCATAGGATATTGGATTTATTGTCAAAATTAAATAATACAATTAATAATAGATAGAATTAAATTTAATTACATAATTAAGTGGCAAGATATTAAATCTAATTAATTAAATATGAAAATATTCAATTAATCAAACTTAGGATAAATGTGATTTATCACCAAATAATCATTAAATTAAAGATAATTAAGATAATTAGGAATATTGCTAGGAATATTCCCTGATGCAAAATTTAAGATAATCAATTATGATTCGATGATGTTTAGATGTGCCTTAGGTTAGGACTTTGATGTCGATTTCATTCGATATGTCGATGTAGGAGATTAATGAACTTATAGCCCATTTTTGGGGTATTACAACCACAAAGTCCATACTTACACACTCCCATGGTCTATTTGGAATTGGTAGAGGTTGATAGAGTCTTGCATTGCTTGAACCTCCTTTAGCTCTTTGACATACTCCACATTGCTCTACATACCTCCTGACATCCCTTACTAGCTTAGGCCAAAAGTAGTATCTCTGTACTAACTCCAATGTCTTGTTTATGCCAAAATGTCCACTTAGGCTGCCATTATGCTTCTCTTGGATCACATTTTCTCTCATGGATCCTCTAGGTTCACAAAGCTGATTACCTTTAAACAACAATCTATTCTAAAGGGTGTAATCTGCAAACTCACCATGAAAATGGTTCTCAAACTCTAGGCACACCTTGTAGGCTTGTGAGAAGTCTTCATCCTCCTCATATAAGTCTTTAAAACCTACTATTCCAATGCTTTGCAGCTGTACCTCTTGGACAGTCAATAACTTCCTACTCAAGGCATCTGCTACCTTGTTGAGCTGCCCTTTCTTGTGCTTGATTATGAAGGTAAAGGATTGGAGATATTCCATCCACTTCAAGTTCCTATTACTAAGCTTCTCCTAAGTGTTTATGTAGCTTAAAGTCTAGTTATCAGTAAAGACAACAAATTCTTTTGGCAAAAGGTAATGCCTCCACTTCTTGAGAGATTGTACTAATGCATACAACTCCAAGTCATAAGTTGAATACTTCTTCTTTGTTTCATTGAGTTTCTCACTAAAGAATGCCATAGGCCTTCCTTCTTGACTCAATACACCACCTACTGCTATACCACTTGCATCACATTCAATGGTGAACAACTTATCAAAAGTAGGTAAGAGTAGAATTGGTTTGGTTGCTACCTCTTGCTTCAATGTTTGCAATGCTTTCTCAGCTACCTCAGTCTATTTGAACTTTGTTTGCAGCCCTCCTTTGATGGTGTCAAGCACTAGTGCACATATCCCACTAAAGTTCCTCACAAACTTACTATAAAATTGTGCTAAGCCATGAAAACTTCTAACTTCAGTCCCTGTTTTAGGAGCAGGCCAATTCAAGATTGCCTCTACCTTGCTTGGGTCCATTTTCAGAGTACCCTTGGACACCACAAAGCCTAACTAAACCAGCTCTTGCTACATGAACTCACACTTTTCCAAATTGATGGCTAATTTCTCTTCATGTAGCTTCTTCATAACCAGCCTTAAGTGCTCAAGATGCTCTTCTTTTGTCTTGCTATAGATGAGTATATCATCTAGATACACCACCACAAATCTCCCTGTGAAGTCCTTCAAGACCTCATTCATTAACCTCATGAAAGTGCTTGGGGCATTGGTAAGCCCAAATGGCATCACAAGCCATTCATACAACCCATCTATGGTTTTAAAATTGTTCTTCCACTCATCACCCTCCTTAACTCTAATTTGGTGATAACCACTCTTCAAATCCAACATAGTAAAGTACATAGCACCTCCTAAGCAATCCATCAAATCTTCTATTCATGGAATTGGGAATCTATACCTAATAGTGATCCTATTAATAGCCCTTTAATCTATGCAAAGTCTCCATTTTCCTCCTTTCTTGGATGCTAAGACCACTGGGACTACACATGGACTAATACTCTTCTTGATCAGCCCTTGATCCAATAGTTCTTGCACTTGTCTTGCCACTTCCTTATTCTGGTCTAGGGTAAGCTTATATGCTACTTTATTAGGAAAAGATGCACCAAGTACAAAGTCTATTTGATGACTTATAGCTCTTCTTGGAGGTAAGGTGGTAGGGGTTCCATCACTTACTATATCTCTGAATTCTTCCAGCATTTGTTGCACTTCCAATGGTAAATCTACCTTCAAATTCTTGTCCTCCTCCTTTGGTTTCACCATAATAGCACATCCTATGGTCTCCTCATCCTGTAGAGCATGTAAGAACTCCTTACCACTACTAAGAAACACACTAGGTGTCTTAGAACCCTCTTCATTCTCTGTTATGGACTGAATTTTGAAAGTCCTTGCATCTTTCTTAAAAGAAATGGAGTTCTCCTCTCCATCATAGATCATCTTTCTATCAAATTGCCAGGGTCTTCCCAATAGAAGATGGCATGCATCCATGGGTAAGACATCACAAAGAATTCTATCTTTATAACCTCCAATGGAAAACTCTACCCATTTCTACTCATTAACTAGCACACTTTGCTCCTAGTTCAACCAAGTTACCTTGTATGGATTTGCATGTGGAACCTTTGTGAGTTTAAGCTTCTTTGCTACTTCCTTTGCTATGATGTTATCTATAGATCCCGAATCCACAATAACCTTGCAAACTTTGCCTTGT
Organism: Chamaecyparis obtusa; assembly: GCA_027943335.1. Lineage (NCBI taxonomy): Eukaryota > Viridiplantae > Streptophyta > Pinopsida > Cupressales > Cupressaceae > Chamaecyparis > Chamaecyparis obtusa. The sequence continues at coordinate 238,089 of BSBK01003089.1, forward strand.
ATCTTGCACCTGACTCTAAAAAGAGCCCTTCTTTACTTGGGTTCACCTTGATTAGGCTGCCTGATAAGTACCCTCCTAAACATTAGGTTCTCACCCATTTCTAATTCCAATTTGCTGACCTCATTAGTGCATGAGCTGATTTTGTCCTCTTGGGTATATGCTACCCTCTTCTCATTATGTGAAGCTGATGGTTTATTAGGACACCTATAGGTAGGGTGTCCAAGTTGTCCACACTGATAGCACTTCATGGTGGGAAAGTAGGAGCTGCCCCTTCATGTTCCTCTTCCTCTACTTCCTTGAGAACCTCTTCCTCTACCATAAGATCCTCTTATACTGATTTCTAAACTTTGTTCCAAGAGTCTACTCTCCCCTTTATTTCTTGATTCACCACCTCTACTAGAACCTCCTCTCTAACCCCCTCTAGAGTCTCTACCTCTTCCTCTATTCTTGGAATTAGGTTCTTGCTTTCTCCTTTATTTGTCTTCAAGCTTTTGTGCCATATGCTGACATCCAAGTATAGTGGTGGGAGTAAACAAACTCATCTCCTCTACTATGCTCCATTTCAAACCACGGAGGTACCGTGCCACTTTAATGCTTTCATCTTCTTGGATCCTAGATCTCAAGCTCAACTTGTGGAACTCTTCAATATAGGTAGCTACATCCATCTCCTTCTATCTAAGTGTCAACCTTTTCTTATTCTGTTGTATTTCATAATCAATTGGTAAGTATGCTTCCCTGAATTTGCTAACCATAGCTTTCCAATTAGCAATTAGATTCTTTCCTTCTTTCTCCCTTTCACCTTGCAAGTAGTTCCACCAGGTTAATGCTTGTCCTCTCAACCTAGATTTGGCCACCTTGAACTTCTATGCTTCTAAGATCTCTTCACATTCAAATTGATTCTCCATGCCTTCAATCCATTGCATCACAAGCTCAGTATCCATCTTGCCAGTCAGTAATGGGACACCTTCAAGTTCCTGGCCTGTGATAACCTTCAGGGCTTTGAGAAACTGCTCATCTTGTGTTGGAGGATTAGGTGTAGGTACATCATCATCAAGATTCTTCTCTTTTCCCTTAGCATCCTCCTCCTCCATTCTATCTTTCACCTTATCTACTTTTTCTTGGACATCATCCAAGAGTTGCTCCATTTGCATCAATCTTTCCTGTAGGAGTCTGTTAGCTTCCTCCTAATCTTCTACCTTCTTAGAAAGCTTTGGTCACCATTTTCTTCTTTTGAGATGATCCAATTGATTCTTCTGGTGGTTGAAACATCCACCTTTCACTTCCCAAGCCTTAAGAGGCTCTAATACCAATTTGATGGGGAGGCTAAGATAGACTAGCTTAGTCTATGCCCCTGATCCTCTCTAGGATCTAGGTGTTCTTCTGACACCCCTATTGGTCTATAAGCTTCCTTATCTCTCCAAGGATCCCCTAACCTACCTAACCTACCCACCAAGTTAAATAATTTCATCCATCAACATGATAAGCTTTGCTATCTAGCTACTAGCCTTTACCTACGCTTAATAAGGGTCTTTTGGCTTCCAATTCTATCCCACACTCCAACAGTGAGTTTTAAAGGTTCCAAGGTGTTTTCAAGGCATTGGACACCTATTCATGATATTGGCTTGGGTGGGTCTTTACCCGATTGCATAGTTCCTTTGTAAAACAAGGCTACTAGAATAAGCCCAATTAGGCCTCTTCCAATTTTCTAAGACTTTTTCCTCCTTCCCCTCCAAGATTCAAGCCTTCTGCTCTTAATAACATCCACTTCAAATGATCAAACCTCAAGGATTTTTGGGCTCTCAACCCACCACCAGGTCGTACAATGCCTGTACCAAAATAGAGGGTTTCAAGGGCTATTTGAGGGTTTCAGGATCACAGTGCTGAAGTCTGCAACAACACCACTTCTAGACCTGTTCAAGACCTCTCTTCCACAAGACTTAGCCTTCTTTCATGCACCTTAAATCCCTCCAAAGGGCATGCTATGAAACCCTTCCTACTGTCTATTGGAGTCCTTTATCTGTTGACTGCTCCTAGCCGGGCTATGCCTTAGCTCGCCTAGGGCTTTGTCAAACAATTGTTTGCACACATGCTCTAGGGCCCTGCATTATGGTACAAGCTCATTTGGTTCTGTACTCTCAAAATCCATAGATCCATGGTGTTCCCACAGTGGAGACCAAAGTTACAGCCCCTTTATTCCATGCCTCTCCAAACTGGTAGAGAGCAGTCTAGAACAAAAGAAGAAAGGAAAAACTACAATAGTAAACTGAGAAATGGAACTACAACACTCAAAATGAAAGTCTAAACACTCAAATTAGTATATACAATGTGGATTCACACAAATCTATTTGTATTCACTAATTCTCAATCCCTCAATAGTGACTGTTACAATTTAAAAAAAACTCTAGCAGTCTAATCTCTCGTACTGTACCTACACAAAAAATGACTTCCAACCATACTTTAGGGTTTGTTAGGTCCTATAAAGTCTCCCTCCATTGGTGAGTACTTATTTAGGGCTTTCTTTCATGTTTAGGAAGTTTAAATCCTTTACAAGAAAAAGTTACTAGCAACTTTTGAGCAACTTTTATTGTTGCTTGAGCAATTTGGCTCCTTCATTATAAAGACCTACTTAGATCCTATCAAAGCACTCTTGTTCTCTAAACTCCACCAAATACTCAACCTAAGACCTCCAAACATCCAACAAAGCACTGATTTCAAGTTGACAATAGTCCTTGAATCAATGTGCATTACAAATGAGAAGAACCAATAAACTTCTAGGACTTAGACAGCCTAGACACAACAAAAATGAGCTTCAAGCTCTTATTCTAATTACAACTTCATCACTGAAGATGCACACACCAAAAATGGATGGTGAGGTCCCTCATAGGGGTGCTCCTACACTATTTGACCATGAGGTTGACCATGGTTAACCAAGTTGAAATTTTGATAGTTTAATGTACTGACGGAGTCAAGGTTGGGGAATCCAATGAAGGACTGACTGACCTTGCAACCAAACCAATACACAATGGAAAATACACAACAACAATAATAGATCTGATAGAGAACATAAATGTTTATTCATTTAATCATGGATTACATGCAATTTGTCAGCTTGTAAGGCCTTCCTGGTTATGGCCAGATACAAAGCAAGTAACAATCTATAAGATCTCACAGGATCTAACCTTTTCTACAACATCAGTATTTAGCTAGCCCAAGTCTGCAACACACAGCACATTGGTAGGCACCCAAGAAATATCTAAACTTGTACTCAAACTTCCAAGCAATCTTCCTATTCCTAAGCTCACAGGCTACTAACACTCCTACTAAAATATCCTCCCTAAACATCTACCCAAACATCCTATAAATACTGATTCCTAGCCACTAGTCAGCTAATGAAACAATTAACCCTCACAAACAAATATTAAATGCCAAAACATCAGTCAGCTCTCAAATAGCCTTACAAATAAAAATAAACTCTCCAAGATGTCCCCAAATGGTCATTAGATCCACATAAAAGAATGCAATATGCTAGATCTAGGTCCCCACATGTCCAATGGTCAATCCATAACTCAAGGAGCATGAACCAAATCAAGAAAACTAGTCGGCCAAGCCAATCCATCCAAACAAACCAAGTCGGTAAGCAAGAACACTAAGTAACAGAGAAATAACCAAGCGCTAGTGAACCAACCATGCCAAGCATGACTAAGCAATGCAGTTATCATCGAGCACCAGTGAACTGACACCTTCAGTTACTGAGCCTTCTTTAGAGACCGAGCACCTTGGTAACCACAGAAACTGAGAAACCAGTCTCCCAAACTGAGAAAATACTCCACAAAACCAAAATCAAAACTAACAATCTACCTTCAAAGGCAAACATATTTTTGTTTGATAATGGATTTCCAAGAATCCTAGGATGCTCCTGCATCAGACACCCCAGGTAAGAAAGATTTTCTCATAAGGAAATTAGGAACATCTCAAGGGAATCAGAATAGGTATGCCAAATATGTTCTTCACCCATATCTCTTCTTGTCCTTTACTCCAAGTAGTCTTCACTTCATTCATTCCTCCCTGCAACAAGTTCTTCTACTTTCCACTTTTCTTATCCTTTCGGTTGCTAACTGATAGAAATTGATTCTGACCACTACCGATCACATCAGTGTCTCGATAAACACCATCTTCTCTGGACTCATCAATCAGCTCAATATCATCTGTATCTCTCTATTTCATGAATGTTATCATCTATTGTACCATCTTTGTTAGAAAGATCATCTGCCTCTTAATCTCAACAAACTCTTCAGATATATCATTCTCCTTCTCTTTCAAACTAGGCTTTGTAGGAATAGGTTCATCCATCCTCTTCTCCTGAGGTTTGTCATAGGAAAATACCTAATATCTCCATCCCTTAATCCATATCTCCTGTAAAGGTAACAACTTATGCCGAGCTCCTTCATACCTAACCACATAGGTGTTAGCATGACCATCAAACAAAACATTTATGTCAAATTTCCAAGGTCTACTGAGCAACAGATGACAAGCATCCATAGGCAATATATCACACAATATTTCATCATGATAAGACCCAATCTAGAAATTAACCAAGCATTGTTCTTCAATCATAACCTTAGTCACATCTTGTATCCAACTAATCTGATAAGGATTAGGATGCTTCCTTTCCAAATTCAACTTACTAACCATCTCATCTAAAACAAAGTTCTTAGAATTTCCACCATCAACTATGACATTACATACATTATTCTTGCACTTACATCTAGTTCTGAACAGATTCCTTCTTTGTACCAGTTCCTGGACACATGCAGCTAATCTCCTAGTGATAAGTATCTCACCTTTTTCTACAATATTCACAATATCTTCTTTAGTAGTCAGTGCCACCCTCTTCTTAGGACAATGAAAACTTCTGTGACTAGCTTCACCATAGTTATAACAAGTACCGATGAACTCATTCTTCCACCTTCCTCTCTGTCCATTATTGAAGTTCTTAGTACCTTGACAACTGCTAGATCCCACATCAGGCTTAGGATTCTCTGTCACATCACTTTCATTAATTGTTTCCCTAGTCTTACCTCCTCGGTTCCTATTGTTCTTTCTTCCCTCAAACTTCTTATTTAGCTTCTCTTCAATCTTTAATGCCATCTAATAAGCATCACCAATTGTTTTCATCCGAATAGTAAGTAACTCTTCTTGAATACTAGGTATCAAACCATAAACATACCTAGAAACCTTCTCTTTATCAGCTTCAGAATGACCAGTCCTAATCAGGATTCTATAAAAGTCCTCGGTATACTCCTACACCAATTTGTTAGTCTACTTAAAATCTTGCATCTTCTTAAACATGTCCAATTCATAATCCACCGAAATGAATTACTTCTTCAACTTATCCACCATTCGGTTCCATTTAATGATCTTTTCCTTTCCTCTCCTACTTCTTTCCAACTGAACTTCTCTCCACAAAATATTTGCATGACCTTTCAACTTCGTCTTTGCAAATCTAACCCTATCAAGATCTTCTATTTCTTCATACTCAAATTACTCATCCATCTCATTAATCCAATCAATCATCTCTTCTAGCCTAAGGCTTCTAGCAAATGCAAAAACTTCAATCTTAGGTCTTTTCCCAATCTTAGACATGGCCTTCAGTATTCCATTCTCTTCAAGATCTCTAGCTTCTTCTACAGCTTCTTCAAAATGATCTTCCTCCTCAGATTCATCATCACTATCCTCTTCCAAGGTAAGCTTATTCTCTCTTAATTCCTCTTGCAGATCTTGCACTTGTTTCTGCAAAGCCCTAAAATCATCAAGACTAAATTCTCCAGCAGCTTCTTCCTCTGAGATCTCATGATTTCTCCTCAGAGGCATCTTCAAATCAAGATCTAGATACAAGCACACAAGATCTACTCGGCTCCAATAGGAACAAAATTTTCTCTGATACCACCTGACGCAGTCAAGGTTGGGGAATCCAATGAAGGACTGACCGACCTTGCAGCCAAACCTATAAGCAATAGAAAATGCACAACAACAACAACAAATCTGATAAAGAACAAAAATCTTTATTCATTTAATCACTAATTACATGCAATGTGTCGAGCTATAAAGCCTTCCCGGTTATGGCCAGATACAAAGCAAGTAATAGTCTACAAGATCTCACAAGATCCAACCTTTTCTACAATATCAATATTCAACTAGTCCAGGTCTGCAACACACGGCACACTGGCAGGCACCCAGGAAAGATCTAAACTTGTACTCAAACTTCAAAGAAATCTTCCCGTTCCTAAGCTCACAGGCTACAAACACCCCTACTAAAATCTCCTCCCTAAACATCTACCCAAACATCCTATAAATACTGATTCCTAGCTACAAGTCAGCTGATGAAAAAATTAACCCTCACAAACAAATATTAAATGCCAAAACATTAGTCGGCTCTCAAATAGCCTTACAAATAAAAATAAACTCTCCAAGATGGCCCCAAATGGTCATCAGATCTACATAGAAGAATGCAACACACCAGATCTAGGTCCCCACACATGCAATAGTGAATTTGTAACTCGAGGAGCGTGACCCAAATCAATGGAACTAGTCGGCCAAGCCGATCGATCCAAACAAACCAAGTTGGTAAGCAAGAACACCGAGCAACAAAGAAATAACCGAGTGCCAGTCAATTGACCATGCCAAGCATGACCGAGAAATGCAATTATCACCGAGCGCTAGTGAACCGATGCCTTTAGTTACCAAGCATTCTTCAGAGACTGAGCACCCTAGTAACCATAGAAACTGACCCACCAATCTCCCAAACTGAGCAAGTACTCCACCAAAGCAAGATCAAAACTAACAATCTACCTTCAAAGAAAAACATATTTTTCATTGATATAGGATTTCCAAGAATCCTAGGATGCTGCTGCATCATGTACGATAATCAGTTAAGTTGAATACTAGATTTCATTGATATCATGAAGGTCGATTATGCAAGCAGTCGGCCATTCTGGGTCCAAAAATTTTAAATTACAATTTTGAGAAATAAATGATCTCAGATTTTGATTTTGATCACGAAAATGGGTTCATAACATCAAAATTAGTTAGGGGTGCAATTTCATGCAAAATGAAGCACTTTGAAAAATTAGGTAAAAACCTATATAAATCCCAAAAGGATCATTTTCAATTCATTTCAACTTGTTGGCTTTATAAAACTTGGTGGAGCCCTCTGAGAGCCAAAATGCAAGTGCCTATGTCATCTCATCATTTCAAGCACTCACGGCGATACCAAAGACCACATCAATATGGGAATCTACTAAATGGAACTCTGTGCCTCTTTGTGAATTCAAATTGAGAGCTTTTCATGCATTCTAGGATTTTTAGGATGTTTTTTTGAATTTTTGAATTTTTGCATTATGTTATGTCGTATGATAACTTGTTGGGACTCGTACGACATTCCAAGTCCAAATAGAGTGTCATGCCTATTCTTGTTGTTTTTCATATGAGGGACACCCATTTATGACATTTTTTTGGGTCCCTCAATTATCTTGCGAGAACCTATATAGTGTTGTATAACCATGAAGTATCATTTAGGTTGATGTAGATTGTCGTACAACACTTGGTACTAGTCTAAATTATCGTATGGAAAATAGAGAGCATTTTTTCTGTCCTTAGGTTAATTTTTCAAAAAATTTGATTGCAAGGTTGATTTTCTTAGCCTTTAATGAACTTATGGATATGCTCATTTTCTCATTTTCCATTCCTTTAGCCTAATTTTTTAGCAAAGTTTTGATAGTTGTCCCATTTTTGTGCTTTGTAGGTTATGTACCTAGATGTTCATGTTTTTATCTCGCATCCCACAACATAGAGACTATGCCTAGCCCTAACTGATCCTTTGAGAGTGTACCTTGTAGCATGTAGATTTGAGTACCTCATTAGTTTTCTTGATATTCAGGTGAACCATGGACTGATCACTGCTCTCATTGAGCATTTCCATTCTGAGAATCAGACTTTCCACCTCCTGATAGGAGAGCTTACAGCTACTCCAAAGGATGTTTATAGGATTTTCTGTATTCCATTTGATGGCCCTCGCCCAAACTATGTTAGTGCAGGTAATACAGGTTTGGTAGCATTTCGTACGTTATTTGATGCAAAGGAGAAGATTGCACAAAAGATCTCATGGGAGATGCTCATTTAGTGATATGGGTAGACCCAAAGGTTAGAGTGAATCATAACAAGGATGATCAGAGGGATCATCATGTCTGACCATCAGCACAATAGTCTTCTTATGGGGCAGGTTCCTATGATTCAACATTTGATGGAGAGTCCCACAAAGCTAGGATAGGGTCAGTGTATGATGGCTCACATGTTCTCAGAGAGGTGTGAGATCATCTATCATGAGGCAAAATGATTTGCATTTGGTTCTATTGTATTGCAGATTTGGGCATGGGAGCATATTCCCATATGCAGACTGATCTATGGAGATGATAGGTAGCCTCAAGAGCCACTCATATATAGATACTCAGGTTTTTTCACATAGGTCTGGATGGATCACACTGAGTACTAGTGACGGGTTCTTGATGACATGATAGTCGTTACATGGAGACTTTACCTCCAAATTGAGGCTTGGCGTATAGCTTGTGCCCAGTTTGGGTATTTTTACCAGAGCCATGTATTAATAGGGCGGTCTACCACCATCTTGGAGACATTTTTATCACTCACATCTTGAGATAGTATGGTCTAATTCAGGATGAGCCATAGGATTTTTCTACCTACACAAAATAGGTGCGAGAGCTTGGATTAGGATGGGAAGCTCAATTATCATATGCATTGTGCAGTCAGGAGTACAATGGTCTACAGGCAAGGGATTGGGACTACTGATCATAGGTAGTTGATGTAGGGACCACTGATGCATATGTTTCATATCAAGCACATCATCCTATCAGACATTTCTCTGATCCTACAGAGCTGATCCCAACCATGGAGGAGGTAGAGGATGTGATTGGTGCCCCTATCGGTAGAGGATAGAGGAGATGAGAGGTCCAGATCCTAATGGTGCACCCTACACCACCGAGGCTAAGAGAAGTGATGACCCCTCCAAGGCCAGTAGGACACATGAGGCCACCACCTATACCACAGACATCTCTAGTAGGTAGACCTACTATATTACAACATCGATATAGTGGAGGTGATGGTGGGACACTAGGAAGCATTGGTAGTATAGTTGGTGCTGAGGAGGTGCTTGGAGCACATCAAGATGTAGTGATGGAGGATGTGTAGGATGCCCCTAGATTTGATCTTGGAGTAGAGGTTCATCACCGTAAGGCATAGACTGACATAGGTGTTGGTGGGGGAGGTGAGGAGGATATGGAGGAGGGTGAGGCAGAAGTAGATGATGAGCCTAGATTGAGGCAGACTCCATAGGATGTCATTAGTTAGCTTAGGCACCAATTGAGAGATTAGGGGTTGCATAGTTTTTCATTGGAGGTGGAGCTGCAAGAGCGAGACAGATAGCTCCGAGATTGAGAGGCTGATGTTAGGCACCTACAAGCTGAGGTGATCCATCAAACTGGTCGCACTTCTTATTATGTGTTAGCCTATTATTTAGTAGTATCATAGGGTTAGAGAGTCACATCATACTCTTAGTACATGTTAGATTTTGAGGGAACTAGGGCCCCACGTGCCAAGCCACCACCAGATGCACTTGCAAGAGGAGTAGCACGTAATGTTGAAGACCAAGTCGACAGTTGATACCTGATTGTTCTCATTTTTTTCATTTTGATCATTCTTGATAGCTCATTATAGCTGATTATTTTGTATACTATGTCATTAGCGAACCCCTTGTACTTTTATGACATTTTATATATATATATATATGAGATCGGATTTAGTGGTTGTGACTTCATTATAGTTGTAATTTTGAGTTATGATGTTTTATTATGTGATGCAAATGTATGAAATTTTGTCCTTTCACTATTGAATGTGATGAATATGCAATGAATCTTTATTTTGAATGGATGAATATGCAATGCAGTGCAATGTTAGATGGTAAATGAATAATGCAATATATGTTTCATGTTTATGCTTTATGGATGCATATGTATGTATGCAAATGGATATGAGATGTTTATGAAAATGAGATGTTATGCAATGATGCACATGATATTTTTGTAGGTACATGAAGAGTTGAAGTGCTCAGTCATTGTCAAAATGGATGTTTAACCCCGAATGGTGACTGCTTGCTGATTAGATGGGGAGATCTTCACATGGAATTCAATCCTTGAGATGTGTTTGTTAGCACAAATTTATAGAATATCAAACATCAATTCTTTATTCAAATCATGAGAGAAATACAACCATGCAAAATGTAAATGTGGATTAAATGCAAGACCTAGGACTTAGCCACTGATCATATGTCAGTTTTTATCATCAATGAATATTTTTAGGTAACACCGAGTAATCGATACAATGTCCACTAGTTAGAAAACCATGAGCATATGAATATTGATTTTTATTTTAAAATGTCAGATTTAGATATAGGCACCAAGACACAAAAGCCAGGATGACCTGAATATCATGTCCATATTGATTTAGCAATTTGTATAAGAATCAGAACATAAACATTGTGATGACCTGAATACACCTTGCAGACAAACACACCAAGAATTTGCAGAGATCATTATGTTTCCAATGTGAATTACCTGCAGTGAACCTTTATCATTCACATCCTTGGGTAGTGTCTAATTTCATAGTAGGAGTAATAATAATTCAAAAAGATAAAATTTAGATCAAACTTCCCTAAAGCATCCAAGTATCAATGGTCAAGGTACACATGGTCATCCAATCATGATGGAGGCACTTATAGTGGACACCAATTCAATCCAAAATTTCCAAAGTTATTAGATTTTTACTTACAAATAAAATATTATGCCCCCATTCATCACTCTCTAAATCCCACAAAGGACATCATCGAGGAGCTCAAAGGGACAAAATATACATAAATCTCAATGTGAATCAATTATCATACAAGAAGATTAAGGCATGTTGCAAGATTGTTTTCCTTTGTTGTTATAGTTTTGATTGTGTTGTTGTTAGAAGAAAAATCATTTTCTGGTAGGGAGATAGACTAGTTGGCTAAGGGAGATCCTAGAAGGATCTTGACTGGATATGACTTGTCTCAAGCTACTCAGGGCCATAGGATATGATATTGATTTCCCCCAAGTGAGAACTTTGATAGGATGTTGACGCTTTTGTTGGGTGGTGCACAGACTGACTTTATTGAAAACGAGATGGAAGAAGCAAACTAGGAGATAGGTACAAACTAAAGCAATACTGAAAGCTTGGAAATACCAAGATTGTGCTAATAGATAGGACATTTTGATACAAGTGGTGCCCCTTTGCTAAGTTTTCACCATCTTGGTAGAGATTCTATTTTTTCTACCAAGGCGCCTATTTACCAGGTTTTCACGCGTCTATTGCTAGGTTTTCACCAAGGTGACCCCTTTTTTCAAGGTTTTTTCTAATTTTTATGCTTTTTTCAGGACATTGATCACATACTAAATGTCTTAGGCATAGAATTCTTCAAATGGGGAATGTTGATTAGTTAATGGAGTTGTTCTCCTTCAATCATTGAGAGTTGATAGGCTCCAGTGCCAAAAGGAGCAGTGATAACAAAGAGACCTAGCTAGTTGGGTTCAAACTTCTCCTTGCGTTCTCAATAGGATTGATTTTTAGTATTCTCTCTCAAGACTAGATCGCCAACCTGAAATTTTTTGTGTCTAACTTTCTTGTTGTAGCCTTGAGAAGTTGTTTTCTGATAGACTCTGAGATGATCATATGGAACTTGTCTGCACTCATCTAGTAGTTCAAGTTCTTGCAACCTAGACACTCTATAATCATCATCAATTACTAGACCATGCATTCTAATTTGTAGTGATGGGATTTCAACCTTTATAGGAAGTACTACTTCAGTCCCATATACTAAAGTGAAAGGAGTAGACCTAGTGGGCATTTTAATACTTGTTATGTAAGTCTAAAGAGTTGGATTTATCATCTGGTGTCAGTCTCTTCCTATCTTGTTGACTATTCAATGCAAGATTTTCAATAAGTTCTTATTGGATGCTTCAACTTGTCCATTCCCTTGGGGATAGTAAATAGATGACCAATGTTGAGTGATCTTGAATTTGGATCATAAGGAGTCTAGGTCCTTCTTCTTGAATTGGCCTCCATTGTGTGTGATGATGGAGTGCGGGATATGTTAGCATGTGATGTTTTGGAGCACTAGGAATCACTTGAGGGTTTTCATTTATGGAAACACTCATGATGAAGTGGTCACATGTTATGGAGATTTCCACTCGAGTCACAGTCATGAAAATGACTAAGTCTAGAATAAAGATAATAGGGTATAGTGCCATAATTTTGATCAGTGATGAAGATATATGAGGTATAATGGCTTGCAAAGTTAACTTGATGTATTTTAGAATATACACATGATTCAGTTAAGATCACCTAAGTTTTGGTAATTAGATTTGTGAGATAGAGTGTTCGGAAGATATGCGAAGATAGTAAAATAGTGTAATAGGGTGTATGAATAGTTGCAAAGTTTAAGGAAGAAAAATTGAATATGGTAACATGCTAAGACATGTGAATAAAGTATATTTCTAACTCTTTGGTATTGTAAGAGTGCCAACTCTATAGATAATATTTGCATGAGTTATTACTATGTTTTACATGACAATTGTGAAGCCGACTGGAAGGCTGATTTTGTATAAGTATGGAGTGTTTTTGTAAAAGAATAGTATGGTATGATAATAATTTTAGAGTAAGGTTTCGAATAGAAGAATAGAGATTAGATGCAAGATCAATAAGAGGTCGAGCTTCAATTGGAACTATCTAAGAAAGATAAGTGCTTGTATTGTTCCCCTTTTGAGAACTATCTTGAGACAAGTATTGGTTGTATGAGTAGTGTGCTCACCACCTTTAACCAGGTGTTTTGTATACCCCTAACAAGGTTTTGTATTCCTCTAACAAGGAAATTTACTATGTAACAATAAGCTCCTAATAGGGATAGATCTCCTAACAGGGATATTATATTTTACTACATATTTGTGGGTACCATCCCCACCGGGGTTTTCCCTTTGGCCAGGGTTTCCTCGAGAACAAATCATGGTGTAATGAATGTGTTGTGTTTGTATGCTCTTTTCATTTCTGCATTACTTTGGATTGTTTATAATTATTTAAATTTGGAAAGATCAAAGTTCTATAATACTGATTCACCCCCCCTCTCAATATTACCTAATCCTAACAATTGGTATCAGAGCTATTAGCCCTTGAAGAAAAAGTCTAACAACTTAAGGGAGATCGGATTGGATTCAGAAGTTTTGCAAGAGAACTTTGAAGTTGGACTTGAAGATCTAGATAAGATGAAAGTTGAGAATGGTGAATTAAAATTTAGGTTGAGAAGAGCAGAAGGTTTCATGAGGAAACTTAAAGAGCAACTGAAGATTATAAAAAATTAGAGACAAGACCTTATGGAGAAAATCAAAGAAGGTTTAAATAGTGATACATTAGAAAAATTAAATAAGTTAGAGAAGGAAAAAGAACAAATCAATATTTTGATGATTAAGGAGATTCAACATGAAAAAGATGAAAAAAACAAAGTTGAAGAGTCACTAAAAGAAGCTAACTTGTAGATAGGTCAAATGAAGACTGAACTTGACCACTACAAGGATAAATATTAGGAACTAGATAAATACAATCGGATCATTAAAGGTGAACTCACTCAAGCCAAATTACTCATTTAAAAATTTCACACAAGTAGTAACAAGAGTGATGAACAAAAAGCAAGACAAAAACCTAAAGGACATATGAGTGGAGTAAATGAAGTTGAAAGTTAAAAAACTCAAGAAGAGCTAAAAGAAGCTAAGAATGAGGAAAGACCTATTCCTGAAGAGAGGCCTACAAAAAAATAACCTAGAGAATATTTCAGACCCTTCAGAGGTAGATGTTTCAAATGCAACAAAGTTGGACACATGAAAAGAGATTGAAGAAAAAAAGGTAACTCTAATCCCTTTACCAGCAACTATTTTAATTGCTATGAGTATGGACATAAGAAGGAAGATTGTAGAAAACCTGATTAGTCCAGGTACAAGCAAGACTATGTCAGAGAAGAATCTACAGCCAAGGTTACATGTCAGAAATACAATAACTTTGGGCACACAACAAGGTACTGTAAGCTAGAAACTAATCAAGAAAGAATAAGACCACCTATTTGTTACAAATGTAAGAATCCTAGTCACATTGCAAAGCTTTGTAAATACCATGGAGATGACAACAAAAGAGGACCAAGGAGATCTAGTGAACCAGAAGGACCACCACCTATAGTTATAAGGAAGAATATTGGTGATAGTGGTAAAAGCCTAAATGATTACATGAATGAATACAAGAAATCAGAGGATGAGAAGATATGGAAAGTAAAAGTTATAAATAAGGCATTGGTTCAAGGAGAGATAACTGATGATGTCATGTCTTCGTATGATGATTTCTTTGAGGCATCAACCTAGAAGGCCTCATGGCCTTATGGGGAGAATTGGATGCAGATAACAAAAATTAGCCAGCCCCTGTATAAGTGGAGTAAGCTCATGAAAGCTTAGGTGTGATGTGTATAGATGTTGTGGAGTCTGTGGGTGAGATCGCAACACTTTAATATTTATCTCCTATGTTCATGAGTTTTGCATTGACTAGACGGCATGCAAAGTTGAGCTACCTATGTTTAATGCACACACTCAACTTGTGCTAGATAAAAAACTTGAGGAATTTCATTCCTAAACCATTTTTTGATCAGCAACTAAGGAGATCTAAAGTGTGAAAGAAGAATAGTGATCTAGCAGAGAGACTTTGTGTTTGTGTGAAACCAAACATTGGATTCGAGCACGTTTAAGGTATTTAGACCTAATCTCTTTGGAAAGTCATGGATGCACCAGTAGTTTATGATGTTGTAGATAGACCTAGATACAAATTCAAAAGGAATCCATTCAAATCCTGTGAGGATGATTCAGAAGGGGTGTTTTCCCAAACCCCCATAGGTGTGTTACACATATAAGATATTAGGACATACATACACTACAAGTATGAGATTATTGGGGAGGTTAACATCTTCTATGAGTTGAATAGTATGTTAGAAGTAAATGGGTCTTTGGTAGAAGAATTCAAAAACCTAAGAGATCTGTCAATACTCAAGTTAACCCAACTTACAAAATTCACTGAAGTCGAATGGTTCAAAATCATTTTAAGTAGAGTTCATGATCAATTCTTATGGATAGGTAATCAACTAGTTAAGATATGTGCTCAGTTCATCCATGATATCATAGGCCTTGACAATGAAGGAGCCCTACCTATTAGTGAGAACAACCTGAGAAAAGAATTTGAAACTCTAACACACTCTAAATTGGATAAGAGGGCAATGACAGTAAATGATGTTTAATTACAAGATGTCAGATTGGTAGAAATGGTAATAGGCTAAAAGTTATTTTATAGCTCTAGACTTAATTCTATATATGTTGGAGTTATAATGATGGCGTACAAAATGGTAAAAGAGAATAAGAAGTACAATCTTTTTGAAATTCTATCCCAACAATTCATTGAGAATGTAAAAGTTACAAAGAAGGAAAAATATAAGGCATTTAGGTTTGGTTCATTGCTAGTTCACATGTACATTCATGTCATTCACAACTTTCCTGGTATGCATCCTAGAGCATGGAAAGATAATGAACCCACTGGTCTACAAATCTCAAAATATTATAGAAGATAGAAAAAGGATTGGGTTTAGGAGAGATTTCAATGGAAATAGATGAAAGTTCTCAAGTTAGCAGGCAACCAGAATTCTTTGTCACTAGTGTTCTTGTTAGCCTTGACATTTCATAGGTTATAAATGATCCATTTTTTGATAATGTGGACAGTGTGATGAAGGTTGAATATCAGGTACAGATAGAGGAATGAAAATTAGAAGAGAAACAAGAAGGAAAAACATAAGAGAAGGAGTTACAACAAGAAGAAAAGAAAGAAAGATAGCCAAAATCAGAACAGGTTGGTAAGATCAGAATGGATTTATCTCTATTGTTGGCAAGTGTGGCCAAACTAGTCAGTTCTGATGTGGACAACATGGATGAAGATGAACTGATGAGACTTTCATTTATGGATTTTGTTAAAGCTAAGGAGAGATCAATTCAGAAAGGAGACAAAAGAGCTAAGATAATGGTCAAGGCTATACAGACAGTGAACAAGCTACTCCCCTCACCAGGTATTTGAAAAGACAAGGATGAGGTTGAGAATCTTGGTACAATTTTGGATAGCTTTGATAGTCATTTTGAATCATTGCTAAAAACAACATAGGAGAAGGCTCAAAAGAACTTCTTGGAGAAGAAGTTGAGAGAAGTTTGTAAGTCCATTTCATGGGACTTAGGCATTCTTAAGGCTAGAACTCTCAAATCCAAGAGTTGTGTAGCACAAGGCAAGAAAATTTACAGCTATTGCATAAATCCCTACAGACATTTAAAGAACGTTGAGGCCATAGCCAAAGACAGGGCTAGCCTTGACAATATAATGGACAATTTTGAATCATCTTCACAAACTATAGGACAGGTAGATAAGGAGACATCCAGGATATTGGACAAGATAGGAGTACTAGAAATGGAGAAAGGGAGAGTTTCAAATAGATTTGGCTCATTAAGAAGTCTATTAACTCCCAAGCTCTCACTGTTGGAGACTCATCTTTCAGAGATGATAAAAGTTGAAGGATCAATGTCAGTATCTACTCTTAATAAGCTTAAAGTAGCACAAAAAATGTCATATGCACTGAATGGATTAATACATGTCAGTGAACTGTTGATAAGTTCATGGATTGAAGAAGTTAAAACCTTGGAAAACTCCATCCAAGATGTCTTAAATCTGGTGAATAAGAACTGAATCTCTTGTTCTTAAGTTTTGCAATTTTGTATATAACTTTTCCATTGATGTCAAAGGGAGAGGAAGAGAAAGAAATATGTAGAGTTATATGTAGAGAAGAAAATAAAAGAAAATAGAAAAGTGAAAAAGAAAAGAAGAGAGTTTCTTTGTGACAGTCATTTTTCTAAGTGTTTCTATCAATGCCAAAGGGAGAGATTGTTGGCATGTGATGTTTTGGAGCACTAGGAATCACTTTAGGGTTTTCATTTATGGAAACACTCATGATGAAGTGGTCACATATTGTGGAGATTTCCACTGGAGTCACAGTCATGAAAATGACTAAGTCCAAAATTAGGATAACAGGGTACAGTGCCATAGTATGGATCAGCGATGAATATATATGAGGTATTATGGCTTGTGAAGTTAACTTGAGGTATTTTAGAATATACAAATGCTTCAATTAATATCACATAAGTTTTGTTAATCAGATTTGTGAGATATAGTGTTTGGAAGATATGCGAAGATAGTAAAACAGTGTAACATGGTGTATAAACAGTTGTGAAGTTTAAGGAAGAAAAAGTGAATATGGTAATGTACTAAGATAGGTGAATAAAGTATATTTCTGACTCTTTGGTATTGTAAGAGCTCTGACTCCATAGATAATATTTGCATGAGTTATTACTATGTTTTGCATGACAATTGTGAAGCCGACTGGAAGGCTGATTTTGTATAAGTATGGAGTGTTTTTGTAAAAGAGTAGTATGGTATGATAATAATGTCAAAGTAAGGTTGTGAATAGAAGAGTAGAGATTAGATGTGAGATTATTAAGAGGCTGAGCTTCAATTGGAACTATCTAAGCAAGATAAGTTCTTATATTGTTCCCCTTTTGAGAACTATCTTGAGACAAGTATTGGTTGTATGAGCATTGTGCTCACCACCTTTAACCAGGTGTTTTGTATACCCCTAACAAGGTTTTGTATTCCTCTAACAAGGAAATGTACTATGTAACAATCATCTCCTAACAAGGCTAGATCTCCTAACAGGGATATTATATTTTAGTACATATTTTTGGGTACCATCCCCACCGAGGTTTTCCTTTTGACCAGGGTTTCCTCAAGAAAAAATCATGGTGTAATGAATGTGTTCTGTTTGTATACTCTTTTCATTTTTGCATTACTTTGGATTGTTTATAATTATTTAAAGTTGAAAAGATCAAAGTTCTATAATACCGATTCACCCCCCCTCTTAGTATTACCTAATCCTAACAGGATACCATACCAAAAAATGATGTAGTTCAGGATAAACATTGAGATTTGTTTGCTAGTTGCTTGTGTCAAAGGAACTGCTTCAACCCATTTTGTGAAGTAACCTGTCGCTGTGATTATATGGGTGTGACCATTTGATTAATGTGAATAGATAGCCCCTATGAGATCAAATTCCCATTGTTGAAAAGGCCACTGTATTGTAAATGGAATCAAATAGCTCCCTGGTGCGTGAATCAAGTTACCATGGACTTGGCATTTTTGACAATTCTTAGCATATTTCACATCCTCTTTTTCCATGTCTGGCCAATAGTACCCAGCCCTAATGAGTTTTTGAGCTAGTGTTAGACCATTGGAATGTGATCCACAAATACCTTTGTGGACTTCCTCTAATGTGCATTGAGACTCATCGTGTTCTAAAAACCTAAGAAGTGTACCATATAGACTTCATTTGTATACATCATTACCAATGCTGGCATACCATGATGCATTTCGGATAAGGTAACATTTTTCATGGTAGTTGAAGGAATCATGAATGATTTGGTCTCAAAGGTAGGAGTATAGGTGTTGGTAGTGAGAAGAATCATGACCTATAACAGTGTAGATCATGTGGGTTTCTGAGCAATCATAGGCAAGGAATGACAAAGCTTCCACTAGGAACTCGTAATGTATCTCATTTTTGGGATATTGTAGTAGATATGATAGTGTTTCCATGGCATCAAAAACCTTGTTCTCCATTCTACGTATCTGTTCAAATGTGACTAAAATGAATTATTTCTTTAGATCATCTACCATGCGCTTGTAGGGAATGAGCTTTTCATCTTTTGTTTGATACACATCATTGACTTGGTGTGTGACCAGTTGGGAGTCTCCATGAATGTGTAGTTTTCTACTCTCCATTCAATTGCTATTTTCATTCCATGTAACAAAGCTTCATACTTTACTATGTTATTGGTGCAAGGGAATTTGATTCTAAATGCTTTGGGAATGGAGTACCCTTGAGGTGTTATGAACAATATACCAGCTCCAGATCCATTATGTGTATAGGATCCATCAAAGAATAAGTGCCATATTCTAGAAGATAGGTGTATGATAGAGGAATCTAGAAATTCTACTTGCATTAGTTGGTCATCAAAAATTGGAGCATTCACTAGTTGATCTGTGATGACTTGGCCTTTTATAGATTTTCATTCAATATATTCAATGTCAAACTCACTTAGTAGCATAACCCATTTTGCTAGTCTACCTGTGAGAGAAGCCTTTCTTAGAAAATAATTTAGAGGATCAATCTTTTCTACTAGTTGTGTTGTATGAGCTAACATGTAGTGTCTCACTTTATGCGATACAAAGATCACAACTAGATAGGCTTTCTCTATCATAGAGTAGTTCTTCTCATAAGCTACCAATGTTTTTTTCATATAGTAGATATCTCTCTCCTTCTTATTCTCATCATGTTGTGCTAGTAATTCCCCTAGTGATGTATTTGTTGAGGAGACATACAATATTAATGGCTTCCCTTGAACAAGAGGCATGAGGATTGGTGGATTTTCCAAATATTATTTGATGTGATTGAATTTCTTTTCACATTCTTCATTCTAGTTGTAAGTCACACCTTTATGCAATGTTGTACTGAAAGGTTGTGATATGTCAACTAATTCAGAGATGAAGTGCCTGATAGATTGGATCCTCCCTTGTAGAGTGAACATTTGACTAATGTTTTTAGGAGGTTGCATCTCTATGATTTCTTTGAATTTTGTTGGATTTAATTCAATGCCTTTTTTTTGAAACAATGTATCCTAGAAGTTTACCAGAAGTGACCCCAAAAGCACATTTCTTAGGATTTAGTCAGAGACTAAATTTTTCCATTCTATCCAAGATTGTACTTAGGTCAGCTAGATGTTCAGATCATTGCATTCATTTAGCCAAGGTGTCATCAAAATACTCTTCCATTTTTTTATGCATCATATCATGAAAGATAGATGTCATTGCTCTTTGATACATAGCACTATCATTCTTAAGACCAAATGGCATGACATTCCAATAGAAATTACCCCATGCATAGGAGAAATTTGTATTCTCTTGATCTTCTAGAGTGATCTTGATTTGGTTGTATCTAGAGAAACCATCCATTAAAGAGTACATTTCAAAGCCCACAGTCATGTCCACTCTCATATCAATGTTTGGTAGTGGAAAGTCATCCTTAGGGAATGCTTTATTTATGTCTCTAAATTCTATACATACCCTGATAGATTTGTCTAGTTTTGAAACTAGAACTATGTTTGAGATCCACTCTGCATAATCTATAACTTAGATAAATCTGGCTTTTAGCAACTTTTCCAGCTGAGCTTTGACTAGGAGTGCCACATGAGGATGTATTTCATGCAACTTCTATTTAATAGGTTTCACTCCCGAAGCTATAGAAAGATGATGCATGATGAGATATGGATCTAATCCAGGAATATCTAAATATTTCCATGCAAAGTTTATCTTCTTCTCAGTTAAGAATTTGGTAAATGCTTGTTTTTCTTCTTCTGATAGAGATTGTGCTCCAGGAATGAACTGGGGTTCCTCTATTGTTCCCAAATTGATAGACTGGGTTGGTTCTATCAATACTAGAGATATATCCTATAAATGACTTAGAAGGACGTCAAACATCTCATCCTTAGGAACCTCAAAGAGGTTTTCACCTTCAGATATGTCTTTTGGTTTTACTATTTTTGGTTCTGAGACTACCACATAATGGTTTTCACCCTCATAATGCTTTTTCTTTTTTCTTTTATTCTTTTGACTAAGATATTTGATGTTTGAATCTGGCATGCTAACGCTAGGTTCACTGATGGAAGTTTCCATGGGTTCTATTGTATTTAGGTAACATGTGAGAGCATAGTCTATTGGGAAAGTATGGATGTCTTGGATAGGATCATTAGATGTTTGGTCGATGAGTTCAGGATGTTTGGATATTAATTGCTACAAAGGATTGGTTGATCATGTTTACACATATAGTATTGTCATCATTGGTTATTGATATGACTTACAAATTCGAAGGTGATATTATGACTCAAGATATTCAGTTCATTAGTCATCTCAACATCATTATTGGACACATCGTTAGTGATAAGTGAATCAGACTCACAAGGCTTGTCATTTCATTCTAGACTCACTTCAAGTGTAAGTGCATATCAGTGAATGACATCAATGTTTTTTTTTGTGATAAGCTCATCTTCTTCTGGAACAATTCCCCATTCGTAGTCATTGGATTCTTCATCTAGACCCCTGCGAAAATCAAGAATGTGTGTAAAATATGGATAAATTCCCCAAGAAAGATTTCCTTCAGAGTCTAAACAAAACTCATACTCGTAGGAATCTGTGTCTAAATTGTCAGCATGTTCCATATGTTCAGTTACAGTGAGGGATGTTTCCATTGTTTCTAGATTTGTATCTTCTTTTATAGTAGTAGGTTCTTGTGTGTCTACTATGTTGACTTATTCTTTAGGTTTCTTTTCCTCCTTAATAAGGTCTAAGATGTTCTGAGGAATAAGTTCATAGGATAAAACATCTATAGTATCAGATTCATCATTGTCTTCTTTGTGTGTTTCTTCCTCTTCCTGGTTCTATCTATTCTATCACATGAGAAGAGTTTCTATAGAGATGGAACGGTTTCTTCTAATAACCTATAACTAATGTATTTTTGTTTATCCAGCCATAGTTTTTAATGGGTTTGATATGACCTTTGCCTCATGTTCCTAGAGGTCCTTCTCCAGTGTATCCCATTTTAGACATTAGTTTGTATCCTGGTCCATATGGTTTGGAAGTAACTTTAGGTGATTTGGAGTCACACTTTTGAACTATTTGTGATTGGGACTCATCTTTGTCTAACCAAGTAAGCACAACTTCCTCTTCATCAGATTCTTGTTTTGACACTATCTCTGTGATAAATATCCCATTGAAGATAACCTGGGGTTCCTTAGTTGATGGTCTTTCTTTGTCAGAAGGTTGTCCATATGATTTTGGTGAAAGTGGGAGGGATGTGAGAGATAGGACTAGTTCCAAAGTGTACTCTCCCATTCCTGTGTCTTTGATGTTGACTCCTTTTGAAAGGTCTTCCATTTTAGATGTAGATGCTATGTCAACTTGTTTAGTGAAAGACTCTTTGTTGTGTGGGACCAGTTTATCTACACTCTCCTATAGAGCATTACAAGATGCTGCCATATCTATAGGTATAGTGAATTCTACTCCATCATAGGGAAATTTGACACATTAGTGATACGTCAATGGAATAGCTTGCATCTCATGGATCTAGGGCCTCCCTAAGAGAATGTTATAGGCCAATAGAAGATCCAACACTTGGCAAGTGATATCTCTAATAATAGGTCCTATCCTGATAGGTAACACAATGAATCCTTTGGAGGACCTCTCTTGTTCATCATATACTTTTATGGTAATATTCATTTTAGGATCAGTAGCATCTTCTAACAATCCTAGTTGTGTGACCAATTTGTAAGAACAAATGTTTAAACTAGCTCTGTCATCTATCAGGACACATTTGACATGACGATTTTCAATTAGGACATTAATATGCAAGGGTTGGTTATGTGGGTGACTCAATGAGTTATCATCTTCCTCTCAAAAGGAAATGGATTGAGGTGAAGTTAGATGACCCACCATAATTTGGAAATGATCAAGATCAAGATTGTCTAGAATATTTAAATTGAGCAAAGCTTTGTCTAGTATAACACGATGAGTAGGAGAGATTCGTAGCAACTCAAATATAGAGCTTTTAGCATTGGTGTGCTATAGTTACTAGATTATACTGTATGATATCACTTTGGAATCTTTAGAATTGGATGATGTGGAAGTAGTCTGTTGTTTACAAGTAGAAGCCAAATTGAACAACACCTTCTAGGCATTTGGTGAACCTAAGTTTTTTCCTTGGAGAGTTACCTGAGCTTGAGATCGAGTTACTGCATTAGCCATCTTGTTATCTTTGTCCTTCTTAACAATGGTGATGACATTGCAGTGCTGAGGCACACATGGTTCCACCATGTTAATGACATCATTATTGCCAAAGTAAGTATAATTGACTTTAGCACCCATGTTAGGTTTGGAAGATGATTCTCCCTGATTATGCTTCAGAAAAGGTTTCGTGAATGTTGTATGATAGTTGTTGGTTTTATGGTTGTCAATTGCAATTTCTCCAGTGTCAATTTTGTCTTGAATGAGATGTTTTAGATGCATGCAGTTGTTGGTTTTATGACCCTTATTCCAATGGAAATCACAGAAATTGGTCTCCTTCCACCATTTTGGTTTGACTTCAGGGTCATATGGTTTGATCTTAGGTAATGTGATGATATTGTTTGTTAGCAGGGTTTGCATGGCAGATTCCAAGGATTCTCCTAGAGGAGTAAACTCACGCTTTGGTTTTGTAACCCAAGGTTTATAGTCAGTTGACTTTTTAGCTAGTTTTGTTGACTTCATCTCTGAAGCTTTTATGGCATGGGTGCCAATAGTCAGATTAAACGTTGGTGCTTTAGGTGGAGCACGATGTTATCAACAACACCATCTATGACAACATTTTTGTTTTTTTTTCCAAAATTTGACTTTGTCTTTGGTATTGGAACTAGAACATGATTCATACTTATTCTCTTTATGTAACTGTAAGATGTAAAATATGGACGGTGTCTAGCAAAATAGGATTTTGGCCATAAAAGAGACCCCAAAACCCATATTTTACACATACATGAAGTTCTAATGATATGGAAAGTAGATCTAGAAGATTAATGAAGAAATGCAGAAATAAAAGGTACTTACCTCTAAAAAAGAATGAACTGAAAACCTTGTTAGACAATCTCAGAAACTGTTGATTATCTCACCTCTCAATCGAAACTATGAGATCTACAAAACCCAAAAATATTTTTCTTTTCTGAGAAAGGTCAACCTTGACCCAAATGAAAAATTTAACCTTGACCCCAAAATGTTGACCTTGACCTGCATTGCTCCAATAGAAATTTTGTTCATAGATCCCAAAAGTTTGTCAAAAAGGGTATCCAGATCTGCACTGTAATTCGTTGTCTCGTACCTATACCTACAAGAAAAATGGTTTTGTTTGTTGGGGGGAGGGGTTTTCCTTAGTCAAACCCCAATTTAGAAATTAACCTTGAAATTAAATTGAAATTGTTGTAGTAAACAAAGTAAATGAAACAACTCACCTTGCCTATGTTGAAACCCTTGTGGAGGAAAATCCTTGAATCCACAAGTATGGATGCTCCAAATGAATGTAGAATTGGATGTAGGATGTCTCAAATAAATTTTTTGTAGATCTTCAATAACAATCTTGAATAGATCTTGGAATAGGAAGAAGCTTGAATGGATGGATGGAGAAATCTTCAACAAGAGGGCTCCATAGAGCTTGAATCCTTCAATGGCTACTAATGGATCTCCTTGATGAATTGGATCTTGAATGCTTGAAAACTTGAATGATTGAATGCTTGAGTGCTTGAAATACTTTCCTTCTTGCTTGCTTCTTGTTTGAGAGATCTTGTGATGTGATTCTAAAAGATATGGATTGAAATGAGAGAGGAAGGCTCCCTTTTATAGTGATCTAGGGCACAAACTTCCAAAGAGGCCACATAGAAAATGATAATTAAGGGTCCATGGCACAAAACTCTAGAGAGGTGCATATGGAGAGGAAATTAAATTAAAGTATTGACACAAAACTCTAGAAGGGGTCCACCCTTAAGAGAGAAATAAAAATAATTATTTAAGAGCCTTGTCATAAAATTCGAAGTAATGCCAACCCCAAAGTTAATTTGAGCATTAGGCACAAAACTCAAGGAAGGCTAATCTCAAATAATAAATTAGGAATCCTAAATAAAGCTCGAGAAAGGTCAACCTCAAATATTAATTTGAGGATTTGACACTTAACTCAAGAAATAGTGGCCCCCAAGAGGGAAAAGATAAAATTTTGATGAAACCCCAAAACTCAGACCTAACCCCAAGGACCCTAGACCCTAGGGTCAAGGTCGAGGTCAACCTTGAACCAAAGGATCAAGATCTTGGGAAATGTGCCCAAGTCTCAGAAATAGAGAGAAACAAAAAAAAGAGGGACAAAACAGGCACATAAGCACATGAAACCCCATGGAAGCATGAAAGTGTCTGAATGAGGATCAAAACAACCTACTAGGGAGGGCTAAAAGGTCTCAACATGGAGTGTGTCCATTTTAAGATGATACAATAATGATATGTCTCCTTTACGAACAAGTACATCCTCAATTCTTATGGCACTATCTACCATTTTGTCAAATGAGGTATGATTCTAAATTTGGAGATGATAGTTGATTTTTGGGATTAGATTGTTGATGAAAATTTCTAATTTCTCTTTCTCCAGAATTTTTCTGGGATAGAGCGAGAATTTATTTCTCTAGCATTTGAGGAAAGCCGGGAAGGGTTCTCCTAACTTTTGTTTTAGATTATAGATATCGATCATGGTGACTGGATGCTAGATATTATATGAGTATTGTTGATAAAATAGTTTAACTCCTCAAAAGTATTGATTGTGGGGGGTATCTTAGACAACAAATTGATGGCTGCTCCTCCCAAAGACCAGGGGAAGAGATGCATTAGGAATGTAGTTTCATGCATGAATTCCATGGATAATGTGCATAACTATCTGACATGATCTTGAGGATCTGAGTTTCAATCATATTTGTCATACTTTGGGAGTTCTACCCCTTTTGGGAATGGTGGCATAGACAAGCTACAATTGAATGGAAAATGACATAGGGCATCCATAGAAAATTATTTAGGTTCTTTCTCTTTTTCCAGTTGGTTTAGCATAACTTGCATTGCATGTATTTTGTTTCTAGTTGGTTTAGCATAACTTGAATTGCATGTATTTTGTTGAATTGTCTCTTTGTCTTCACATAAGAAGAGTTTCATCATTTTCTTAAAGACATCATCATTCTAATATTGGGCAATTTCAGAGGGTGTGAGTTCTTGGTCCCCACCATGTTGGGATTGGTGACCCTAGGAGCCTTGGTTTTCTCCTCCTTGAGACATAGTGGTTCTTTCATTGGGATCCAGTATTGATGCCAAAGGGGTGATTTGATATTGTTTCATCGCAAATTACCAAGGAAGTCTTCTTCGTACAAATTTGTATCGTAAGGCTAAAGAAATATGTCTGAGCCAAAATAGAAGATGATGGAGAGATCTTTGGTTCTTCTCTCAATTTTTAGTGTGAGGAAGATCTAGTTTCCACCATTAACCTTGGGTGAACAATTAGATCTAGATATGACAACTCAGAGATAGTCTGATTTAGGAAAGGTCAGGTGACACAACCTTGTCAAGATTAGTTTTTGAAAAGATAGATTGGACATAAATGAGGTATATTGTGTCTGAGATGTATGGGTAGATGCCCAAACGATGGTGGACATGAATTCACAACACTTAGCCATTTGTAGATATTTAATCGGGGTTGGTGTTGACAAGATTTTGACAAAGACGAGATGGGATTCAGACTAATCAATTAGATGGAAAATCAAGCTCAACTGGTCACTTTAGGAAAAATAGTATGAATTTTTTGTTGCTCTTCTCTATTCTTGACATAGTGATAATTCTGACAGAATTTGGATAACAATTGTTGGTTGACTAAATTTATGACAAATTTTGACTTTTCATCAATTTTTGGGACAACTATCGTATGATAGTATCCAGGCTTGTACGACACTAAATGAGGTCCAACACAAAAATTGCAAAGACTCATACAATAAATGATACCAGGATTATTTTTTCTGCTGAGAGATTGTAACAAGACTCATATGATATAGTATGGGTACTCGTATGACAATTCTGGGGTTCTAGCATGATAGCTGAAAATTAAGAAATTCTTGTATGACAATTGAAAACTCAGGACAAGAATTTATACCGTAAAAGGATTTTCTTTCAAATTTTGCAATTTTTTTAGCTATTTGGTGTTTTTGGTATCAAATTGTTTGCAACTTTCTCTATCTAGGTTTTTGAAGATCTGTGTATTGGATTGTCTTACATTGTTTAACATAGCAATAGGCTCACAATCACAAAAAATAGAGGGAATTAACTTAATGAATAAATCACACCTACCTTACCCTAGCTAAGAGAAGAGATGTATTACTTTCTCGTTGACTTAGGAACACACTCATGGAATCCTCAGAATATGTAGGTCCAACAACATGCAATGGGTGTTGAAGCCCATATTAGCCAAGTTCAAACATCGAAGATGGCTCGATATGACAAGTTTCTTGGGGTGATTACTATTCAGCTCGCACAAGCACTACAAATTCTTCGAGGGTTGATCGATGGCAAACTAGGTTAGGATCTTAATCAAGACATTCATTCACAATTGTGTCCCATAGTCCTGCAAGTAGGATTTAGGTTGTTAACCCTATGAGCACTCTGATTAGTGTAGTCTCACAAGCAAGATTTAAGCGGCTCCGCTCTACACAAAATCAAAGCGTGTTCATGGCATGAATCCAAGGAACAAGAATAGCTATGTCTTCTAAGGCTTTAACCTCAAGGAAGTGTCAAATTTTATAGTGGGGTGGAAGAGTTGACGTAAGACATGTCCCCACTTGGGTCATTCCTGGGAGCTTTTTACCTCATCGGTAGGCCCTCTAAAGGATTATTTGAAATGTGAGGTTGGGGACCACATGATCTGGGTTTTTGATTCTCTAAAAGAGAAGAGAATAATCCCCTAACCTTGTCCTTTTCCCTATCCAAAACACGTCAAGCAGAATCAATCTAGAGACAGTACGCAATTGGCACTAGGGAAGATACCTTCTGGATTTCTAGTTCTCCTAAGAAGGAGAAGAGCATAATCCCCTCAATATCTACCTCAATGGCAATAAGCGCACATACCTATTTAGCTAGATTCCTATGAAAATAAAATGAAATTTAACTAGGTGATTTACTACCTTCTAATACATGCAACTATGGTATTCTCAAAAAAAACCAAGATGAGACAATGCAACACCTAAACAAAGGATTTGAAATGATGAAAGCTTATGAAAAGGGATGCAAATCTAAGCTATTTTTTTTTTTTCTATGCAATATGGATGAAAAATGATGTAAAACTAGATGAAAATGAATTGCAATCTAACAATGCTATGCTATGAAAATGAATGAAATAATGATAAACATGAATCTCAAAATTGCACAATCTCACAAATTGTCAGATTGCGCGAGTAAGATTCTCCAAATTCGCTATTTCATCATCGTTTGTAAAAGACTGGGCCTCGTTTATATAGAAATCCAAGGTTTTTGAGAACTCATGGAAAGCCAAAAATCTCTCCCTGATCAACTCAAATTGATTATTGAGTTATCAAAAAATCAGATTTAGTTAATTCACAAAATCATGTAAAATCAGCTTTTTAACTCAAATCAGGAGTTCGGATCACTTTTTCAACTCACAATCACATGTTGAGTCTGAAAAGTTAACAAATTGAAGTGATCAGTTTATTTAGAGTTAACTTCTTTTCTAATTGTGCATGGATAATTATGAATTATTTAATATTCTAAGTGATTTAGTCTCAACTTAACTAATTTTTGAATAAAAACAATTGATTTATGGATTAATCAATTATTTAATCAAACTTTATCCCAAAACTATATCATTAATTTTGACAACTTGATTTAATCAATTAAATAAATATTCAATCAATTATTTCTAGAAATTTGATTTATTATCAAATAAATAATATTAATTAGGAATAAATATCAATTAAATCTAATTAAATTAATTAAGTGGCAGAATTAAGTTTAATTAATTAAATATTCAACATATTCAATTAATTGCACCTAGGATAAACAAAACACATTTATCATGAAATAATATTTAATCAGAAGTAATTAGGATAAATTAAGAATATTTAGGAATATTCACCAATGCAGAACTAAGATAGGATCGATCAGGGTTTTGATGATTTGATGTGCAGATGTGCCTTAGGTTAGGACTTTTATGTTGATTTTGACCAATTTGTCGATGTAAGAAGTCAATGGTACTAAAGCCTATTTTTGGGGTATTACAAAACTAATCTTTGTCAAATACTTGTCCAATCTATCATATCAGGATCTAGGAGCTTTCTTTTATCCATACAAGCCTTTCTACAATTTTTAAACCATATCTCCTTCTTCGATTGGAGTAAAACCATTAGGCTACTCAATATAAACATCTTCCTCTAGTTCACCATTTAAGAATGCAGACTTAACATCCATCTAATAAACCTTAAATTTATTATAAGTTGCATATGTAAGTAGTCTAACAACTTTGAGTCTAGCAACAGAATAAAAAGTCTCAATAAAATATATACCTTCCATTTGGGAATAACCTTTACATACCAAATTTGATTCTTTCTAAACCACTTTACCATCTTCATTCAACTTATATTTGAATACCTACTTAGTACTAATCACATTATTTTCAATAGGTCTAGGAACAAGGATCCAAGTCTTGTTCTTTTTAGTTTGATAAAGTGCTTCCTTCATTTCTTTCATCCAACTCTTATCAATGCATTCTTCTTTAACATCTTTAGGCTCCAATTTAGATAGAAAACAAGTCTCATCTTGAGAAATTCTTCCTCTAGTTTGAAAACCTGAATTCTTATAACCAATAATGACATCTTCAGAATGATTAATCCTTACATACCTTGTAGCATTTGATATAGGATGTATAGAAGACCCTTTGGTGTTAACATCCACTTCATTCCCTTTCAGTTCTCTTTGTTCTTTCGATCCATCCTAACTCTAATTTCTCATTTTTATAATTTGGTTTTCATCTTCAGTCATATCATACCTATAATTCCTTTCTGATCTTGGCTTATTCTCATCAACTCTAACACTTTCACTTTCAAAAATCTTCTTAATTCGATAGTTATAACATGTATATGTCTTTCTCTTTGCAGAATAACCAATAAATATTCTTTCATCACTTCTAGGATCAAACTTTCTAGTATCTTCATCCCTCTTGATGTAGAACTTACTTCCAAAAATTCTAAAATATTTCACTGTAGGAATATAACCATAAAAAAGTTCATAACGAGTCTTATCAATTCCTTTCTTAATCTATACCTGGTTCAAAGTATATATTTTGGTTCACACTAATTCTCTCTAATAGATTTGTGGTAATTTTTCTTCAATCATCATAGTCCAAGTTGTGTCTATAATAGTCATGTTCCTTCTCTCAGCAACAACATTCTATTGTAGGGTTTGGAGTGCAATTTTTTTATCTTTTTATCCCATTATCTTCATTAAATGCATAAAACTTGTCAGATGTAAACTATCCTCCTCTATCTATTGTCATGTGTTTCAATCTTCTTTTGAATTCTATCTCCACTAGTATCTTGAATATCTTAAATTTATGAAAGGCTTCTAATTTCTCCTTAAAGAATGTAACCCACATCATCCTTGAATAGTCATCAACAAATAGCATAAAGTATCTATCATTGAAGTAACTTCTTGTCTTATTAAGCCCACATGGATAAATCCAACAATCCATTTGAAGAATATGTCTTATTCTTGAAAGTAGATCTAGTTAGCTTTTCTAGTTGACATTCTTTGCATATATTGTTAGGATTTAATAGTTTAGGAAAATCTCTCACAGAATAAGTAGTGCTAACCTTCACCATATTATCAAAGTTCACATGAAAAATTCTTCTATGACATAAGCAACTATCATCAATCTTAGAAATCAAACATTTATTCTCAAAATTTCTCAAATGAAATAGACTACCAAAATTTTGTGTTCTTGATGCAATAAGATTTCATGTACTTCCATTGATTTTGAAGATTTCATTCATGAATCCCAATTTTTAACCTTTATCCAATAGTTTTCTGGAACTCAAAAAATTATGACTTAAACCTTCAACATACAAGACATCATCAGTACTATTTTTACCATCAAGAGTAATAGATCATTTTTCTTTAATCAAACAAGGAGCATTATTACTAAATCTAACAACACCTCAATCATAGTCCTCAAGCTTCACAAACTTATCTTTTTTAACAGTCATATGATGTGAGAATCCACTATCAATGACCCATTCATCTCTTTTAACAAATCTTGAAACCAATTCTTTTTCTTCATTAGGATTATCTTATTTAATAGCAGTAAATAAAATTTCTTCCTCACTAGAAACAAACTCATCATCAGTCACACATTCTTCAGAAACATAGACAAATTTATGACCCTTAGAATAATATTTCTTAGATTTGTCTCTAACATCCTTGTAATTCTTTTTTGAACATCTAGATGCAATATGACCAATCTTATTATAGTTGTAACATTTCAAAGGTAATCTTCCTTCATACTTATGAAAGCCCTTAAGTAGTCTTCTTGCAATCAAGGATTCGAGCTCATTAATCTTCCTTTCTTTTTCCATGATCTATTCCCAATCCTTAGCATAATGTTTTAAAATTTCATCTTTGTAAAGCTTTCTCCCTGATCATACTTGGTCACACTATCTTTAAATATAGCTTCAACCTTTGGAAGTTCCTTACTAAGTGTAGTCATCTCATAGGAACAAATTCTTCAAGCCAAAGCTTCTCTTGAAATAGGTCTTATAGTTCTCAATTTTTCAATAGCATCAACCTTCTCACTGTAACATGCAAGAAAATATCTCATAATCTTGTCAACAACTTCATTATTTATATAGGATCCTCCACCACATATGATTTCATAGACCATATCACTCACTCTTTGCAAATAAAATGAGGTAGACTCTCCTTCACTCATTTTTATGTCTTCATATCTAGCTTTTAGTCCCTGTAACTTAGCTTTCTTAATATAAGTATCACCTTCATAAATAGTTTCTAATTTTGTCCATACCTCATGTGCAGTCCTCAATCCATTTAAATGTGTGAATATTCTAAATTTGATAAGGCATTGATCAGTGCCTCTCTTGCTAACATGTTCTCCTTAATTTATTTCTTTTCATCTATAGTGCCATTTGTTATTTCATTCAGAATAGTATAAGGATTCTCAATGATCTGCTAGTATTCATCTCATATTCCCATGCATATTAGGTATGTAGTCATCTGATTTTTCAAAATAAGATAATTGTTTCATAAAACTTTGGACTCTCTCTTCTTATACTTTCCATGACAGATCTCCTTGAAGCAGTCAAGCTTCTTTAAAAGTACTTAGCTTTGATACCAATTATTAGGCCCCAAAAGAGGCAAGCACAACTGAGAGAGGGGGGGTGAATTAGTTGTGTATACATAATTTCTTTAATTTCACTTTAGCCACTTAGATATAAAAGATAAACAAAAATGAAAGATCCACAACACAAAGAACATAACACAAATACTTGTTCTCCACACTAGTATCTGACCCACTTTTTAGACCAACATTTCTGACCAAGCTATAAAATGATTTTCCATGGTCAGTTTATAGAAGGAAAAATTTGATTTATTTTTAAATCTATTCCTATGTTGGTCAGAATTATGACCCTAAAGAGTGGTCGTAATTTTGACCAACACGGGAATATAAGTAAAAAAAAAGTCAAATTTTATACATATATCCCGCTTACTAGCACATTTCATTTTATTTCATTTTGGCATACTAGTCCGTGAGAAAAGGATTGCTGAAGGAGGCAATATAAGGTGGGAAGCTTCACTACATCAACATCATGTGCCTATATGTAAGTAAGTTCAAACTAGTGGTTGAATATCACAGAACTGCAGACCGATGAGCAATAAAATCTTCATTTTCTGCTATTTCATTTATCTTTGGAGTCTGCTATTGCTTGGTTTGGTGTGTTAATGGGTGATTGGAAATAGCACATTTTAGAAGCCCTAAAAACAAGCATTTGGCGAGATAAATTTGGGGATTTTGGTGTTGCAGGGAGTTTGGGATTAATTCCTCTTATATTTGATCAGTTGGGAACACAAAATGACACTATCCAGGAGTTGGGGTATTATTACATTTGCAACGATCCTAAAATATGAACAGTTGTTAGCATGATTATGGTTTTCATTATTAGCATAGGATTTCATGCTATTTTATTTTATTTTCCTGACCTACAATATCACACGTTTTGAAGGTTTTGAGAGTCATTTAACATGACTGTACCCTCACACACAGTGGTTTAATGTATAGCAAGCCCTCTTTCCAGCCCAGGTATATAGGAGTATGTATTAAGTTGTTATCATTGGCACAACTAGGATTATTTCTTATGTGATTCGGTATGATACTCTGGTTGCTAAAATTTCCTGGCTTTTGGAAAATAGTGGAACAATAGGAATTTTTCACTTTTTTCATAGATGTCATGATTCCTCTGGTGAGCAGGTGTAGTCATCAGTATCGACAACCTCAAGAAAATCCAGCTTTGAACTTGGACATACTAATAATTTAGGAGTAAAGTTTGAACCCTAAGCCAGTTTAACATAAAAAATCAATTGCTAAGAAAAACATTCTAAGCTTAGTTTATGCAGACCAGGAAGTGTTTTTTCAACATATTCATTGCATCGATTAGAAATACCTTTAAGAGATACAATCACACAGACATCTTACTCTTCTTGTTGGAACAAAATACAGAGTGCTTAAAGTACTAAGATGGATGATGACAATTGCTTCATGGTCAGGCTCAAGGGGTTATGGTCTAATGTTAACAGAATAAACTCTAAATGCATACTTATGGCTCAAATTCCTTGACAACATTAAGGCAACCCATAACTCCATTAAGCACCTGGACAAGGGTGTGTCCTGGAAATTAGACCACCTGGTCCAAGGTTCATCGAGAAAAAGAAAACCAAAATACATTGACATCACAAAAATATATGTTACCACTTTTATATCATATTACTCACCCAAGATCCATCTTACTCATCCAAGATTCACCAAGAAAAAATAACAAAATATATTGATTTAACCTTGCATAAATAGAAAAAAAACATATTAGCTCAGCCTTAAATTTACCCAAAAAACAATAAGGACTAATCACATTGATATAACCTCACCCATAAGTTGATAAGAGAAAAATGAGTGAAATCCATTGATACAACCTTACCAAAGAATTACCTTAAAAACTGCAAAATACATTGATATAATCTCAAATAGGATTTATCAATTTTAAAACAACAAGATACATTCATTTAAACCTATCCACAACTTGTCACATGAAAAAAATAGAAAAATACATTGATTTAAACCTTATCCAAGATTTATAAAAAAAAAACATAATAAATTAATTCATCCTCACCCAAGATTTACTAAGAAAAAGAACGTAACAAAACAAATTGACATAATCTCATCTAAAATTATCAAGACAGAAGGGAAAAATATCTTCAAATAACCTTGCCCAAGATTCTCCAAGAAAATAAATGCAGAATACAGGGACACAACTTCACCTGATAGCTACCAAAAAAAATAGAGCAAAAATCATGGGTAAAACTTCACTCAGAGATTTAGCAAGAAACAGAAAATAAATATACATTCATATTCGATGCAATACATGTCTGTG
The DNA here is from genome assembly GCA_027943335.1 of Chamaecyparis obtusa. Taxonomy (NCBI): domain Eukaryota; kingdom Viridiplantae; phylum Streptophyta; class Pinopsida; order Cupressales; family Cupressaceae; genus Chamaecyparis; species Chamaecyparis obtusa. The sequence goes on from BSBK01003089.1 coordinate 272,762, forward strand.
ATGGAACTCACTCGATTTGGTAAGATGACTGACTTGTAGGGTGTCCAAAAAATGGTCAATTAACTAGAGTGATGCAGGAGCATCTCAGGTCCTTGGCAATCCCGTGTCACCAAAAATATTATGAAGTTTGTCTCTGTTGCTCGGTTCCTTCTTTGACCGAGTTGGTCGGTAGTTGGTCAGTTTCCTTTGGTTACTAGGTTTGGTCAGTTATCTCTTGGGTGGGTGGTTGTTTCACTGGTGCTCGGTGATGCTTGTCTGTTGCTTGGTCATCCTTGCTTACCGAGTAGTTTATTTTGAGTTTCTGTTGAAGCTGACTTGTGCATTGATTATGGGTCACATATTTAATGTTGGTATCCATCATTGGGAAGCGTGTGGTCCCATATCTGACCATTCCTCTCATTGATTATGGATCTGAAGGCCGACTCAATTCAGGAGCCTCTTCTATAAGTATAGTTGTTTGGTTAGAGTTGGGAGGAAGTTTTTAGTAGAAGACAGAAGATAGTAGAAACAAGATTATTGGAAGATCCTCGCATGTTGAGGACTTCTATAATTCATTTTAATATCTAGCCATAGCTAGGAATGCCTTACAACCTGGCATGTATGAATCCATTTGAATGAATAATATATCAATGATCCTAATTTCTCTCTCTCACTATGTTTTTGTTGCTTCCGTGTGTTGTTGAGCAGGCTGGATCTATAGGGTGTGCCATCATTTGGCCCCTCCTATCCATGTCTTTTGCACCAGGTGGTATCAGAGTGAGGTGAGATCTAGATCTAGGTCTATAGATCTAGGTTTATAGGTTCCTTCTTGTGAAGCCCTAGTTGATTTGTTGTGGGGTACCAGATTGTGATCTGACCTGCAATTGCAGAGGGTTTTCAAGATGGTTCGTGGGAGGTGAGAAGAAAATCTAGGATTAGCAGGCATGTTGAGACAACTTGGTTCTAGATTAGAATTTGTTGAAATAGCCCAGAGAAGAGGCAAACATCTTGAAGATATTAGTGATGATGAAATTGAAGTGGAACAAGGTGAAGCAGAACTTGTACCTATGATGGATCAGGGTGAGGAAATATTCTTGAAGCCATTGACAAGTTTGAAGTCGACGCCACATTTCAATCCTACTGAATATAGTGGAAAATTGGATTCTGATGAATTGATAGACTGGATCACAGAAATGGAAAAGTATTTTGAGTATGAAAATGTATCTGAGGAGAAGAAGGTGAAGATTGCAGGAACAAAGTTGAAAGGTCATGCATCCTTTTGCTGGGAACATCTGCGATTGGATCGGAAGAAGAAAGGCAAAGACAAAATCAAGGTATGGAATAAGATGGTGAATAAATTGAAAGGAAAGTCCTTACCTTGTGATTATCAGATTAACCTAGTTAGGTGAATGCAAAGTTTGAGGTAGAAAGATAGCTCGGTGAAAGAGTATACTAAGTAATTCTACAGATTAGATATCAGATTTGGACATGATGAGGATGATGTGGAAAGAATTTCTAGATACTTGAATGGTTTGAGAGTTTCCATCCAAGAGGAAATCAGTTTGGTCAAGTTGGAGAGCATTGAAGAGGCTTATCTATTTTCATTAAAGGCTGAGGAGAAATTGAACAAGAGAGATGAACAGAGACAAAGAGGTCAAGGTGGTAGATTCCCTAGAGGAAGAGGTAGATCTTATGGTGAAAATAGTAGATCTGAACCTAAAAAGACAACTCTGGATAAAGGCAAGACCGAGTGGAAAGGTGAAAGTTCATCTAGAGGTAGAGGCAGTAACTACCAAGGTGGTTATAGCAGAGGTAATTTCCAAGGAACTTGTTACAATTGTGGAGAAGAAGGATATAGATCTTTTTAATGTACACATGCTAGTAAGAAGGCTGGTAGCAGTAGAAATGCTTTGGTACAAGAAGAGTCACTGAATGAACCTAAGAAGGAAAATAACTTGATGGTAAGAAGAGCACTGTGGAATGAATGTAAAAAGGAAGATCGAGTAAGGAAAAGTTTGTTCAAGACCATATGTAGAGTTTTTGACAAATTTTGGAAGGTAATCATTGATAGTGGTAGCTTAGAAAATCTGGCATCTGAGGAAATGGTCACAAAGTTGCAGTTGGAAAGGTTGGAGCATCTGAAGCCCTATCAAATTTCATGGATCAAAGATGAGCATACACTCTTGGTAAGTGAACAATGTTATGTGAATTTGAAGATTGTAAAATACTATGATAAGGTGTTGTGTGATATCATGCCTATGGATTGTTGTCATATTTTTTTTGTTAGACCTTGGCAATATGATAGACATGCTATATATGATGGAAGATTGCATAAGTATACTATTGTGGCTGATGGAAAGAAACAAATCTTGTTACCTTTGATGGAAGGACCTATTAGTAATGTTTTCACATCTGTGAAAGTTTGTTTGATGGAAGGAAGAAAGTTTGTTAAGGATTTGAAGAAGAATGATGTATGTTTTACTATGATTCCTAACAAATTGAGTAAGAAAATAGAGGATAATATTCCTGAGGAGATCGATAAGTTACTCATCAAGTATAGTGATATCATTTCTGATAATGTACCTAATGGTTTGCCACCAAAAAGAAGTATCGATCATTGCATGGATCTAATCCCTCGAGCTAGTTTACCAAACAAGGAACCTCATCGGTTGACACCTACCAAGAATTAGGAATTGAATCAACAGATTCAAGAGTGTAGTGCCTCCCTCATTTACCCCTTTGCACGAATATCCTTATGGTGTGGTTTCGACTATCATTTTTGAAGGGTAAGGTCATGTTGGGCCCATGTGAGGGAGAATCCGCCAGGGGGGTTATTTTGGAGTGTGTATTGATGTTCTACGTGAACTAGGAGACATAGGATATGGTCTTGAATCACATTCTGGAGACCCTTAGAGTAGGAATGAGTCATTCATATGGATGTAGTGATTGTTACCTGCATTATGGTTGATGGCATCATGAGATGCTCTTGGCCCAGATTTTCCTTATGTTTATCAAGAGTTTATCTTTGGAAGTCATGTCAAGTGTTTTAAGAGATTCTATCTTGGTATTATATTTCTGCATAATGGACTCAGTAATTAGAAATTTATGTTTTTGCATTATGATTTGCATCCTAGTGGATAGAGGTTTGATTACCATTGTGATGTACTCTTTTCTTGTTACTTATACACTCAAAATCCTAGGATGCTCTGTGTCTAAAATAAGATTAATTGAATTCAACTGATCCTTGTGATAATACTATCAAGTGCATGTTTTATAGAAATTGTATTGGAATAAGGTAGTTTAAAGAATAAAAGGGTGAAATATGGACATATTCTAATATAGTTAAATATTGTTTCCTATGTGTATGTAATCTCTAGAAGAAATGCAGTAGGAAAGGTGTGAGTGTACCACTACTGAATGTTGAAATGTTTCTATTTGGATATGAATGCTTACATAAAGGACTATTTGAATTTATTTTATATTGAGACATGTATTAATAGAAAAGTGATTATTAAATCCTGATGTTGAATGGGAGATTTCACATAGAATGCTTTAATGTTATAACAATGCAAGAAAAGCAAATCATTTGAAATGTAGCTTGTAAATAATTTAGGACTAATTCTCACACTAGATTATTGGTCTTGACTTATGGTATTGATGGAATATTCAAGTTAGAATATTATGCCATAATTTCATGTTTGTACGAGAAGAGTTTATGTGAGATAATCATGGTTAATAAATTAGGTTAATTGATATATTTATGTTCTTGAAATAGCTTGATTTGAAATTTGGAAATGTATTATTGGAAGTAAGTGATTTTCTTGTGGTAAAGTGTGGATGCAGTTGGACTATATGATGTACTAGAGTTTGATTATGTGACGATGATATAGGACTTTGACTTTCATGCTATTTATTAGGTCAGGAGCATAGTAATTGTTAAATCTTTGGTTTATGTATGATACTTTGATGTTACATTCATGTTAGGGAAATTTGTGGGAAATGATCATGATTATTATGTTAGGTGAATTAACATGTATCATTTTATTCTTTGCTTTATATGCTTTAGAAATGCTATGTTGAAAATGATGAGAATTATTATGAAATGTACTCAGAAATTTAAGAATGTGATTTTTAGATGTATTCTATTTGCATATATATATATATATGATATTTGACATTTTATGAGCTACTGATATTTTATGGAGTGTGCAGGTAAGCCCATGGATATATATCAGGGGAAATTAAAGATGAATATTTGTAAAATCATGTTAAGCCAAGGTTAACTCCAAGGGGACAAATTAACCTCATTATAAAGTGTAATTTTTGTAAAGTGATGCATGATTGTAATTATTTGATTATGTTTATTCTATTTTATTTTTATTCTACTTGGCATGCCATGTGTATCATGATGTGTTGTGATTTATTGTGGTGTCAATTGACACATGTACTATGTGGTGGCATGACCGAGTGCTTTATGTGTGTGAGTGGTCTTCTATTTTTAGGAGTCTTGAGTGGGAAACTCTTTCATTTTCTGATGCAATCTTTGAGTGGTCTTTTGAGTGGCATTTAGTGACCATTTAAGGTAGTGGAGGTTAAAAATAGGCTACCCCATAGTGGTGCCATGTTTTGGGGGTCAAATTTTGACCGTTATAATGTATTTTGACTATTTTTGCCCTTCCAAAAGATGCTCTTTTGAAAAGTGACGAAATTGGAAGAGGCATGTCAAGCCCACTCCTTATTTTGAATTTTGAATTTTGAATTTGAACTTCCCTCTCTTGTTTGAAAGGTTTAGGGTTTGTCTTCTTAAGGAGATGGAGGGAAAATTTGTCGGTAATTGCCCACTCTCCAATTTTTGGAGACTTGTGTGTTTGTGAGAGATTGTGAATCTTGTTTTGGACTTTTGGAAGATTTTGGTTGTTGCATAGAAAAGGAGGAGACTAGTTGGAGAAAGCACATCTCAACCCTCTTGCCATTAGCTTGGATCAAGGTTGGATCTTGAAATCTCTTGCCCTTATTGCTATGTGTATATTTTTACTCTTTCTATGTGGTGTGAATGATAGTTGTTTATGTAGATTCATGGCTTCTTGTCTTTGCATGTATGTGTATCATAATTTCCTTGTTGCATTATTTTCTTGGGGTGTGCAAGGCCAAACTCACCCTTGGGAGGGAAGAGAGTCTTGATGGGTGAAGGGCATAAGTTGGGACTACTCATCTAGTGTAGAGTCCTTCCTCAAGGAGGAAGGGGATAAGGCATGGATGTATAGGCATCCATGTTGCCATCTTGTGCATATTATTATCGGGGGTCATAAGGGAGTTGTTATTGTGTGGAATGTGAAGGGTTGTTGGTTGTATCTTGGCCTTGTGAAGGATCTATGAGCAGATTCTAGACCTTGTTGAAGGTTGGTTATTCTTGTATTTTGGCATTCTCCTAGTTGGGTAGCTTCCACCTTCACCCCTACTATGGGTCCAAGGTGACTTATGTTGTGCTAGCCTTGGGAAAGGGAATTTGATGTTTATGTTTTGTTGATGGTTTTTGTTTGTTTATGTGCATGTTGAATGCGTGTTAAACCCTATCCATCTTTGTTTTCCCCTAGCTCGGGGGTGGCCATGAAATGGCCTAGGTTGGGAGGTGAGCCTCCATGGTCTGTTTGTTTGTTTTGTAGATTTTCTCAAGACATAGCTTGCTAGTTTCAACGAGTTAAAAGAGAATTTGGATAGACCATCTCCATGTTATTTGAGTTTTCTTGGCTTTGAGCCCCTTTGTGAAAGTTGTCTTTTTATTAAGGCTATGTTAAAGAGCCTAGCATATGAATGCTTGTAATAGTTAGATTATTATTTCTCAATTCATGTACTATGATGAATATGAGAATGTTATAATGTCCTTCCTTTATGTAGAAAAGAAATGTTAGTAATGATTATTAAAGTTGGAAGAAAGAAGTGCTATGTGGTTGATTGATTTCCTACTTGCAAAAAAAAATGATGTCATTTCTTTATGTAATTCAATCTATTGAGAACAATTCATTTTCAAGGAAAGTTATTCTGTATTCATTTAAACGCTCTATTTAAAGAGGATTTTCTTTCATTTTAAGAGATGCATCAAAGGAAATAAATGTTATAAATTTAGCTGCTTTTACTTTGAAAAGATTAGATTTATTATTTCCCTTTAAATGTTAGCATTAAAATGAATCTAAGAGCTAGATTAATCATCTTTACCTTTTTAAAAAAGAGAAAAGAAAATGAATGTCTATGTTTTTAAAGTGTGGAAGGAAAATAATTTTCTCCCTAAAATGTTTATGTTACTTCATGATCCTTTAGTTATAAATACATTTAATTATATTAATAAACATATATATATCACTAAATATATATGTGTGTATTAATACACTACAATTACATTATTGCAGTAAACTGTATATTGAAAAATAATTGATTTAATATTAGTAAGTTCCCTTTTAAAAGATGAGTAATGTTGTGATTTGATCAAAATTATATATATATATATATATATATCATGTCTGATATATATATATATGATAATAATATATTTGTTCTCTCGCCAGATTAGGATAACATTATACCATGTACCTTTTGTTCGTACAGATCATCACATATGTTATTATATATATATGCATATAATTATACACATACATATATAATAACATATATTTCCCCCACTTTTTAAACTTCATTGAATAAATAAATCCGCATGTAATATATTGGAAAGCAAATTCTAATATGAAAGTAAAAGTAACATATTATATTATTTATTATATGATTTTTTTAGATTTTCTTTTTAATGGTAAAGATTTTATTGTTTATTATATTATTCTTTTAGATTTTCTTTTTAAAGGTAAAGATTTTATTGTTTATTATATTATTCTTTTAGATTTTCTTTTTAAAGGCAAAGATTTTATTGTTTATTATATTTTTTTTTAGATTTTCTTTTTAAAGGTAAAGATTTTATTGTTTATTATTTTATTTTATTTTAATTCTTTTTAATAATACTTTTTTTATAAGTTTCTTTTAAATAAAAGATTATTATTTAATATAGTTAATTTATTTTGCTATGAAATATTGTTTTTATTAAAATCCTTTATTTAGTAAAATATTTCTAATTGCTATGATATTCTTTTTTTTTTAAAACCTTTTATTTAGTTAAGCTAATTTTTACTTGGCTATGAAATGCTTTTTAAATAAAAATAAAAAGAACTTGTCTCGGGTTATTCTTTTGCTAACAAAACTTTATTAACCAGAATGCAAATAAAGGATACCTTTTGAAAACAAAACAAAATTACGCAGGTCCTTCCTTTTATGTATGCAAATTTATTTTTAAACAGAACTTATTTTTGTATTAACAAATGCAAACTTAGTACAGACATTTAGTTACTTGTAAACATTAAAAGTGATAAAATAATATTGATGTCGGATTAGAAGGCAAAATAAAATATATTTGGACCTACAACTTTAACAAAATTTGAATCACCAGTAAACATCAACTGTAGAATTATTTTTGAATCTGTGACAGAGTTTAAATCTTAGTTTTATCATAGTGATGAATTGTCTATTGTATAACTGGCATATACATAGAGATTCATTTACTAGTCCCTCCTAATGTACCTCTGTGATAATAGAAGTTTTACCAATCTAAACTTAGAACAAACTTAATCCTAATGTAAAAACTAGAGATGCATGCAATGGAGAAGCACAATTATTTTAACTTATGTACATGTCTTTGTTTCTTGGTAGATCAATATCCTTCCTCTGTTGTAACCTTTTTGTATATACTCAAGAATACATAGGGCTATATACACACTTGTGTGTATATGCACCTATGTATACTTGGGTGTATACTCACTTTTGAGTTCCTCATCCTCATGACCCTTTGGCCCAGCCTAAAAACCCTTCAACAATGAAATTAGGGTTTCAGGCCATGTTTTATTTTGGCCTAAACCCTAATTTCGAATTACGGTTAGGGTTGGTCAATGAGCCATAAGGAATCTCTCATTTAATTTATTTGAGTTTATTTATCTCTAAAAAGTCAAAGAATATTTTATTGTGTGGATTTTTCCTATTTCCTCTTTTGTTCTTTAAACTTGTATTTCTAAATATTAATTACTTTTGCCCTTTAAATTTCCAAGTTCCCTATTATTGGGGATTTGATTTGATTTTTGGGATAAGATGTTATTTAGATATTTTATTTCAAGATCATTTATTATGTGTGTTGATATTGGGTCCTTTTATTTATAAAATTATTTATTTAATTGAGTTTGTGCTAATGAATTTTTATTAATGTATTTTCATATTTGTTAACATAAATTATTGAATTAATTGACCCTTATAAATTAACATACTACTATTTCTCATGGTCATTAATTCTTTTATTGAGGAGGTAATTAATCTTATAATCCCTAGGTGGGACCTAGGTATGATAACAACCCCTAACAATTATTATTAAATTAATAATTATGACATTATTTTAATGTTTTATATAACTACGTGTTACACTTCTTTTTTTATAGATTAAACTAGGAAATTTAAATATTAAATTATTAATCAAGTATTATTGTCTTAATTTTTGAGTTTCTAATTTAGGGATTTCTCCCTCGTAATCTCTTTATGATTAACCCTAGTTAGTGGTTTCATCGGACTAGTGCACCTAACATATAGGGGATGTTGGCAAGCCAATGTGTGCCACGAATCCCCTTGTAAGTTAAGTGTATTGGTTATTGTTTTGTTTCTCATATTTTAGTGCACCTTAGTATGCAACCTAGTAGTTAGTATCTTTATAAAGAAAAAAAATTTTGTGTGTGTTTTGCTTTAATATTTGGGCATGACAAAGAGTTGCTAGATATTGTTTTGATCAAAGAAATTTTGAGTCCTTGTGTAGTACCTGTGGTATTGGCACCTAAGAAGAATGGAGAATGGTGAATGTGTACTGATTCCAAAGAAATCAAGAAGATAACAGTGAAGTGTAGGTTTCTTATACCAAGAATGGATGATATAATGGACAGTTTGACTAGAGCAAAGTATTTCACTAAGATTGATTTGAAAAGTTGGTATCATCAGATCAGAATCAGAGAAGGTGATGAATGGAAGACTGCTTTCAAGACAAAAGAAGGTTTGTATGAGTGGTTGGTTATGCCTTTTGGTTTAACTAATGCATTGAGTACTTTTATGAGGTTGATGAATGAAGTTTTGAAAAAAATTATTGGGCAAGTTTGTGATTGTATATCTTGATGATATTTTGATATTCAGTAAGACCAGAGAAGAACATTTGTTTCATGTTAGACAAGTTTTGTAGAGATTGAAACAAGAAAAGTTGTTGATAAATCTGAAGAAGTGTTCATTCATGAAAGAGGAGATTATGTATTTGGGATTTGTAATTTTAGCTGATGGTTTGAAGATGGATCCTGAAAAGGTTGAAGCTATTTTGAATTGTCCTACACCTGTGAATGCTAGTGAGGTAAGATCATTTCATGGTTTGGAAAATTTTTACTGAAAGTTCATAAGGAATTTTAGATCAATTTGTAATGCTATGACTAAGACTATGAGAGGAGATAAAAGAGAATTTAAGTGGACACATAGAGCTGATAAAAATTTTGAGACTCTGAAGTAGAAGGCTGTTGAATTTCCTATTTTTGCATTGCCTGATTTCAATACGGTATTTCAAGTGGAATGTGATGCAAGTGGAAGTACAATTGGAGCTGTGTTGAGTCAAGAAGGTAAACCTATTGCTTTCTTTAGTGAAAAGTTGAATGATGCTAGAAGGAAATATTTTGTGTATAATCAAGAACTCTATGCTATTATTCAAGCACTGAAGAAATGGAGACATTATTTAATACTGAGTGAATTTATGTTGTATACTGATCATAAGGCTTTACAATATCTGCGTAGTCAGAATAAGATGAATCAAAGATATATGAAATGGGTTGAGTATTTTTAGAGTTATACATTTGTGATCAAACATAAAAATGGAGTCACTAACCGAGTTGTTGATGCATTGAGTAGAAGAATATCTTTGATGACCAAGATGAAAATTGAAGTTCTTGGTTTTGATGAGATGAGAGATTTGTATGAAACTGATCTTGATTTTTTTGAGCCATGGAGAAAGTGTAGAGCACCTACTCAATATCAACCGAGTACAAAATGGGAAGAATATTTCATTCAAGAAGGTATGTTGTTCAAAGGTATTAAGTTATGCATACCGAGAGGACAAATGAGAACTAATTTGATGAAGGAGAAACATAGTAGTGGTTTGGTTGGACATTTTGGTATTGATAAAACTTTGAATTTTCTTAAGGAGAAATACTTTTGGCCATAGTTGTATAAAGATGTTTAGAAATTTGTGAAAAATTTTAGAATTTGTCAAGTTACAAAAGGAGTAAGTTAGAATACTAGATTGTATACACCGATTGTTGTACCTAAGAAACCTTGGACTAACATTGAAGTATGGATTTTGTTCTTGGCTTACTGAAGACAGTAAGAGGTAATGATTCTATATTTGTAGTGGTAGATAGATTTTCAAAGATGGCACATTTTATACCCTATAGAAAGACATCAGATGCAGTACATGTAGCAGAACTTTTCTTTAAGGAAATTGTCAGATTGCATGGATTACCAAGGAGTATCATCTCTAACTGAGATAGTAAATTTTTTGGATACTTTTGGAAGACCCTTTGGAGAAAGTTTGGCACTAAGTTGAAATATAGTTCTACATTTCACCCACAAATTGATGGACAGATAGAAGTTGTAAACAGAAGTTTGGGAAATCTTTTGAGATGTTTAGTTGGAGACACACCTAGTAATTGGGATTCTATGTTGGCATAAGCAGATTTTGCATACAATAATTCAGTGAATAGGAGTACTAGAAAGACACCATTTGAGGTTGTGAATGGCATACAATCGAGAGGTATATCTGATTTGAGAGATATTACTGATGAAAGAAAAAGAAGTGCTAAAGGAGTAAAATTTTTTGAGTACATGAAGATGTTGCATGAAGATGTGAAAATCAAGATGGAAGAGAGTAGTGAGAAATACAAAGACAGAGCTAATAGATCGAGGAGACATAAGACTTTTGATGTTGGTGATCAACTAATGGTTCATTTGAAGAAAGTTTGATTTCCTGTTGGAACATATGGGAAGCTGAAGATGAAGAATTTTGGACCTTGCAAGATTTTGAAGAGATTTGACAATGGAAATGCATATGAAATTGAGTTACCTAATGACATGGACATATCACTGATTTTTAACATTGCTGATTTGTATGAGTATCATGAACCTAAAGAAGACATGACAATACCGATGGAGTATCCTGTTGGTTGGTTTCCCAGTCTTAGGTGTTCTTTTTCAAAATTTTGATTTTAAAGTATTTCTCTGATTTTCATATTTTGATCTCCAAGCATTTCTAGTCCCAGAGCTCCAAAATTGTTTCAAATTTAAAAAAACCCTAGGTTTTAGGTCTAATTGTCTTTGAAAATCCAAAAAGCCCTAAAATTCTCTCGTCCAAGTCTTTTCAGCTGTTACTTTTTTGAATCACTTAGCGGCCTTTTGGAGCATGTGCACTTTTATATTTCTCAGTTAGTCACTTAGTCTCCTTAATAGTTTAGTATATTCCCTTATAATTAGCGGTCACCCAAATCCCTTTATCGCGCAGTCTCCTTAGGTTGGAGGAATATTCTTTGTTTTCAAATGACTCAGCGATTGCCTTTAGTCACTGAGTCTCTGGATAATTATTATGAGATCTAGTGACTGCTATGATAAATTTTTACACAACAACTATGGTTGCTTTATCTCTAGATAAAAATACCTTCAGTTAGATGATCTCTAAAAGAAATAATGAATTGACATACTATTCAGCAATTATGAGGTTTTCAATTCATCGTTGAATCTCCAAATGCAAAGTGGTGGTCTATTTTGCGGGTCACTAGATCTGTGACTTATTCAGTGGTTAGTTATTTTATCCTACAACTTGGTGATTTCAATAGTCACGTATTCTCTTGGTTCTGGTGGTTATGTCTTAAGCGGTCAACGATTCAACAACATGATTATCTCCAAGTCTCCCAATGAAGCGATTAAGTTATAAAAGGTATGGCAACTTGACGAGAACCATTGGATGAAGATTTGATTGATGGTTGGTGTTTAATCTCGTTACTTGACCGAGGTTAAGAAAATCTTCATGTGACTTGGAGAATGAAGGTTTCTACGCAATCTCCAGTCTTAACCATAGTTAAAGGATTTATTTGGCAACAAGGAGATGTCTTCATTCATGAGGTTTCCAAATGAGGGTGAGTTTAGAGAGAGGTTTTCAGACAGTTGATGTCAACCGTTGATTTAATTTTGATCAGTTGGTGGTTGCGTAGTCTCAGAATATAACTATGGGTTAGAAAATTATCTAGCAACCTTGAGATTTGCCTTGTCGCCCAATCTCAAGGTCAAACTCAAGTTAAGAAATTTTCTCAGTGATTAGGAGATTGTCTTCAGTCGGGTAATCGCCAGATGATCCACGGTTAAGTGTTGACTGAAATTAAAAAGTTCAAAAAATATAAGTATCTGTTGCTAGATTTTGTGATGTGTCTCTTCCTGATTGGTTAATAAAATAGCAAAAATATGAACAAGTATGTGAACTTGACTATAGTTGCTGAGTCTCCAAAAAATAAATCAAAGGTTTTTCATGTCTTTGGTCATTGAATCTCTGAATAGGTGAGTCAAGAAGTCTCAAGAAAAATTTTGAAAGGTCAACAGGCTTCAAAGACTAGGAGATTCATTGAGGTCACTAGGTCTATTGATGACTTTTTGTCACCAAGTCTCAAGATAAAATTAAAAGGAAATAATTTTGCAGTGATTAAGAGATTGACTATAGTCGCCAAGTCTCAGAATGGAAAATTTAAGAAAGCACAAGGTCACCTAGTCTCCAGATAAATTCAACAGGGTTCAAAATGTTTAGTGATTATGATAGTCGCCAGATCTCCAAAATAAATAAAGTCATTTAAAAACTAAAGATTTCTTTAGTCACCAGATCTCTGAAAATGTAAAGGAGGCACCAAATTTTTCAGCAATCATGAGAGTGTGCTATAGTCGCTAGGTTGCCAAAAGTTGAAATTTGATTACCTACCATTTTCTCAGCTTACGGGTAGTGAATTGAGTTATGAGCATACCAAGTAATGGCGAAAGTGACATAATTTTCAGCTTTTCAATCTCTAATGGATTGCTGCATTCAATTCTACTAAATAAATACAATTTTTCATCACTCATTTCAAATTACCAAGCATTCAAAAGAGCCAAAAGCGATAGAATTTCTTGAGATTTTTAGAGCAATTTCAAAGTCCAGAAGATCCAAAATTTGTAGGAGAATTTGAATTCTTAGAAAAAATGAGCCAATTATTAGTCAGTGGAGCTTCTACCAGTAAAGGTGCTAAGGAGAAGGTTAAAGAGAGCTTCTCAAATGAATTCCTCATCTTACTGTCGGGGTCATCACAGAACAAGAAGGTGAGTGATGAATGTTTTGTAGATGAACTTGCATACTGTAGAGATGCTAGAATTCTAGATGTCACTAGCATGTGTCTATTTAATTATTTTTACAAGAATTTTGAATGTTCAGTCCCTGTCTCAAACCCTTGGAAATCAGGGATAGAAAAATTAATAGTTCCAGAGGTTTTCTTAGACGTAGATGTTTTAATTATTTTTTCCCATAGCTATGAATTCCTATCCAGAATAATTCGAAAGGGTGATGGTTCTCCTCTGGTCACCCTTGATAGTAATTCTTTCATGAGAGCTTTCAGTATCCAGGTCCCAATGGTGACATAAATTAATCTGCAGGCCCTGGCCAATAGATATTTCATATAGGCTGTTGTGGTGGCAAAAGAAATCCAAAACCATGTTCCCCAAGAGAATAGAAATTACATTGCACCAATGGTAGGAACAATCTCATATGCATACAAGGACCTATGCTTTTATATAAAGTACATTGCATATGGATTATGCAAAGTTCTAGGGATTGATGGTGGAGAGAGGATCTCCTTGGATCTCATAATGATGGTTTTGGACTCCCAGAGTCTTCATGTGACAAAAGGATATCATTACATAGAATATGTAATAGAAAAGATGCATGAGGGTTTACAGGCATTGAAGAACCACATGTCTGGTTCTACTCCAAGGTTTATGCACTATTCTTTTTTGATGCATCTCATTCTGTATTTCAATTATGATATCATGAACATGGAGGGCCTTGAGCCACAAATGATGTACAAAGGATGGCCAAATCTAGTACAATTTTGGATAAGGGCTTAGAGTCCTTCCTCAAGGAGTGATTTCTATATATCTAAAAATTGGATAGTTCAGCCTATCCTTCTCAATTTGGTACTTAATCTTTCAAGGTTGTCAACTAAGGTTCTACAGTTGATAGTGCCCTAGAAATTTGTTGATAAATGGACCAAAGGTCATAATTGGGGGGATTTCTACTATGAGAAAGGCTACACAATGATTAGGGTTTATGGGTGCCCTCAGCCTCCGCATGTACTACCATTATTTGTTCCACCTAGGGTGGCATTTTTAGAGTTCATCTGGTAGCTTATGTTGACCGATAAAGAAAACCTGGCTTCTCAAAGAAAAGGAACTTTTATTCGAAGGCACTTTAGAGTGCATAGTCTCACAATAGGCAAGAATGCCTTCAGTAAGGTCAATGATTGGTTAGGATAGTTTAGAATGCATGTTGCTTCCTAAAAAATTTGTTGATATAGAGGGATTTATGGCTGCTGCTAGAAAATATTATATACCTAGTATCCCTTTCAACAAGAGACATGAGGAGTATCCTGAGGAAGATGTATTGAGAAATATAATAGAAGAAGAAGAAATAGTAAGAAGATCTTACCAAATACATGAGTTATATGCCATGGAAAAGGAATTGAAGTAACAGGGATTGGTATTCAGTGGCTTCTTCTCCAATTTGCCTTAACTTCAGAGGCTAGAATAAATGATGGTCCAATTCAATACCCTAATGAGGACTTTTGAGAATCAAATTGATGAGAAAAAAGGAAAGAAGGATGTCCACTCAGAGTCTGAATGTGATGAAGATAGTGATGGTGGCTACTCGGTGCACAACATACTTCCTCTAGAACAAATAATGACTGAAAAACATCAAACAAGTGAGAATATTTTTGACTTAACAGAGCTCCATAGTTCTCAAGATACAAGTGAGCCTCCTACAAAGAAGCATAGATTAATAATTAGAGAATCTTCTCAAGAAAAGAGAGAGGATAAATTGGGAGTCCTCTTCATTGGAAAAAGTGTTCATGACCACTAGTTGAGGAAGAAAATAAGAGAGGAAAAAAGAAAACAAAAACTTGAAATAGAAGATGCTGAGTTGCCCTTGGCTCTGTGCCAAGATGAAAGAATGATAGAACAAGATGCATTCTTAAAAGATGATAGTTTTATTCAGTCAGATGAATTCAAGAGCTTCTTCATATGGCACAAGAAATAATAGGTTGCATCAAGTGTTTAGATACGAAAGAGGGTCAAGTACCTGATAAAGCAGTACAAACACTAAGGGAATATGACCCTGAGACTGAAAAAATCACCCCAGAGGAAGCCAGACAACTTGTCAGAAATAGCAATATGCTACTTGTGCCTGGGTGGAATTTATATTCAAATTTTGTTATTGACTAGATAAAGAGACAGGAGGACAAAATATTATCCTCAGAGACCCAAGTAGGAGAAATTATTAGAGGGTTTGGGTATAGCCCAAGAAATCAAGCATTGGCTCTATGGAGCCTATATCCTAAAGATAAAAAGCCTCAAATTTTGAATGTCAAAGAGAAAATGGATGGAGACAAAATTGTATGGTTGATCCATAATACAGTAGACCTTGAGATATCTCAAGTGTTAACTCATTTTTCTAGGCTCAACAAGGACAAAACCAAGAAATTATCAGAAAGATATGGTTCCTTGTTAGAGGATTATAGTGCACTTTTGAAAGATAGAGACATTCAGATAATAAAAGAAAAGGCATTGGAGAAATATTTAGTAGATTTAGAGTAGCAAATAATAAATACTCATGTAGCTACCCCTGCACCACCTAAACAGCCAGAAATCCTTGAGAATAAGAGTGTAAGTGAAGAGGAGATTGTTGCAGATATTGAAAGGATAAGATTAGAAAAGAATAAAGCTATCCTACAAGCCTTAATGAATATCTTGCAGCACATAATAGATATATTAAAGAAGAAATCTGATTTGGTTTTTAATGCTTACAATAAATTACCTTATTTGTAGGTGGAGGTGAATGGTTATATTTCAATTTTGAATAATTATTATGCAACTTGGTTGGCTAGAGCACTAGTTTTTGAAAGATTGGCAGCTGTTCAATCTTTAAGAACTAATATTCCAGAGGTTCTTATGCAAGTGGGTGAGGAAATAAATAGAGTAAAATCCATATTGCCACTTTTTAAAAACAAATCAAATGAAATTGAGGCTAAGATAGCCATGCTCAATATAGATTTCAATAGGTTTATCCCTTCCATTTAAGAAGCAGATGGTGTAATGAAGAGCCTTGACAAGTGGAAATCCAATTTTAATCCTTTATTGCCTAGAAAAGAGGCATTTCTAGATGAAAGTAATGAAGTAGATGTGGAAAGATTTAATAACACTCTGGATGAAGCCATAAAGGCAGAAATGGAGCTCACCAGATTTTTAGCAGATGTCAAGGTAATAACAGATGCCAGATGGGAGAGACAAAAAGCACAACTGCAACATATCCAGAGTTATAAATGGCCGACAAAGGAGGAGGTCACTACATGGGATGAACTTACAAAGCCCAAGAAGATAAATCTACTACAATTGACTTCAATATTTTGGATGATGAGTAAAGAGGACACCTGGAGTACTTGACACCTAACCTCAGAGCACAGGGATGATAAGCTATCAATAAGAATGGTGTAAGTTAGCCAAAATGGTGGTCACCATATCTCACAACAACTCATGAAGCTATCATGAATATTTTTAGACAAAGGTGTCAGTGATCAATGAGCCAGGAAACAGAACAGTCCAAAATAATTTTTTCTTTCCACCACCTGAGGGTTTATTGTATTTTTTTTAATATTATTTTTAGGGTTAGGGATCCAACCATCTGAAGCTCGTTAAATTCTTATTTGATAAGAGAATTCCAAGATGGTTGAGCTATATATATAGGTTGTAATCTCATTTTGAAGGTGAGTGGGAAAAGATAATAGAAAAATTGAGTACAATTGCTACAGAGAAGACTTCCTAATTTTGTGTCTGAGCTTGTGAGCATGAGTCTTTATATGTAATTTAAAGGTTCATTTTAATAAAAAATACACTACAAATTCTGTCTCCTATTATTATTATCTCTTTACTTGTATGTTTTGCTCTTGTGTATTTTATTTGTAAGGCATCTAAAATATACTAGTTGTTAAGAAACTTCTTCATTTCATTATGAGTTTCTTTCAAGGAGAGAATTAAAATCCTTGTCATCAATTGTAGAGAGTAAACTTATGTGTAGATATTTTGATGATAATAGTATTAGATTGATAGAATAGTTTGTAAGGCATCATTTTCAAATTGCAGATTGTTTGCAAGGCATACTGTTGTATTTCTTTTAAAATAACCTTGTGGATTTGCATTTAAACTCTTTTTCCCATTGGATTAGGTACTGGTTTAGTGTTTGTTTCTTTCAACAAGTTATCTTTCATAAGTCTTAAAAGCATTAAAATTTTATCTCATTACCAATACTTTTACTTTTCAAGAAATTATTTCTATGTTTTTGAAGAAATTATATCCAAGTGATACGATTTATATTTTTTGATTCCTTAAAGAGAGAATCAAAAAGGTTACCCATCCTTGAGTTGAATTCAGAAAAAGAAGAAGGATGAATATCCTTATACCACTAGTCTATGCTATCACATTTATGATTTCTATTGCTATCCTCTATATCAGGATTGTCTGGGTTGTTTGCAGAGTGGTAATGTTTTATTGAGATAATTTGAAAGCCAAATAGCATAACAATAAGGAAGTCAATCCATTATTCAAATTTTACTTTCAATATAATTAATTCATAAAGGCAACACTCGCCTAAGTCTTGTGAATCTAAAAGCAGAAGGAGGATCTTATCCTCATCAATTAGACTATTTATTGTAGACTTGAGAACCCCTAAACCTGAAAACCCAGCACATATATTTATCAAGTTTGGTCTTAACAAGAAAAAGCTCTAACAAACTGGTGACTCTATTGGGGATTAAAACCTTTTACAAAGTCATAAATAACATAGGTTTCAAGTAGAGTTTGACTCCTAGCCTGCTCATTTCATACCAGTTAGTCACCATTGAAGATCAGAGTTATTCCTTTATCTCTCTATATTTTTCCCTTTTTAAAATCTTGCTCATATACTTTCCCAAGGATAATATCTCCAAATTCCCAATCAAATTGGGTGGTGAATCTCTACAAAATATCTATACCAATGCTCAGTAAGACATTCATTATTTTACAATGAGCCATAGAAATACAAGGTCCTGGAAAAAGGAACATCCAAAAGAAAATTTAGAAGGAGAACTTCCAACTACCTCAAGGTGAAGTTAAATGAGGAGGTAAATAAACAACAATGACATGTCTTTCACATGGAAGTAGAAAGGAAGTGTGAGGACTGAGGGTCCAGTTCAAACAAATCAGGAGGGAAATACACCAAAATATGAGGAAGCGGTTGATTTAGGAGTAAATCAATATGATGATTACTATTCACCCTCTGAAAAGGAGGTGGGGAGAGCACAACCTCACAAAAGAGGATTTCCTGGAGCTAATAACAGAAGATCTAGAAGCCAAAGTAGGAATAAACAATACTTTGTCCCTTCTTTTCCTCGTGGTTCCTCTTTACAGGGTCACCAAGTGCCTAATGATCACCAAGAGGAAGTCCTTGCCCAAAATCCTTCATCAGAAACAACCCTCCCAAACTCTAAAGAAATTTTTGAGGAAGTGTTTGAATTAGAAAGGAAGATCCAGGAACAAGCTGAATTAAGGCAAAGAAGAGAAAAGGAGAAAGAAGAAAAAATTAGACATGCTATGATTAGGGCTGAACAATTGAAGAGACAATTGTTGGATTATGAAGCTATAAATCATATTTCCATATCAGAACATACTAAGGAACAACCCATTATCCAAGAATTACATGAAATAAGAAACCCCAGGGATAAGGGTAAACAAAAAGTTGTAGGAATTTCAATTGGTGAACCAAATCCTACCAAAACCTCTTTAGATCAAGCAACAAGATTAGATCCTGACCTTGAAAAGGCCAAAATAGAACAAGAATTGTTGGCTAAAAAATTAGAAAAAGTAGAGCTAGAGGCTACTGCAGCTGAGATGAAAAGAAAGATTGAGGTTCTTAGACAATCTTTAGGACCCACTAATACAATTTCCACTTCTTTAGTACAAGGTACAAATGTTTTGAATACTACCAAAACTATCCCTTCATCTGTTGTCCATAAAGTCTCCAATGTTTCAAATATTTAGACATCTAAATCTTTAGGTGCTGGTCCATCTCAAATCAGATTTATTCATGAGAGACACAAGCAGATAGTTATTATTGGAATCCCTGGATACCCTAATCCTATCCTTGATGAAATTAGGAAAAAACTCCCAAAATTCACTGGAAGTAATGCAGTCATTTGTGAGGAACACTTGAAGAGTTTCATTGATGTGATAGATGACTACAACATTGAACCTGATGATATAATTATGAAACTTTTTATTCAATATCTGACTGAAGATGCTAGAGATTGGTTTAGAAATCTACCTCATGCTAGCATAAGTTCATGGGAACAGTTCAAGCATTGTTTTAAAGAACAATATGGTAATAAGACCAATCAAGGTTTCATGCTAAATGAGTTCAATAACATTAAGAAAAACCAAAATGAAGGTGTTGTTGAATTTAATGTCAAATTTTAGAAAGCTATGCATAAGCTATTACAGGTTATCAAATTGGATGACAAAATATTTTTGGTCACCTACTTAAATGCTTTTGATTCAAAGATGGGGTATCTTTTGAGAGACAAAAACCCTAGAAACCTTGTAGAGGCCTACAAATTGGCCATTAATATAGAAATTAATAGAAGAATATCAGGAAAATTGGGGAGAAGGGATGACTATAAACCTCAAGTTTCAAATAGGAAGAAACCAGGGAAATCTAACACAAAACCAAAAGAGGAAGATAGTTTGAAGCAAATTTTGAAAGCTTTAAAAGATTTGAAGCTTGGTGAGAGTAGAAATAATAGAATTCCAACAAATGATAGACCATCTTTTAATAACTTCAACAAGTTACCAAGAATAGAAAATTATCCCTACAACACTCAGTGGAAGGATAGAAAACCAGTGCTTCCTGAAAGAAGGGATAAACCCAGTGATAAAACTCCTGACCCATTACAAAAGAACACAGTGAACATGAATGATGATATTCCAAGGTGTATTTTTTTTCAATCACCTCATGACCCTTATTACTATGCAGTTTCCCAGAGTGTCTCTATAGAGGGAGAACAAGAAAGTAATGATGAAGAATCTTATGATGATCAAGGATGTGCCATGACTTCTTCATGTATGTATGATGAAATAGAATCCACTAAAGAGGATGAGGGTAAAGATGTTTCTAGCTCCCAAGTCAGGATTGAGATCTACCATCAACAAGTTTTTTACGATGAGGAAGATGGTCAATTAGATAAAGTCCAATGTAATACTTTGAGAGATGATGGATCAATTGTATTGAGAAGGCCTTCTAATGAGTAAATTGCACAAATCATAGTGAATATGGTTTACCAAGCCAAGAGTAATTATAATTTGAGAAATAGGGTGGTGGGTGACCCAAATCATAAGCCAACTGGTATATTCATCAAGAAATTAGAAAGGATGTGAAACAATCTCAGGATAAACATAAAGCTTTTGAAGTTGTCAGCAAAACTAAGATAAAAAAGAATGTCACTTTTTCTGCCCCAAATATGACTTATAGAGTGAAGGCTAAACCCCTCGAGGAGACTATTATTTCTTCCCAAAAGGAGGTTAAAACCCAAAACAAGGATCATCCTGGCCTTATTGAACATGAAGAAAACAAGGAGATCATTGTTATCAAGCAAGATATAGTTGACCCAAAATATATTCTGGTTGACATGAGTAAGTTGTTATCACAAATTAAAGTCAAAGTTCCTTTGTTAGAAATTATCAGAATAGAGGAACACAAGGAGAAATCCTTAAGTTGGGTGAATGGGGTCACTCCTACTGATATCCAAAGTGCTACTAAGGTTGATAAATTGATTGCCTCTATAAATGACTCAAGTGAAAACTAGTATGGGGAAATTATTTTTGAGATTCCTCAAATTTATTTGGATACAAATGTTGTTAGTACTGTGTTAGGAATAGTTGATCCTTTCTTTCTATCTTTAGTAGTAAATGGGAAGCTTTTAAAGAACTGCATGATTGATTCAGGAGCTTCTAACACTATTATGCCTATAGAAGAAATGAGGTCTCTGGGATTGAAAGTAGATACACCTCATGGAAGATGTCAGGCCATGGAATCAAGAGAAGTACTAGTTATTAGTACTATAAAAGCATTACCTTACAGGTTAGAAGCTTACCCAAATAGGTTGTTAACTATGAGTGTCTTGGTGGTTGATATCCCACCTTAGTATGGAATGATACTATCCAGAAAGTGGAGTGCCTTAATGGGAGGTAGTATCCAATGTGACTTATCTTTTTCAACTTTCAACATTGATGGAAATAATGTCAAAGTATCCAAAGAAAGTAGGACCCCACACATGATTGAATTAACTGATGCTAATGATTTGAATTGTTGTGTGGATGTTGATATGGAGAACTTTAGAGTGGAAAAATGCATTCCACAAGAAGAAGATGCAGACCCACTAATTGAAGAATTGAAGAAACAACAAAATGGATTATGGAAAATGTATTTTGATGGAGCTCTTTCAAAGGAAGGCTCAGGAGATGGAGTCCTATTCATATCTCCATCAGGTACCACCTTCAAGTACTCTTTCCTATTGACTTTTCAATGTATGAACAACACTGCTGAATATGAAGCACTGTCTTTAGGATTAAATATTGCCATAAAACATGGGATAAAAATTTTAAAAGTTTATGGTGACTCTAAGCTTGTGGTAGCACAAGTTAGATCCAAGTATGTCGTCAAAAATGATAGATTAAAATTGTATAAACATACTATCTAGGATCAGATTGAATTATTTCATGCTTTCAACATCTGTTGGGTGGAAAGGTCTAAAAACATTATGGCTGATTTCTTAGCTAATTTTTCTTTAAAGAGAGATTATGTAAATACATCTGGAGTATCAATAATGGAAATAAAGAGTAGGCTAGTTGTTTCAAATAACATTTACAACTGGCAGGTCTTTGAAGATGACCATGACATTCTGAAGTTTATTCAATGTCTTGACACTTATGAAGATCAGCTCATAGACTGTAACACTTTGGTTGAGGAAATTGATGGTAAAGATATGGTTTTGGGAAATGAGGTAATCCAGTTAAGTACTATTGAACTACAACTAATTTAGAACCTCACTAAAGATCTGTGATTAGAGATCACTAAGTTGCTGATTAGATATGTAATATGATTAAATCAGTAATATGTTGTCATTGATGTCAACTAGTTTGACATCACTTATTTTGTAAGTTACTACACTAAAACATATGTAGAAAAGGAGTAAAAGAGATGAAGAATAGAAATATCTACATGAGGAAGATGTACATGACAGATGAGGATAAGGAATACATCGAGTAACTTGCTGATGAGTCTATGACCTTATGTTATTGAGTTGATTATGTTTCATTCATCTATGATGAGGAAAAGAGCTAAAAGACACAAGGCAGCGTGGTCGGTTGATGAAGCATTATAGTATGCAATGAGTAGTGTAGTGTATACTAAGCACAGTATAAATCAAGCTTTTGTTCACCGATACATTTCTTTGTTAACCGAGCAGGAGAAAAGAATTAAATGATTAGTTTAGCCGTTAAGGATTGATGAGTTGTAAAGTACATTGAAATCAGTGATGGAGATAATGTTTGTTACAAAGATCAATGGCTATCATAATTCAAGGAAGATCTAAAGGATGAAACCAAAATGTTTTACTGGTATAAGTTTCGAGGAAGGTTTAAGCGAAAAAATGGATGAAGGAGAATAAGCGGCAAAATCTAGTGGAGGAAAAGAAAATGGTTTACTTGTCTATTTAAGAGATCAGAGTTTCATTATGAAACTTATGCTGGAAGAAGAAGGACTGCATAATTATTACATGAACAAGCTTCATGTATGCCTAATCAAACTGGTTAAGGAGAACCGAACTATAGATTTTATCGAGCATCAGAAAACTATTACCGAGTGATAGTAAGTAATTGAATGTTGTTGATACAAAATTGTAATACTAATCAGAGGATTTGATTGAGCATAATATAGATCTGAATATCTGTAATTGAAGTTGTATTGTAATCAAATCAAACTTTTGTTACATTTTAACCATTGTAAATAGAGAAATCTCTTAACAGAGTGGACTTGAAAATCTTATATGTTTCATTCATAGAATGAGCATTGTTATCCTGTCAACCCCAAAGTGACTACTGGTTGGACGATAACAGTTGGTCTAAAATCCTCTAACAAGGTCACACCTAATAGTGTGTTTGTAACCTTTAACAGGGTTGGGTCTTCACCGACCTCACTTCAGAAGAGTGAACATTTTTGGGTTGCCGGTCCCAGGTGGTTTTTCCCTTCACAGGGTTTCCATGTTAAATATTTTGTGTTATATGTTTATTGTGGTGATTAATTGTTATCATACTTTGCATATTACATGTTAGATTTGGTCGGTAATAATTAGTTGTTAATTGAATGGTAATCGGTAAAAGCACAGATAGTAAAGTATTTTATGTTACCGAGTTGTAGAAGGTTAAGTAAATTGTTTTGGATTATACATTTTGAATTGGGACTGTGGATAACTAATTCACCCCCCTCTCAGTTATTCTAACAATTGGTATCAGAGTTGTGGTTACTTGGAATAGATTTTTAAGGACTTCAACACAAAGGTCTCAAAAATTTTAAGAGGGAAGTGTGAAAGCTTAACAAGGACAACTTCACAATATGACAAAGTTGAATGAAGCTACATGTATCCAGGATTGGGAATTCTGGCCTAGATATGATGGAGAATGGATACCTTGCACCACCGATTGGTCCCTTGACCCTTGATCAATTAAGGGATAGGCATGAACATAATGTTACCATGATGGAGATTGTTTCTGCCTGTTCAAATGCTGAATTTGAAGATATCAAGAACTGTACTACTGCTAAGCTAATGTGGGATAAACTAGCTCTAATCTATAGTGGTGATGCAAATGTCAAGAGAGAAAGAATTGAAAGCTTGAGAGGAAGATTTGATGACATGAAGATGAAAGAAGGTGGAAACATTGTGCAGTACACAAACAGAATAAAAGAGGTAGTTCACACTATTAGAGCATCAAATGGAGTTATTGATGAAGATATTGTGGTATGCAAAATTTTGAGAACCCTATTGCCTATCTATGACATCAGAATATCTGCAACTCATGAAAATAGGTCAGCACCTAATAGCACACTCACTCTTGATAATCTGATTGGAAAGCTTACAACATTTGAATTGAATAATTATGATAATAGTATTGTACCCAATGTTGAATCCACTTTCATGACTTGTCTGAAGACTGGTAAGTCTAGTAGCAAAAATAATAAGGATGATAGTGATAGAAATACTGATGATGAGCTTGAAGCTCTTATGGCTAGAAGGTTACCTAAAGGAAAAGGAAGGTATAGAGGAAAGTTACCTCTAGCATGCTTTAACTGTAAAGAAGTTAGCCACATTGATGCTAGATGTCCACACAAGAAAGATGATGATAGAACCAAAGACCAATCTGAAGGAAGCTATGAAAGAAGATACAACAGAGGCTACTGACACTACAACAAAGATAACTGAGATAATAATGACAAAGGCAAGAAGGTTTGCTACATTGTTGAGGAAGAAGATATCACCGATACCAACAATGATGATGATGTGGAGGTAGTATTTGTGGCAATGAAGGATGATTTCGAAGAAGATGAAAGGTATGTAGAAATAGCACTTATCTCTAAAGTTAATAATAATGATACATGGATTATAGATAGTGGTTGTACACATCACATGACTGGTGATGAAGAAAAATTTGATTATCTTGAAGAATACAATGGAGGTTCTGTAAGAATGGGAAATGATGCACCCTGTATGGTAAGAGGTAAAGGATCCCTAATGATAAATGATAGATTGAAATGTAAAAATGCTTATTAGTAAGAGGATTTAACTATAACTTGCTAAGTGTGGCACAACTGAACAATTCAGGCCACCTAAGTTGCTTTTGAGAGCAAAAAGGTGAAAATATTTGATGATGGAGGAAGACTTGTTGGAACTAGTACACAATCTAGAGGTAATCTATTTTATCTTGATAATGATTAGTCTTCTTATTTATTGATGAAAGATGAAGATGCTAAACCTGTGGGAACACCGATGGCTACTGGATATAAACTGACTAAGGAAGATGAAACTACAGAAGTGAACCAGACACTGTACCAATCAATGATTGGTAAGTTAATGTATGGAGTGCATAGTAGACCAAACATAGCACATGTTGTGGAAATTATTGCAAGATTTTTTGCAAACCCTAGAGAGTCACACATGGTTGCTACAAAGAGAATCCTAAGATACCTGAAGAAAATAGAAGATTATGGATTATGGTATCCTAAGGAAGGCAAGTTTGAACTCAGAGTCTATACCAGCACTGCTTAGGCTGGAAATGTGGATGACAGAAAAAGTACCACCAGAGGAGCATTTTTCTTTGGTGAAAGACTTGTTACATGGACAAGTAAGAAGCAAGCTTGCATTTCTCAGTCTACAGCCGAAGTAGAGTATGTTGCTACTTCTACAAATTGTTCAAATATTGCATATATTAAACAAGTTTTGGATGGTATGAATGAGATAATCACTGAGCCAGTGATTATATATTGTGATAACACTAGTGCAATAAACATTTCAAAGAATCCAGTGATGCACTCTAAAACAAAGCATTTATCAATCAAGTATCACTAATTGAGAGAACAAGTACAGGAGAAGCAAGTTAAACTAGAGCTTGTTACATCAAAAGAACAACTTGCAGACATATTTACAAAGCCTCTACCAAAGGATACATTTGAATACTTGAGGACAAGACTTGGGGTCCGTCCCCTATCTATCGGTCACTAATGTGATCTAGATGTTGCATTATCCTAATCTTATCAGAAGATCATACATGTTGATGCAACATAGTTCACACTTTGGATCATGTCTAAGGTTGTGAAAAGTTGGAGAACTGGAACAGATTGGCATATTAGTATACAAAGATACAGAGTATGCACTAAACAATAGAGAGTTACATGGCTACTATAGAGCTGTATGTTTATTTATTTCTTTGGCATTGTTGTCAAAGGGAGAGATAAACAATATGAAACAATATGCAGTGATGAGAACACTACCAACTATCTAAGGGAGAGACAAACTGAAAGAAAGAAAGAGCACTAAAGATCAGTTACTAAGAATAGAAGAAGGAATCTGAGAGTTGAAAAGATCATATTTGTAGAATGTCAAAGCTGCATTTGTAATGATGTTGAGTAATGTAGTGATTAAACATATTAAGCTAGGGAGAGCTTGTACAATATTTATTAAAAGAGTTGTAGAATACATGTTTGGTATGTGTATGGTATATTTCATATTACTTCAGTTGCCATTAATGCCATAGGGAGATATTGATGAACTACAACTGATTTAGAACCTAACTGAAGATCTATGATTAGAGATCACCGAGTTGCTGATTAGATATGTAATATGATTAAATCAGTAATATGTTGTCATTGATGTCAACTAGTTTGACAGCACTTATTTTGTAAGTTACTACACCGAAACATTTGTAGAAAAGGAGTAAAAGAGATGAAGAACATAAATATCTACATGAGGAAGATGTACATGATAGATGAGGATAAGGAATATATTGAGTAACTTGATGATGAGTCTATGACCTTATGTTATTGACTTGATTATGTTTCATTCATCTATGATGAGGAAAAGAGCTGAAAGACACAAGGCAGTGTGGTCAGTTGATGAAGCAATACAGTATACACCGAGCAATGTAGTGTATACCGAGCATAGTATAAACTGAGCTTGTGTTCACCGATACATTTCTTTGTTAACCGAGAAAGAGAAAAGAATTAAATGATTAGTTTAGCCATTAAGGATTGATGAGCTGTAAAGTACATCAAAATCAGTGATGGAGATAAGTTTTTTATGAAGATCAATGGCTAGCATAATTCAAGGAAGATCTAAAGGATGAAATCAAAATGTTTTACTAGCACAAGTGTTGAGGAAGGTTTAAGCAACAAAATGGATGAAGGAGAATAGGCAGCAAAATCTAGTGGAGGAAAAGAAAATGGTTTACTTGTCTATTTAAGAGATCAGAGTTTCATTATGAAACTTATGTTGGAAGAAGAAGGACTACAGAATTATCACATGAACAAGCTTCATGTATGCCTGATCAAACTGGTTAAGGAGAATCAAACTGCAGATTTTACCGAGCATCAGAAAACTATTACCGAGTGATAGTAAGTCATTGAATATTGTTGATACATAATTGTAATACTGATCAGAGGATCTGATTGAGCATAATATAGATCTAAATATCTACAATTGAAGTTGAATTGTAATCAGATCAAATTGTTGTTACATTTTAACCATTGTAAACAGAGAAATCTCTTAACAGATTGGACTTGAAAGTCTTCTATGTTTCATTCATAGAATGAGCATTGTTATCCTGTCAACCCTAGAGTGACTACTGGTTGGATGATAACGGTTGGTCTAAAATCCTCTAACAAGGTCACACCTAATAGTGTGTTTGTAACCTTTAACAGGGTTGGGTCTTCACTGACCTCACTTCAGAAGAGTGAACATTTTTGGGTTGTCGGTCCCAGGTGGTTTTTTCCCTTCATAGGGTTTTCACATTAAATCTTTTGTGTTATGTGTTCATAGTGGTGATTGATTGTTATCATACTTTGCATATTACATGTTAGATTTGGTCGGTAATAATTAGTTTTTAATTGACTGGTAATCAGTAAAAGCACAGACAGTAAAGTATTTTATGTTACTGAGTTGCAGAAGGTTAAGTAAATTATTTTGAATTATACATTTTGAATTGGGACTGTGGATAATTGATTCACCCCCCTCTCAGTTATTCTAACAAGTAAAAATCACATTCCTAAAGGTTTAACTAAACTAAAAGCATTATATGGTAGCCAGGATGATCACATGTTAAAGACTAGTAATGCTAAGATAGAAGATCTAGAAGAAGTAAATTTGGGATCACATAACACACCTCAAATGATTTATATTGGAAGAGGGTTAGATCCTCAAATTAGATATAATCTGATAAAGTTATTAAGAAAACACAAGCATGTGTTTGCATGGTCATATGATGACCTAAAAGCCTATAGAGAGGACCTTTTTCAACATGAGATCCCATTGAAGCAAGATGTTAAGCCATTTAGAGAGAAATAGAGACCTATTAATCCATTGTTGGCTCCCAACATGCAGCAGGAACTGGTCAAGTTGAGTGATGCAGGGATAATTCAACCTATAAGGTACTCAACTTGGGTATCTAACCTAGTCCCAATCAAAAAGAAAAATGGTGATATTAGGTTATGTGTAGATTTTAGAAACCTGAATGTTGCATCTCTAAAAGACAACTATTCTTTGCCTAACATGGAAGCAATGCTACATAAGCTTACTAGATGTGAATTATTATCTATGATGGAGGGCTTCTCTGGATACAACCAAGTGTTGGTAAAAGAATCCGAACAATTTAAGACTGCATTAACAACACCATGGGGAACTTATGTATATGTCAGAATGCCATTTGGTCTTAGAAATGTTGTAGCAACTTTCCAAAGAGCCATGGATGTTGCTTTCAAGGAGTATATAGATTTTTTTATGGTTGTTTACCAAGATGACATGACTACCTATTCAAAGGAGACAAAAGATCATTGTTCTCATCTTGAAAAAATCTTTAACAAGGCTCTAGAGTATGGTGTGTCCCTAAACCCAAAAAAGTGTAACTTTGTAGTCAAAGAAGGAAATTTTTTAGGACACATTGTATCAAAGGAAGGGATAAGAATTGATCTAGAAAGGGTAGAGACCATCCAGAGGGTCACTGTACCAAAAAATCTCAAAGCTGTACAATCCTTTTTGGGGAAAATTAATTTTGTTAGAAGGTTTATTGCCAACTTTTCTGAAATTGTCAAACCAATAGTCAAGCTACTCAAGAAGGATGTTAAGTTCTAATGGACTGCTAAAGCTCAGCATGATTTTGACATAATTAAAGAGGTTTTTCAAGAGGCACCTATATTGAAATTTCCTAACTACAGCAAACCTTTTGTTACAAGTAGTGGTTGTCATTGCACCAAAAGATCAACCTGTTAATGCCCGATACAACCACTAGACTTATAGAAGACACAGGAGGCTGTTAAACCATGTCATGAATCCTGAGGGGAGCACTGACCATTTTTCCAAAAATCTCCCCTTAGTGTTACCCAAGGGGATTCGAACTTATGACCAAGCTCTGATACCACTTGTTACAAGTAGTGGTTGTCGTTGCACCAAAAGATTGACCTGTTAATGCCCGATACAACCACTAGACTTATAGAAGACACGGGAGGCTGTTAAACCATGTCATGAATCCCAAGGAGAGCACTGACCATTTTTCCAACACCTTTCTCACTATTCTCTTTTGCATCATTTCACACTATTGCTATTGTATTATTATAAAAAGATGAAGAAAATTTTGAACATCCAATTGCATTTTTCAATAAGTCCTTGCAGGCTGCTAAACTGAATTATGAGATGATGGGAAAGAAGGCATATGCATTGGTAAAAGCTGTAAAATATTTCATGCCTTATCTAGTATGTTCTAAGGTTATTGCATATGTTCCACATTCAGCAGTAAAAGATGTTCTCACACAGTCAGAAGTTACTGGTAAAAGATGTAAGTGGATTACTAGGATCCAGGAATTCAATTTGGAAATTCATATTACCAAGCTAGTGAGAGGACTAATTCTGGCAAAGTTAATGACTGAGGGAAATATGGATTTTGTCCAAGTAAACAGTGAAGGGATATCAGAC
Organism: Chamaecyparis obtusa; assembly: GCA_027943335.1. Classification (NCBI taxonomy): domain Eukaryota; kingdom Viridiplantae; phylum Streptophyta; class Pinopsida; order Cupressales; family Cupressaceae; genus Chamaecyparis; species Chamaecyparis obtusa. Next base: position 302,992 of record BSBK01003089.1, read on the forward strand.
TTGACAATAACAAGTATTGAAATGCAACCATATTATGTTGATATTGTTTATTACATTGAAAATTCCAAATGTCCAGAGCATATGACTGACAATCAAAAGAGAGCCTTAAGATTACAAGCTCATAAGTACACATTAATACAAGGGGATTTGTACTAGAAAAAATAGAGATGGAGTTTTGTTGTTTTTCCTTGACAAATATCAAGCAGAGAAGGTCTTGAATGAAACGCATGCTAGTGTTTGTGGGGGGCATTATTCTGCAAAGACCACTGCCCATAAGATTTTAAGAGCTGCCTATTTTTGGCCTACATTATTCAAAGATTCTTTCCAATTCATTAAGAAGTGTGAGGCCTATCATAAGTTTTATTTTAAGTTAAAATATTCATGGGCATTATTGTTAAATCCAATAGTTGCAAAAGCACCATTTTCCATGTGGGGGATGGACTTCATAGGTGATTTTGCTGAGAAATCTAGTGGTGGACATAGTTAGATACTTGTTGCAACTGATTACTTCACAAAATGGATAGAAGCTAAGCCTACCAAGAAGGAAACAAGTAGGGTGGTGATTGATTTTTTGCTAGACAATATTTTGACTAGATTTGGTGTTCCTATAAAGTTGATCATTGATAATGCAATGTGCTTTAGATCAGATGAGTTTAAGGATTTCTATAAAGAAAATGGAATTATAACATCTTACTCATCTCCCTATCACCCCCAAGAAAATGGACAAGATGAATCCAGTAATAAAAGCATTTTAAAAATTTTGAAGAAAAAATTGGAGAAAAATAAAAGAGCTTGGCATTCAAAGCCGAAGCTTGCTCTGTGGGTAGATAGGATTATAGTAAAAAAGGCTATAGGGAAGTCTCCATTTGACCTTGTGTATGGATTGCAATCAAGGTTGCCTATTAATAACTTGATGCCTATGTACAAATTCATCCAGGATGAGGATTTGAATATTTCAGAGCCTATGCAGGATAGAATCATGCAATTGATAGAATTGGATGAAATAAGAAGAGATAGTCAATAGACCAATGTCAAGTTACAGTAAAAAATGAAGTGCCTATTTGAGAAGAGAGCTACTACCAGAAAATTCCAAACACATGACTTGGTTCTTCAATGGAATGTCAAAGAAGAAGATAAAGGAAAGCATAACAAGTTTGAATCATTATGGCTTGGTCCCTATATAATCCATGAAAGTTTTGGAAAGGATTCCTACTTGTTGAAAAATATGGATGGAGAAATTTTTGAGTTGCCAGTGCATGGATAATTCTTAAAACCTTTTTTCAGCTAAAAGTCCTGATTCTTATACGCATGTAAATTCCTTATAAAAATCTATATAGTTTTGTTTCCCTTCTAAATGTGTGTTTCCTTTCCTACTTTAGGTTAGGTGGATTTGGTCTACTTTCCCAGAGATCTATGGTTCTTTCCTAAACTCGCGTTTAAACATCCTCAGTTAGAGCCACTGTTGGTTGGTTTCCCAGTTTTAGGTGTTCTTTTTTGAAATTCTAATTTTGAAGTATTTCTTCAAGTTTCATATTTTGGTCTCCAAGCATTTCCAGTCCTAGAGCTCCAAAAAATTTAAAAATTTAAAAAACCCCTAGGTTTTAGGTCTAATTGTCTTTGAAAATCCAAAAACCCCTAAAATTTTCTCGTCCAAGTCTTTTCGGCGGTTACTTTTTCAAATCACTTAGCAGCCTTTTGGAGCATGTGCACTTTTATATTTCTTGATTAGTCGCTTAGTCTCCTAATTAGTTTAGTATATTCCCTTATAATTAGCGATCACCCGAATCCCTTTGTCATGTAGTCTCCTTAGGTTGGAGGAATATTCTTTGTTTTCAAATGACTCAGCAGTTGCCTTCAGTTGCTAAGTCTCTGGATAATTATTATGAGATCTAGCAACTGCTACGATAAATTTTTACACAATTATGGTCACTTTAGCTCTGAACCAAAACACCTTCAGTCGGATGATCTCTGAAAGAAATAATGAATTGACATACTATTCAGTGATTATGAGGTTCGCAATTGGTCACTGAATCTCCAAATGAAAAGTGGTGGTCTATTTTGTGGGTCACCAAATCTCTGAGTTATTCAGTGGTTAGTTATTTTATCCTGTGACCTGATGATTTCAATAGTTGCATGTTCTCTTGGTTCTGGCGGTTATGTCTTAAGTAGTCAGTGATTTAGCGACATGGTTATCTCCAAGTCTCCCAATGAAGCGGTTAAGTTATGAAAGGTATGGCGACCTGGTGGAACCGTTGGATGAATATTTGATCAATGGTTGGTGTTTAATCTCATTACTTGATCAAGGTTAAGAAAATCTTCATGCGACTTGGAGAATGAAGGTTTCTGCGCAATTTCCAGTTTTAACCATAGTTAAAGGAGTTATTTGGTGGCAGGGAGATGTCTTTAGTCGCAAGGTCACCAAATGAGGGTGAGTTAAGAGAGAGGCTTTCAGAAAGTTGATGTTAATCATTTATTTAATTTTGATTGGGTGGTGGTCGCGTAGTCTCAGAATATAACTATGGGTTACAAAATTATCCAGCGACCTTGAGATTTGCCTTATCACCCAATCTCCATATCAAACTCAAGTTAAGAAATTTTCTCAGCGATTAGGAGATTGTCTTCAGTTGGGTCATCACCAAATGATCCGTGGTTAAGTGTTGACTGAAATTAAAAAGATGAAAAAATATAAGTATCTGCTGCCAGATTTTGTGACATGTCTCTTCCTGATTGGTTGATAAAATAGAAAAAATATGAACAAGTAAGCGGACTTGACTATAGTCACTGAGTCTCCAGAAAACAAATCAAAGTTTTTTCATGTCTTCAGTCATTGAATCTTCAAATAGGTGAGTCAGGAGGTCTCAAGAAAAAGTTTGAAAATTCAACAGGCTTCAGTGACTAGGAGATTCATTGAGGTCACTAGATCTCTTGATGGATTTTTATCGCCAGGTCTCGAGCTAAAATAAAAGGAAATAATTTTGCAGTAATTAACAGATTGACTATAGTCGCCAAGTCTCAGAATGGAAAATTTAAGAAAGCACAAGGTTGCCCAGTCTCCAAATAAATTCAACAAGGTTCAAAATGTTTAGTGATTATGATAGTTGCCAAATCTCCAAAAGAAATAATGTCATTTAATGACTAAAGTTTTCTTTAGTCACCAGATCTCTAAAAGTGTAAAGGAGGCACCAAATTTTTCAACGATCATGAGAGTGTGCTCTGGTTGCTAGGTTGCCAAAAGTTGAAATTTGATTACCTATCATTTTCTCATCTTACGACTAGTGAATTGAGTTCTGAGTGTGCCAAGTAATCACAAAAGTGACATAATTTTTAGTTTTTCAATCTATAACAGATTGTTGCAATCAATTCTACTAAATAAATATAGTTATTCATTACTCATTTCAAATTAATAAGCATTCAGAAGAGCCCAAAGTGATAGAATTTCCTGAGATTTTCAGAGCAATTTCAAAGTCCAGAATGTCCATAATTTGCAAGAGAATTTGAATTATTGGAAAAAATGAGCCAATTATCAGTTAGTGGAGCTTCTACTAGCAAAGGTGCTAAGGAGAAGGTTAAAGAGATCTTCTCAAATGAATTCCTCATCTTATTGTAGGGGTCATCACAGAACAAGAAGGTGAGTGATGAATATTTTGTAGATGAACTTGCATACTGTAGAGATGCTAGAACTCTAGATGTCACCGCCATGTGTCTATTTAAGTATTTTTACAAGAATTCTGAAAGTCTGATCCCTGTCTCAAACCCTTGGATGTCAAGGCTATCAATATTCATAGTTCTATAGGTTTTCTTAGACATAGATGTTTTAATTGTTTTGTCCCATAGCTATGATCCCCTATCCAGAATAATTCAGAAGGGTGATGGTTCTCCTCTGGTCACCCTTGACCAGAATTATTTCATGTGACCTTTCGGTATCCAGGTCCCAATGGTGACAAAAATTAATCTACAAGCCCTGCCCAATAGATATGTTAGAGAGGCTACTATGGTGGTGAAAGAAATCCAAAACCATGTTCCCCGAGAGAACAAAAATTACATTGCACCAATGACAGGAACAATCTCATATGCATACAAGGACCTCCGCTTTTATATAAAGTACATTGCATATGGATTATGCAAAGTTATAGGGAATGATGGTCGATAGAGGATCTCCTTGGATCTCCTAATGATGGTTTTGGACTCCCAGAGTCTTCATGTGACAAAAGGATATCATTACATAGGATATGTAATAGAAAAGATGCATGGGGGTTTATAGGCATTGAAGAACCACACGTCACATTCTACTCCAAGGTTTATGCACTATTCTTTGTTGATGCATCTCATTTTGTATTTCAATTATGATATCATGAACATGGAGGGCCTTGAGCCACAAATGGTGTACAAAGGACATCCAAATCTAGTATAGTTTTGGATAAGGGCTTGGAGTCCTTCTTCCTTGAGGAATGATTTCTGTATATTTGAAAATTGGATAGTTCAGCCTATCCTTCTCAATTTGGGACTTAATCTTTCAAGGTTGTCAACTAAGGTTCTACAGTTGATAAGGCCCTATTAATTTGTTGATAAATGGACCAAAGGTCATAATTGGGGGGATTTCTACTATGAGAAAGGCTACACAATGATTAGGGTTTATGGGTGACCTCAGCCTCCCCATGTACTACCATTCTTTGTTCCACCTAGGGTGGCATTTTTAGAGTTCATCTGGCAACTTATGTTAACCGATGAAGAACACCTAGCTTCTCATAGAAAAGGAACTTTTACTCCGAGGCACTTTAGAGTTCATAGTCTCAAAATAGGCAAGAATGCCTTTAGTAAGGTCAATGATTGGTTAGGATAGTTCAGAATGCATGTTGCTTCCTACAAATATGCTGATATAGAGGGATTTATGGCTGCTACCAGAAAATATTATATCCCTAGTATCCCTTTCAACAAGAGACATGAGGAGTATCCTGAGGAAGATGTATTGAGAAATATAATAGAAGAATAAGAAATAGTAAGAATATCTGACCAAATACATGAGTTATATGTCATGGAAAAGTAATTGAAACAACAAGGATTGGTATTTAGTGGCTTCTTCCCTAATTTTCCTTATCTTCAGAGGCTAGAACAAATGATGGTCCAATTCAATACCCTAATGAGGACTTTTGAGGATCAAATTGATGAGAAAAAAGGAAAGAAGGATGTCCACTTGGAGTCTGAATGTGATGAAGATAGTGATGGTGGCTACTCGGTGCACAAAATCCCTCTAGAATAAATAATGACCAAAAAACATCAAGTTGGTGAGAATATTTTTGACTTAACAGAGCTCCATAATTCTCAAGATACAAGTGAGCCTCCTGCAAAGAAGCAGAGATTAATAATTGGAGAATCTTCTCAAGCAAAGAGAAAGGATGAAGTGGGAGTCCTCTTCACTGGAAAAAGTGTTCATGACCACTAGTTGAGGAAGAAAATAAGAGAGGAAAAAAGAAAAGAAAAACTTGAAACAGAAGATGTTGAGTTTCCCTTGGCTCTATGCCAAGATGAAAGAATGATAGAACAAGATGGATTCTTAAAAGATGACAGTTTTATTCAGTCAAATGAATTCAAGAGCTTCTTAATATGGCACAAGAAAAAATAGGTTGCGTCAAGTGTTTAGATCACTGAAGAGGGTTGCCTAATGAAGCAGTACAAACACTAAGGGAATATGACCCTAAGACTGAAAAAATCACCCCAGAGGAAGCCAGACAACTTGTCAGAAATAGCAATATGCTACTTGTGCCTAGGTGGAATTTATATTCAGATTTTGTTATTGACCAGATCAAGAGATAGGAGTACATAACATTATCCTCAGAGACCCAAGTAAGAGAAATTATCAGAGGGTTTGGGTATAGCCCAAGAAATCAAGCATTGTCTCTATGGAGCCTATATCCTAAAGATAAAAAGCCTCAAATTTTGAATGTCAAAGAGAAAATGGATGGAGACAAAATTGTATGGTTGATCCATAATACAGGAGACCTTGAGATATCTCAATTGTTAACTCATTTTTCTAGGCTCAATGAGGACAAAACTAAGAAATTATCATAACGATAGGGTTCCTTGTTAGAGGATTATAGTGCACTTTTGAAAGATAGAGATATCTGGATAATAAAAGAAAAGGCATTGGAGAAATCTTTCACAGATTTAGAGTAGTAAATAATAAATACTCCTGTAGCTACCCCTACACCACCTGAATAACCAACACTCCTTGAGAATAAGAGTGTAAGTGAAGAGGAGATTGCTACAGATATTGAAAGGATAAGATTAGAAAAGAATGAGGCTATCCTTCAAGCCTTAATGAAGATCTTGCAGCACATAATAGATATATTAAAGGAGAAATCTGATTTGGTTTTTTAATGCTTACAATAAATTACCTGAGTTACAGGTGGAGGTGAATGGTTATATTTATGTTACTCATAAATACAGCATACAATACAATAACCATAAGTAGGAAAAGGTTGCATTTGTTTGTCTAATTAACACTACCTTGTAGGTTTTGTTAGGTTACATGTCATTATTGCATTCATTCTAGATGTCATTATTGTACTCTAAGTATTGATCAAGCATTAAAAAATTAAAAATTTATCAATGATCATTACATTGTGCATTCATACTAAATGTAGTATACAAATGTCCTTTCTTGTCTCATATTTCAATTCAATATTTAGAGTACATTGCAGAATTGAAAAGAAAGATTGAAGTATGGAATAGGGGTCCCATGTATTGCCTTGTCTTGTCTTTGAGTCAGCTGGTTGTCTGCTAAGTCTCTGCATTTAGGTCTTCATCTTTTAGGTCTTCATTTGCATTCAGGTCTCCATCTGCATCTAAGTCTTCTAGGTTTTCATCTGCATTGAAAGGAAAGAGAAATGATTAGATCCTAATGGATCTAAGTAATACATGTGAATCAAATAACATATTGTAGCAATCAAGTTTTCAATACTGCATCAAGCTGGAAAATTGAATGAAATAAGAAAATGTACACTGACACTCACTGCAAGGTAGTGTTAAAGGGACTTGTTTCATACATGAAACCTTTTACTACTAATGATCATTGTGGTGTATGTTTATCCTTTTTATTAACCAGGTATCTGAATTAAATGGACTTAGTATGTTTTCAAACTATGAAACCTTTTTCAGATAATGTATTTCATGCCATGATGTTATTTAAAAAACTTAATAGATTATCTTGTAGATAGCAGCTAACTGGTGCTCATATTCAGGTATTACCAAAGATATAAATCAAGTTGGTTTCTCAAAGAAAATTCAACAGAAAATGCCAATGATTGCCAACTTTCCAGTTTAAGATACAAAAGATGCTGCATAAATACTAGCACAAATATGTCCTTACTGTCATTTTTCAAATCATAAACATATTTGTTGTTGAATACAGAAGAGTGCTTCAAGTTATAAAATCATAAAGTGTTTACAGTTTGTTTTTATTGAGTGTCACGAACCCGTGTTTGAACCTCATTAGTTAAACATTCTGATGTTTTTGGATGTCACGAGCCCATGCTCGAACTTCATTAACAGTAAATAAACATTTTCATCTTGTTGTACTTATCATACTAAGGTACAGATTCAGTATCAATGTGAATTATTTACAGTGGACAAAGTTGCAGAATGTAAAAGTTGAACATAAATGAAAAGCATGTATAAACTGGAACAGAGTATGTGTAACAAGTAGAGATTTCATCAATACATCATGCTTATAGTTGTTGATTACACAAAGAATTATTCATATCAGCAAAGGAGAGTCAAATAATCTGAGTGCTCTATGTTATTAACAAAAATATTTTGTGGTTGATGCTAAAAATTAATAAGGATGCAGTTGATAATGATTCAAGGTTTCATCAATATGAGAAGTAAGCTTCATGTCAATCTCAGAATTTCATCACAAAGCTGCTTACTCGTATTCTAGTTATCAAGATTTAAAGAGATTATTCTCTTTTAAGAAACTGTTGAGCCTGTTACTATTTATGGCAGTCATAAACTTCATCAAATGCTTCAAATATGTTATAGTTACTACTGTGGTGAACAAATTTGGGTTCATAATCTTCGAACCCACATATAAAAAAGTGATCGAATGATTGACTGTTACTAATAATGTAATTGACATTATTAGTAACAGTCAAAAAAATCAAGATGAACATCATGGATATCAACTACTAGCCACAGTGTGTACTAACAATGAGCTCAAAGAATGAATGCTTAACAAAGAATGACACAAAAGGAGCAACAGTGAATATCAAACAGTGAAGCTCGCGACAAGAATAGTCACAAATGATGGTGATACCACAGCATGGTGAGTCATAAACCCAACTCACGGCATGGTGATACCATAGCATGATAATAAACCCAACTCACAGCATAGTCACAGCTTGACATAGTATAATGACAGAGAACAATGAGCTCACGGCAGGAGAACATAAAAAATGACATACGAACTTTAGCAAAGTTTAGGTTCATAAACTTTCAAACCCGCATGCACAAGATAACTAAAGTATCAACAATGAGTCAAATAAAAGAGAGCAACAGAGAATGCATGAAGCTACGGTATCAATAAAGAAGAAGTAATAGATAAAAAATCAAAGGGATATAACGGCAAGTTCAACCATCGCATGTAAAAGAGGAACTATAACTCATTAACTGTGACTTATCAAAAGTAGTATATGAGAACAAGAAGTTAAACAAGTAGAAGAAGTGCATGTGTTTTTCATTACAAAGAATCAAATAGAGAGTTCCAATAACTTACCATTCACTAATGAAAAGATGGAGAAATGCTGAGTATTGTCGAAGATGCGAGCCAAAGCGACTGCAGATCAAGTATTAACTCTAGCAGCAGTCGAAGACCATCATAGAAAAGCCAAGTTCCTTCATAGATTTTTGGAGAGCTTAGGGTTTCATTTTGAGTTTTCTCCGAGAAGACAAATGCAAATGCCAAGGAAGGAATGACTAATTTTTGGAGTCCGCCAAGCAGAGAACGCATTCAATGCATGGTAGTGCCAGCTATGGCCTCGAAAATAGAAACATGCCACCTTTTGTGCTTATCCCATCTAATGCATTGCAAGCGGATTGAGGGTCATGTCAACCTCTTCACTTTGCAATAGTTACACTTAGATTTTTATCTAGGTTATCTAATAAAAGTTATGGTATAGGGATTAGTATTTAATATTAAGTTTTGTATTTAATATTAAAAGCTCTTGTTAAAATTTTGGCATGTTTTATTTGTAAAAGGATTAATTCCTTATATATTTTAGGCCAAAATTTAGGAAGAGATGCATGTTTTGGAGAACTCATTATAATAAGCATATTTTTAGGCACGTTTTTAGGTTGAGATAGTGGAGCTTGAATTTTTGAATTGGAGGCTAGAGTTGATTATAAAATTGATTTTTGAGAATCAATTGAGGGTTGCAGATTTTGGAGAGAGAGCATTTTAGTGAACATATCATTCCTAGATGTTTCAAAGGCCATTTTTTGTAATCATCTTGTCAAATTTTTTAAGAAATGAACTAGATTCTTTGATTCCCATTTTGTGTACTTGTTTTCAATATCGAATCCTATTTCATCTTTTCTAGCAAGTGTTAAAATTGGTTATTATCTAAAAGAAGTGAATGAAATTCTGTTCCTTCTCAAGAAAATTAGTTGTCCCTAGGCATTGCATGAGAAATGTATGTTGTTAATTCTCCAATTTGTTTGTGGTAGAACCTTGATAGCATGAGTTTGTTAACCTATATGTTGAACAGAGAATCAAATTGTTAAAAGTACTCATTTATAAGTCAAGATTGAAATTCATCTTTTTGAGATGTCTGAATTATTCATTGGTGTATCACCCTAATCTTTTTAGTTTAGTATTCTTTTCCCTTTTCCCAATAGTTTATAGATCAAGAAAGTGATATTGCATATTTTATAGGAACCAGCCTAGAATCCAGAGATTCCTCTTCATTCATAGTCTACCCACAGCTAGGAGAGGTTTCCATTATTAGGATAGAATTGTTGTTAGCCTTAAAGCCTAATGTAAGGTAACAATTCTAAGCCTAAACAATTTCAATTTTGAATAATTATTATGCAACTTGGTAAGCCAGAGCACCACTTTTTGAAAGATTGGCAGTTGTTCAATCTTTAAGAACTAATATTCCAGAGGTTGTTCTGTAAGTGGGTGAGGAAATAAATAGAGTAAAAGCCATATTGCCACTTTTTAAAGGAAAATCAAATAAAATTGAGGCTAAGATAGCCATGCTCAATAAAGATTTCAATAGGTTTATCCCTTCCATTAAAGAAGCAGATGGTGTAATGAAGAGCCTTGACAAGTGGAAATCAAATTTTGATCCTTTATTGCCTAGAAAAGATGCATTTCTAGATGAAAGTAATGAAGTAGATGTGGAGAGATTTAATAACACTCTGGATGAAGCCATAAAGGTAGAAATGGAGCTCACCAGATTTGTAGCAGATGTCAAGGTAATAACAGATGCTAGATGGGAGAGACAAAAAGCACAACTAAAACATATCCAGAGTTATAAATGGCCGATAGAGAAGGAGGTCACTACGTGGTATGAACTTACAAAGACCAAGAACATAAAATATACTATAGTTGACTTCAATATTTTGGATGATTTGTAAAGAGGACACCAGGAGTACCTGACACCTAACCTCAGAGCACAGGGATGATAAGCTATCAATAAGAATGGTGTAAGTTAGCCGGAATGGCGGTCACCATATCTCACAACAACTCAAGAAGCTATCATGAATATTTTTAGACAAAGGTGTCAGTGATCAACGAGCCAAGAAGCAAAACAGTCCAAAATATTTTTGTCTTTCCACCGCCTGAGGGCTTATTGTATTTTGTTTTATATTATTTTTAGGGTTAGGGCTCCAACCATCAAAATCTTGTTTCATTCTCATTTGATAAGATAATTCCAAGATGGTTGAGCTGTATATATAGGTTGTAACCTCATTTTGAAGGTGAGTGGAAAAAGATAATAGAAAAATTTAGTACAATTGCTGCAGAGTAGACTTCTAAATTTTTTGTATGACCTTCTGAGCATGAGTCTTTATATGTAATTTACGCACTAAAGAGAATTCTTGAGAAATGGAGGCCTCATGATGCATTGTCTTTGGTTATCTATTTGGCTACCTTTACTTGTATGTTTCTCTCTTGTGTATTTTATTTGTAAGGCATCTTAAATATACTAGTTGTTAAGAAACTTCTTCAATTGATTATGAGTTTCTTTCAAGGAGAGAATTAAAATCCTTGTCATCAATTGTAGAGAGTAAACTTATGTGTAGATATTTTGATAATAATAGTATTAGATTGATAGAATAGTTTGTAAGGCATCCTATTCAAATTGCAGATTGTTTGCAAGGCATATTGTTATATTTCTTTTAAATAACCTTGTGGATTTGCATTTAAAATCTTTTTCCCATTGGATTAGACATTGGTTTAGTGTTTGTTTCTTTCAACAAGTTATCTTTCATATGTCTTAAAAGCATTAAAAGTTTATCTCATTACTAGTACTTTTACTTTTCAAGAAATTATTTGTATGTTTTTGAAGAAATTGTATCCAAGTGATACGATTTATATTTTTTGATGCCTTAAAGAGAGAATAAAAAAGGTTACCCTTCCTTGAGTTGAACTCAGAAAAAGAAGAAGGATGAATATCCTTATACCACTAGTCTATGCTATCAAATTTATGATTTCTATTACTATCCTATGTATCAGGATTGTCTGGGCTATTTTCAGAGTGGTAATGTTTTATTGAGATAATTTTTAAGCCAGATAGCATAACAGTGAGGAAGTCAATCCACCATTCAAAGTTTACTTGCAATTTCATAAATTCATAAAGGCAACACCCGCCTGAGTCTTGTGGAGCTCAAAGAAGAAGGAGGATCTTATCCTCATCAATTAGACTATTTCTTGCAGACTTGAGAACCTAAAAACCCAGCACATATATTTATCAATTTTGGTCTTAACAAGAAAAAGCTATAACATATCCTAAGAAGCGGAATGAAGAGTTGAGCAGATTTTGGAACAAAGAATTAGCAAAAGAACAAGAGGTAAACAATATATGGAATATCTGGTAAAGTGGAAGAATGGAATTATTAAAGATAGTTCATGGATTTCATAGTCAGATTTGGATGCAGCTCAGACCAGACCCACTGAACGATTCAGAGAATCATTTCTAAATAACCCCAGGTGTCTGATGTAGGAGCATCTCGGGTCCTTGGAAATCCTGTGTCACCAAAAAGATTTTGAAGTTTGTCTGTATTGCTCGGTTCCTTCTTTGACCACGTTGGTCGGTAGTTGGTCGATTTCCTTTGGTTACCAAGTTTGGTTGGTTATCTCCTAGGCAGTCGGTTGTTACACTGGTGCTCGGTGATGCTTGTCTGTTGCTCAGTCATCCTTGCTTACCGAGTAGTTTATTTTGAGTTTTTGTTGAGGTGGACTTGTGCATTGATTATGGGTCATAGATTTAATGCCGGTATCCATCATTAGGAAGTGTGTGGTCTTAGATCTAACCGTTCCTTTCATTTATTATGGATCTGAAGGCCGACTCTATTCGGTAGCCTCTTGTAAAAGTATAGTTGTTTGGTTAGAGTTGGGAGGTAGTTTTTGGTAGAAGATAGAAGATAGTAGAAACAAGATTATTGGTAGATCCTCACATGTTGAGGACTTATGTAATTCATTTTAATATCTAGCCATAACCGGGAAGGCCTTATAGCCTAACATGTATGAATCCATTTGAATGAATAATATATCAATGATCCTGCTTTCTCTCTCTCACTGTGTTGTTGTTGCTTCTACATGTTGTTGAGCAGGTTGGATCTATAGGGTGTGCCATTAGTTGGCCCCTCCTGTCCATGCCTTTTTCACCATAGAGATATTAAAGTAAGGAATAAGGTCAAAGTGCATAAATTGACATAGGCATTTTCCTTTTATAACCGTGTGTCCTCGGCCTAAATTTAGATATACACTAGTGTGTGCATAAACCTCACAACACTCATTTTTTTTCGTGTGATTAAATTATTTGGATATTAAGGTGGCATATATAATGCTTCACCTCAGTAAAATTCACATCAATGTGTCTAGGATTTGTGCCCTCTCTCCATCCAAGTCATTACAATCTGAGATGAAGCTCTGTAAGATTCCTTTCATATCAAAAGCTATAATTGCCTCTAGTTATTTTAGATGGCACAATCTCTTCGGTGACATCACATGTACAAGAATGCTTATAGAACTTAGAATAACAATCCTCCCAAAAAAAATTGAGTCCTCTAAATATACTTTGATTTTAAATAAATATTTTTCTAATTGCCTTATTTATGTTTCCTTCAAGAGAAAGTAAATGAGAGCAGCCGAAAAATGCCCAAAAGGAATAAAATTTCAAAGTAGCTTCAATTTCCAATAGGAATTAGCTAGGATCAATCATTTAAGGTCTTTTTTTATCATCCCTTTTATATACTAGCATTTAAATGGAACATTAAGCATAGTAATAATATTCTTAATCTATTAGTAATTGGAAAATTAAGCATATTATTACTATGTAGAGTTAGGGCCAAGTTCACGCATGCAAGAAAAAGTCTAGTACCCTATAGAATTAGTCTAACATTAAATTTATAACAATGCGGATAAGAATCAATTTGTAATTACTATGCTTTAAACATACTAAATTGATAAAGGTGTTATCTGCATTTAATCTATCAATTACTAATAGATTAAGCATATTATTACTATGCTTAATGTTCCATTTAAATGCATTTAACACAAAAAAAAAAAAATTTACAAAATTGAACCAATGGCATGATTACAAAAAAGGTCTAATAGAACTCCCAACAATTTTGAAACATACTTTATCTGATATGATGAATTCTCAAACAATTAAGGTTGGAGTAGACATAGTTATTGTATCGTTGGAAAATGGAAGCACTTCTATTTAGGACAGGTTTAGCCCTCCAAGTAAGTGGTCTGGGGTCATGTCAAGAGCCTTGAATAGGTCTTTGAATGGATGTGGATTTTTCCCTTTGTTCTACTTCTCTCTACACCTATTTCCAGCCTATTTCTGGCACCTAGTCCTCTAAATCTGAGATCTATGACCTCAGGGTCAAGGTCAACCTTGACTCTGACCTAGGTCAAAGTTGAGGTCAACTCTGACCTAGGGCAGAGTCGACCTCAACCCTGACTCTGGGTCTAATTTTTAAGTTCCAGATTTTTCAAGGTGTCAGGCTTTGGAAAAGTTGTATTTCCCACTTTCGAGTCAGCTATTTCAGATTTCAGAATGGTAAACTCTTAAATTGTATTTAATCTAGGTCCATTTCTGAGGGTTAAGGCCTAATTGGAATTTAATTCCCCAATGTTGGCCCCTGTAGAATTTTGTGCCTAGATCACTATAAAAGGAAGCCTTCCTCCTTCATTTTCACAACCATTATTCATCAAGTTCTCTCAAGGAGACAGTCCACTTTTCATGATCAAGCAAGCAAGCATTCAAGCATTCATCAAGGAGATCCATTTATAGCCATTGAAGGATTCAATCTCTTTGGAGCCCTCTTGTTGAAGATTTCTCCATCCACATTCATCCAAGCTTCTTCCTATTCCAAGATCCATTCAAGATTGGTGTTGAAGATATAATGCAATTGATTTGAGACATCCTACATACTATTCTAAATTTATTTGGAGCATCCATAGTTGTGAATTCAAGGATTTGAATCCTCCACAAGGATTTCCACATAAGCAAGGTGAATAGTTCCATTTACTTTGTTTATATATTGCTATTTCAATTAAATTTCAAGGTTGATTCCAAACTGGGGTTTGACCAAGGAAAACCCCTCATCCAAATAAAAAAACCATTTTTCTTGCAAGTGCAAGTGCGAGATGATGAATATCAGTACAGATCTAGATACCCTTTTCGGCGAACTTCTGAGATCCTTCAACAGAATTTCTATCGAAACTATTTCAGGTCAAGGTCAACTTTCAGTGGGGATCAATATTGTACCTCAGGGTAAGATCTTACCCTGATCCTGAGGTCAAGGTTGACCTTGCTCTGAAAGATAGAAGTTTTCTGGGTTTTCTCTATCTCTGCATTTCCAGGCCAGATTAGGTTGCAGAATCTCTCGAAACTATACACAGACATTAGAAAATAGTCTTTTCTAGATTTACCCTATTTTGAGGTTAGTATTTGTCTTCAATCCATTCAATTATTTAAGCACATATTTAATATAATAGATTATAGGGTTTTTCTCCTTTCTTCATATTCTCTATAGATTGATTCACTTGCTTATTAATCACTTCCTTGT
This sequence comes from Chamaecyparis obtusa, assembly GCA_027943335.1. Classification (NCBI taxonomy): domain Eukaryota; kingdom Viridiplantae; phylum Streptophyta; class Pinopsida; order Cupressales; family Cupressaceae; genus Chamaecyparis; species Chamaecyparis obtusa. The sequence continues at coordinate 318,295 of BSBK01003089.1, forward strand.
GATTAATCAATTTGGCTCTCTCCTTTGGGAATTTGGATTAGGGATAGAACCTATATTCCCCCACACTTTCAACATATTACATTTTGGTAACACACCATCCTTACTATATCTTACATTTTGGTGAACCCGACACACTTACCCCTTTTCTTTTGTGGAATTAGGTCTTGCATGTGTTAAATTTCTTTTATGTGTTTGCATCTCATATAAAATCAAAATATTTTGTGTTTTCTTAGTTTAGTTCATTTGCATTGCGTTGGTATATGATCTTTACTACCTCTAGTCCTACTTATAATATTTTGATTATAAGAAGTCGTAGACTTATGGGTGCCTTTGATCCTGAGTCTTCCTCTCCTTTCCTTAGGATCCCATATGACAATTTGATTATTCATGATTCAAATCCTACTATGGAGAAAAACTCTTCTCACTCATCTCATGATGAGGATGATGCTTTAAGAGTTCCTCCTGAACAAGTCCAAAAACTTTCAACCGAGCTTGACAAAATGGGTAATTAGCTTATTCAAGAAAACCATAATCAAGATTCTATTCAAGCTATAGAGGCTCTTAAGAAATTTCTTCATGATAGTGATCAAGGTGTTAATCTCTTGCATGGTATTACTCATCTTGTGCATTCAAATGTTAAGCCTTTAGCTCAAGAAGCTCAAGATTTAGGATTTACTCCTCCTATCACTAGTGTGGAACCTGTTTATATTCCTTTACCTAGTATTCCTACTTATACTCCTCCTTTGGTGACTAAGGTGATTCCCTCTCTTCCTATGAGTGTTCCTCCTATGTCCCTTCCTACATCACAACCTTCCTATCATAATGTTCCCTTTACTTATTCCAGTCCTCTTCCAACCGTGGTTCCAAGTGTTCCTCCAATTGTGTCTTCCATTCCTGCTACTTCATACATCTTACCTACTATTTCTAATGTTTCTATGCCTCCTATTTTCTCTAATGATTCAACAATACTTAGTTTGGATCAAACTATGTCATCTTTACAACAAAAACTTGCATCCTTGACTCAAAACAAGTTTAGCATTCCTACATGTGACATGGGAAGTCCTTTGTCCCTAGACATCATTCATACTCCCGTTCCTCAACAAGATGATATGCCTCATCTTGAGAATTACAATGGTAAGGGAGACCATGTTACTCATGTTAAAACATTTCAAATCCTTTGTACTGATTATGCTCATGACCATAAGATTTTATCTAAGTTGTTTTCTAGAACTTTTCGTGATAAGGCATTACAATGGTATTGTTCATTGCCTCCTTATTCTATTGACTCTTTTCAAAAACTTGCTAATGCTTTTATTCAAAAATTTCAAAATAGCATTGGTCCACAAGTGTCTTTGACTGATTTAATGCATTGTAAACAAAATGCTAAGGAAAAATTGATTGAATTCATTGGTAGATTTAATCATTTGCATGCTTAGATTTCTTATCTTGTTCCTGATATGGATATTCAACGTATGTTTATTTCAAATTTACAAAATGATATTAGAGATAAGATTCTTCTTACTGAATTTACCTCTTTTCAACAACTTTGTGCAACACTTCGTCATTATCAATTACAAGTGAATCAATTTGAGAAAAACACTCCAATGGCTCCTGTTCCAGTTGATAAGAGTGATGTTGCTCATAATCCTAACAAATTTAAAAAATTCAACAACTATGTCAAGCTAAAAAAACAAGCGAATGCAGTTGCTGATCAAGTTGTTGTTGCATCCCACAATGCCACTTCTACATCCACTACCTTTTGATTAAATTATACTTTTACTCCTCTCTCAAAATCTTTACATTCTCTTATGAATAGGTTGTTAACTACTAATATGATTACTTTACCTCCTATTTGACCTCTTTTACTTGCTACAATAGAATCCAAATCCTTTGATCATAAATCTTTTTGTCAATATCATCATCAGAATGGTCATGATACCGATAAGTATTATTCTTTTTAAAACATAAGGTTCAAGACTTAATTGATTCTAATTCCTTATCTGTTGATAATCTTGATGGTAGCAGGAAAAAATATGTCTCCCCTCCTAATAAAAATCTTCAAATCTATATGAATCCTTTACCTACACATGATACTAATACCAGTGTTCAACCATCTTCTATGGATATTGTTTATGTTAATATGATTTAGAACAATAGAGAGGGGGGGTGAATCAGTTGTTCTCAGGTCCTGATGTATAAAATAACTTCAAAAAAATTTCTTTAAATCGGATCAAGCAACCAAAACAAACTCATTCATCACTGATTCAATAATAGAAACATATAACTCAATAGTCCACTACCCAGCTGTATCTAACTTGTAAAACATAGAAATGTTCAAACCCAAAAACATTCATACAAGTATTGACACCAGGATTTATAGTGGAAACCCAATATGGGAAAAACCACTTTGTAACATGCTACTATTATTTTTCTTCTGAAGTGAGCTCGGTTAAAAGCCAACCCTATCAAAGGTTACAATACACACTGTCAAGTGTGACTCGGTTAAAGGATTTCAATCACCCTATTAAAAGTGAGCCTGGTCAAAGGACTTACATACACTCCATTAGAATGAAACCTTGTTCAAAGGATTTAACATATGACTATTAGGTCAACCTCTATTAAAAGGATTTTGACTGTTACAATGGTTAGAAAGTAGCAGTAGTATTGATCTAAAAACATACAACTCACTTTGCAAATATCAGATCCAATTCCATACACAAATGTTGGTTTACTGACTTTGAAACTTTGCCATCTCCACTTCTGATCTACTCGAAACTTTCCTTCAAGCAATCACCACACTTTTCCTTCAGCCTTTTCACTTATACAGTCAATAAAAATTTTCTGTTCTTCCAGCATCTCCTTCACCCATGCATACACATACCTAGTGCTTTGATTCCCTTAATACTTTCCTCTGTTAGGTTAACTTTTCTTTTGCCGCTTAATCTCCTTCGTAGATCTTAAGGTTAGGTCAAAATCATTGAATCTACCCCCTTCATGTTCTTCATCTCCTCTTCTAGAATCATCTCATATCTCATAAAGATTTACCATAAAACATTTTACAAAGCATTAAATGCTTCTATACAATCATAAATAAAGTCAACACGTTTTACATAATCCAAGAATTCAATAATGTCAGCTCCAAATTTGAATTCTCTTCAAATATAGATTGTTGATGCTCAGTCAATACTGTGATCATCCACTCGGTCTCCATGTAAAATGCTCGGTCACTACTAAAACTGTTCCCTCGGCAAATACTATCTTCCTTAGAAATTTACTGATACTCGGTTAATACTAGATTTTTGCTCAGCATCCACTAACTTGGTCAACTCTATCATAACTTGACTTAGACATGATTTCTTCATTTTTTCTCAATTAAGCCTACCAGTTTAGTCTTCAATCTTACTAAGATAAACAATACATTATCTCATCATTGTACAACATAGTCAAGTACACTTTGTAGTATCAAGATAACTCAACCTTTCCTTAGGTGCTATTGTTACCAACCTTTCTTTCCCTTCTCACCATAGATATAGTACTTTCCTAAGTAGCAACAGTCTTACCAGTTAAGGTTTGACATCAATGACAATACAATAATTGTTTCAATTGCAGTTTCCAACAATCTCCCTCTTTGGCATTGATGGAAACACCATATGATATCACCTGAATAACACATGGATTACTAACCAATCCAAAAAAAACTTATCTATCCATCAGAGAAAAATTATAATATCATTAACTTCATTCTGATTCAAAATTTGTAAATCTCACTTCTATGAGTGTCAGAAGTATCTGAATCTCCCGCTATCCTAATTTCATTTCAATTCAATCTCCCTTACTTTCAGTGTCATGTGTTATAGTATTATTTCAATTCAATCTCCCTCTTTGACAAAAATGCCAAAGCAGCAACTCAAACATACATTCAACAGATGTAGATATATCTTGCTTATGACTGATTTGTTGTCTTTGCTTCTTCTTCATAGCTCTAGGACAGTCCTAAAGTGTGATAATCTTCTGCATCAATGTGTCAAATGTTTTGTTGTAGCATATTTGATGTAGTGCTCCTAGCTTGGCTAGGTAGCCTCAATTAGGGGAAGGACCCCTAATTGACTTCTCAGGTACTCATGAGCTTCTTTAGGTAAAGCTTTAGTGAATACATCTACCAATTGTTCTTTTGTATTCACATATTCCATTCGGACTTCCTTGTCTTGTACCAATTCCCTCAAATAGTGATACTTGATTTCTATGTGTTTGGTCTTAGTGTGCATCACTGGATTCTTAGAAATATTGATAGCACTTGTGTTGTCATAGAAAATAACAAAAGGTTCAGTGATTTCTTCTTTCATGCCTATCAACAACTATTTTATCCATATCAAATTTGAACAGTTTACTGCAGCAGCAACATACTCAGCTTCAACAGTAGATTGGGAAATGCAATTTTGTTTCTTACTTGCTAGGAGACTAATCTCTATCCAAGAAAGAAAGCACCACCACTAGTGCTTTTTCTGTCATCTACATTTCCTGCCCAATCAGCATCAGTATATACTCTAAGTTCAAATTTGTCATTCTTCTTGTAGTATAACCCATAGTCAGCAGTTCCTTTCAAGTATCTCATGATTCTTTTCACTGCCATCATGTGTGTTTCCTTGGGACTGGTAGAAAATCTTGCCACAATCCCAATAGCTAATGCAATATCAGGTCTACTATGTAAAACATACTACAATTTTCCAATCATGGATCTGTACAAAGTCTGGTTAACTTCTGCAGCATCATCATTCTTAGATAACTTTTGTCTAGTAACCATAGGAGTTCCCACTGGTCTAGCATCTTCCATTCCAAAAGTTTTCAGTATTTCATTCACATACTTAGACTGTGTAATGAAAATACCTTTCTTCATCTGATATACTTCTAAACCAACAAAGAATTTGATCTCACCAAACATACTCATCTCAAATTCAGTTTGCATTTCATGTGAAAAACTTTTACATAATGCATCTTGTCCACCAAAAATAATGTCATCAACAATGGCCAACAAAATACCTCTACCTTCTTCATCTTTCATATACAAATTGCTTGTGTCATTTGTCCTGGAGAATCCAATCTATATCAGATAATTATGCAACCGCTCATACCATGCTCTAGGAGCTTGTTTCAATCCATATAAATATTTGTTCAGTTTGCATACCATGTGTCTTCTGTTTGGATTAATAAATCCTTTTGGTTGTTCTATGTAAACTTCTTCTTCCAATATACCATTTAAAAATGTAGACTTGACATCCATTTGATATACCATGAAATCTTTATAAGCAGCATATGCAAGCAGAGTTCTTACTCCTTCCAATCTAGCTACAGGGGCAAATGTCTCCCCATAATCAATTCCTTCTTCTTGTGTGTAGCCTTTTCATACTAGTCTAGCTTTGTTCCTAGTGATTTCACCTTTTTCATTCAACTTGTTTTGAAATACCCACTTTGTTCCTATAACATTCTTATCTACAGGTCTCGACACCAGAGTCCAGGTTTCATTTTTCTCAATCTGGTCAATCTCTTCATTCATTGCTTGTGTCCACTCTTCATTTTCTAATTCCTTTTTAGTTGTCTTAGGTTCAAATTCACATAGTAAGCATGTTAGATCTTTTGTCTTGCTTCTGGTCTGAATTCCAGTGTCTCTATCTCCAATTATTTGTTCAGGCTTGTATGTCTTCTTACATATTTTGCCAAAATAGGTTCAGCATTTTTCTCTTCTATTTCATCAGGTTCCCCAACAAGATTGTCAGATTCAACTTCTGAATGCTCAGCAACCTCTTCCTGATCCTCGACAGCATTATCTTGTAGCTCGGCATGTTCTTGTTCTCTCTCGGCACTATTTTCCTGACGCTCAGCATCATTTATCTGTCGCTCAGCATTACTTTCCCAAGACTCGGCATCAGGTGTAGGTCTATTACCTACCTCTTCTATTTCCTCAATGTACACAAAAGATCTGTAATCTTCTGGTTCTCTTTTGCTGTCGACTTCATTTCTTTTTGCATACTCATCAATTTTTACATTCACACTTTCCACAATTTTGTTAGTGTTAGAGTTCAAACACTTATAAGCTTTACTTTTTGTGGAGTAGCCTAGGAATATGCCTTCATCACTTTTAGCATCAAACTTTCCATTTCTATTATCTTTCAATATGTAACACTTGCTTCCAAAGATTCTAAAGTATTTAACACTCTGTGCATGCCTATACCATAATTCATAGGGTGTCAGATTTGTACCTTTCTTAATCTATACCTGGTTAAGAGTGTAAACTGCTATACTTATAGCTTCTTTCCATTATTTTTGCGCCACATTCTTTTCAATCAATAATGTCCTTGCACATTCCAAAATAGATATGTCCCTTCTTTCTACTACACCATTCTATGGAGGTGTCCTAGGTGCAGAAATTTGTCTTTTGATTCCTCTATCATTGCAAAATAGATTAAATTCATTTGATGTAAATTCTCCACCATGGTTAGATCTAAGACATTTCAGGTTCCTACCTGTCTCCTCAACCTTAGCCAAATACCACTTAAAAAATTGAAAAGCATCAAATTTTTCTTTTAGAAACATTACATGCATCATCCTAATATGATCATCAACAAATAAGATAAAATATCTAGCACCACAGTAACTTTGTATACCCATAGGTCCACAAAGGTCAGTATGAACCAAATCTAAAATGTGTTCAGAAGTAAAGGATTTGCTCTTGAAACTTGACTTAGTTATTTTTCCTAACTGGCATTCTTTGCACATCACATTCTCAAGTTTCTTCAATCTAGGTAGGCCTCTTACTTTCTTCTTCTTACTTATCTCTACTAGATTGTCAAAGTTAACATGACATAGCCTCTTATGCCATAACCAAATGTCATCAAGTTGTGCAAACAAACTTACTTCTTCAAATAGGTCAAGATAGAAAAAATTACCTCTAGTTTGCTCACCACTTCCAATCAATTCACCAGTAGCATCAAATATCTTAGCTTTCTTGTGATGAAATTCCACTCGGTAACTAGTTCTGTTGAGCTGAGCAACACTTAACAAATTATAATTCAATCCTTCAACCCAATAAGTATTTTCACAAGAGATCTTATTAGTCAGTTTAATCAACCCTTTTCCTCTAATAGGACATGGTGCATCATTACCAAATGTTACACTTTTACCTTTATAATGATGTAGGGTCTCAAACTTACTTTTTTCACCAGTCATGTGATGTGAATAACCACTGTCAATAATCCATTTATCATTCTTGTTCACATAGGAAATCAATGTAGTTTTCTCATCCTCATCAAATTCATCTTTCATTGCAACATAGACTAACTAAATTTCAAAATCATCACTATCAATCTCAGTCTCTTCTTCAGCAATGTAACAGGATTTCTTACCTTTATCTTTATATTCTTTGTACCTTCAGTAGCCTTTGTCATCTCTTCTTTCTTTGTGTGTATTGTTTCTTTCTTCATCTTTATCCTTCCTATCACGACATCTAGTAGCTATATGACTAACCTTGTTACATGCAGAACATATAATAGAGAGTTTACCTTTGTATTTTCCTTTTCCTCTTCTCAGTCTTCTAGCCATAAGAGCTTCTAGATCTTCAAGATCTTCATCAAAAGTGTCACTGTCACCCTCACTTTCATTTTTGCTTTCACTGATGCATCTTTCCTTTTCCTTTTTAGGCTTGTTCAGGACTAACTATGACTTAAAAGTAGATTCAACATTTCCAATACTACCAATAGTGAAATTATCATAGTTAGATAGTTCAAAAGCAATCAGCTTGCCAATCAAACCCTCCAAAGTAAGCACATTTGCAGAGTTACATCTAGATTCCTGAATAGTTGAGATCTTAATAGCATATATAGGATGCAGAGTTCTTAACACTTTTCCAATTATGGTCTCATCATCAATAGTTCCATTTGCTCCTCTAATAGCATTCACAACTTCTTTTATTCTACCACAATATTGTGCAATGTTTTCATCTTCATTCATTCTCATTTCATCAAACTTACCTCTAAGACTCTCAGCTTTAGCTTTCACTACATATAGATCACCACCATAGATCTTTGCAAGAGTGTCCCACATGTCTTTAGCAGTTGTCCAATCCTTAATGTCCTCAAATTCTAGATAGCTTAGGGCAGATGCAATTTCCAGCATTGCATGATTGTGTTCTTGCTTAGCTCTCATTTCTTCAGCAGTCAAAGGTGCAACAGGTGTGACATAGTCATGCTCAATGTAGTACTTTGCAGAATCACCAATATCAGCCAGATGCAGCTTCATCAAGCTTTTCCATGCAGGGAAATTTTCCTTATTCAACTTCAGTACCTCCTTCTTATACATCTTGATCATTTGCTTCAAGTCCCTTTAAACTTGCTTTCTGTAAACACCAATAAGAAACACAACTCTAATACCAATTGTTAATATGATTTAGAACAACAAAGAGGGGGGGTGAATCAATTGTTCTTAGGTCCTGATGTATAAAATAACTTCAAAAACTTTTCTTTAAATTAGATCAAGCAACCAAAACAAACTCCTTCATCACTGATTCAATAATAAAAACATATAACTCAACAGTCCACTACCCAGCTGTATCTAACTTGTAAAACACAGAAATGTTCAAACCCAAAAACATTCACACAAGTATTGACACCAGGATTTATAGTGGAAACCCAATATGGGAAAAACCACTTTGTAACATGCTACTATTATTTTCACTCTTCTAAAGTGAGCTCGGTTAAAAGCCAACCCTATCAAAGGTTACAATACACACTATCAAGTGTGACCCGGTTAAAGGATTTCAATCACCCTGTTAGAAGTGAGCCTGGTCAAAGGACTTACATACACTCCATTAGAATGAAACCTTGTTCAAAGGATTTAACATATGACTATTAGGTCAACCTCTATTAAAAGGATTTTGACTATTACAATGGTTAGAAAGTAGTAGTAGTATTGATCTGAAAACATACAACTCACTTTGCAAATATCAAATCCAATTCTATACACAAATACTATTTTACTGACTTTGAAACTTTCCCATCTCCACTTCTGATCTACTCAGAACTTTCCTTCAAGTAATCACCACACTTTTCCTTCAGCCTTTTCACTTATACAGTCAATAAAACTTTTATGTTCTTCCAACATCTCCTTCACCCATGCATACACATACCTAGTGCTTCGGTTCCCTTAATACTTTCCTCTGTTAGGTTAACTTTTCTTCTGCCACTTAATCTCCTTCATAGATCTTAGGGTTAGTTCAAATACATTGAATCTACCCGCTTCATGTTCTTCATCTCCTCTTCTAGAATCATCTCAAATCTCATAAAGATTTACCATAAAACATTTTACAAAGAATTAAATGCTTCTATACAATCAATAAATAAAGTCAACACGTTTTACATAATCCAAGAATTCAACAATGTCGGCTCCAAATCTGAATTCTCTTCAAATATAAAATTGTTGATGCTCGGTCAATACTATGATCATCCACTCGGTCTCCATGTAAAACGCTCGGTCACTACTAAAATTGTTCCCTCGGAAAATACTGTCTTCCTCAGAAATTTACTGATACTCGGTCGATACTAGATTTTTTCTCAGCATCCACTAACTCAGTCGACTCTGTCATAACTCAACTTAGACATGATTTCTTCATTTTTACTCGGTTAAGCCTACCAGTATAGTCTTCAATCTTACTAAGATAAACAATACATTGTCTCATCATTGTACAACATAGTCAAGTACACTTTGTAGTATCAAGATAACTCAACCTTTCCTTAGGTGCTATTGTTACCAGCCTTTATTTCCCTTCTCACCATAGATATAGTACTTTCCTAAGTAGCAATAGTCTTACCAGTTAAGTTTTGACATCAATGAAAATACAATAATTATTTCAATTGCAGTTTCCAATAGTTTATGATTCAAAGATGGATGATCTTAATCACATTGTTAATCAGGTGGAGCATGTTGTTCAATTTGTATCTCCACCTCAGCTTCAAACTCAACCACAAGTCCTACCTCAACCTCTACCAAAACCACAACCCAAACTAAAACCTCAACCTAAACCTTGAAAATAACCTAAGAGTAAAAGACCTCGGGAACTTTTTATTACCTTTAATGATTCTGAGACTATTAAATCTCCTGATGGTCCCCTTTACATTTATGCTAGGATATCTCAGATACCTACATGTGGTTGTCCATTTGATCCTACATCTTTAGTCAATGTTATTACTAAAGAAAATATTTTTTATGAAAAAATTACAACATGATTCTTATGATACATCTGATGTGTGGATTCAAACTTGTAATGGTTTTTTTTATCCATAATTTGGTTCTATTAACTTACCAGTTGAACTTCGTGGTAAAATTGTGAACACTACCTTCATTGTGGTTCCTACTTTTGATCAATTTCAAGTTAAACTTGGTTTGTTGTGGTTAAATGCCATGCATGTTGTTGCCTCTCCTATCCATAAGTGCCTTAAATTCATTCATGATGAAGAAGTGAAGATAATTAATCATAGTTTATATCAACCTTCTAGGCCTAGGGATTTTGCTACCCTTGACTTCTTTTGGCCTTCATTGCCTACTTCATGTCCTTCTCAGCCTGATAATATTTTTCATTCATATCAATCCTATAAGCATCATAAGGTTCTTGAGTTAAGCATGCCTCTGCTAGATCTTAATCATGGTCTTTTGCCTACACCTTCTATACCTCCTTTATCCATGGCTTCTAGTTTTGTTAATCAATCTCCTAGTGTTGCTTGTCAATCTGCTAAGAATCCTACTAATCCTCCTATAGAGCCTGTGAAGGATCTGATAGTGGTTCCTCCTAGTTCTCAACATATTTCAAACAAGACAAAATGTAATTGATCTACTAATGAGTGTCGCTTACTCATCCAATTCACAGCCAAGTGGATGAATCCACTTAGTTCTAGGCTCAATAGCCTCCATACAAGTAATCTCAGTTTCTACCATAAAATAGATAATGTCCTTGTATTTTTCAACAATGCTTTCAGGTATCATATACCTCATCTACATCTTTATCCTAAAGGTTTTCAACTCTAACTCCATATAGTCTTTCAGTGTGCTCTCAACTAATGCCTTAAGAGATATTTGAGGCATTGTAGGTAAAATTTTATCTAGGTATAAGTCTAATACCTTCCCAGCTATATGAAAGTACATGTAGATTATCAAAGACCCAAACCTGAATATTTTGGTCTTGTTATGTTTGATAGCTCTTATATTGTCCATCAATTGTGCGCACAAGATCTCACACAAATTGAATTCTTCATTTTCTCTTGCCAATCTAATGGTTGTAAGAATAGTGGTTGCAGACACACTATTGACCCTGTTAGCATGCTGAAATCTATAACCAAGAATTATAGCCATCAATTGATGTCCTTCTTCTCAATTGGCTCAATTTTCATCCCGCACTTATCACTCAGGGATTTGTAGGCTTGTTCAACCAATTTTTTGACATCTTTTCCAACTGGAAGAATGGCACCTATCTTTAATAGACTTGTCCTCTCATGAATGAGATCTATTGTGATTCTGACTAGTACTTAACCTATCCAAAATAGGTCATCGTGGATCCTTCTCAACAAGATCTTAATCCTATCGAATTCATAAAACTCATGTGTTGTAGCATATTCAATGATTGGGTGATTTTCTAGGTGCAAAAACTCTTGAGTGTATGATTTTTCTAGATTCATCATGGTTTCTAGCTGTGACCTAATTATGTCCAAGTCAATTGGTTCCTTCTTACAATACACATATGTGTGTATGTCTTCTACGTGCATTATGCCCATTGGGGCTCTATAAAAATCTCCTTCTAGGTCATCTAAGGTGGACTTGAATGGATGCTTCTTAAACACATATCATTTTCTTTCCACAACATCAAAGATAACTAGTGTAGCCATGACTTACTTGTTTTAGCACTTCACAGAGGTTTCTTAGGGTTTTTGGATCATTGCGTCCAAATTAGGGCTTTGCAACAATCAAACTTTCTTCTTCAGTGATAAATTCAACTGCAATGCTTCACAACTCAACTACTTGATCTTTTGTGCTCTCCAATTGCTCAACTTAGAATGAAATGTGTGAATAATGAATTTATGATGGCTATGAAGAAACTTTTCTACCATTAATGCTTGCCATGTAAACATAGAATGGAACTTTGAATTTCATTCTTTGTCGCTGCTATCAATCAAGTAGTGCACTCTTACATACTGCATCATATAGTCTCCAAATAGTTGTATCCAAAGGTGCATACTTTGAGGGTGAGTATACCAGCCGTGCAGGGGTCTAGAGATAATCTAGCTCCCCCTATGACCATGAAGGTCATTTAACCATAAATAGGAGGTGCGTCCATTATGGATGCATCCTCAACTATTTCATTAACAGTGTCCTTTTCTTCCTTCCAAATCAAGCTCGCATCATCTAAAGCTTGCACAAACTTGACTTCTCTTGCTTCTTCTAATATTGAACCTTCTGACTTTTTAGGGCTTTCATGTCTTTTGCGCTCTTGTTCTACAAAACCTAGAGATGTGTCCAGCCTTGTTACATGAGCGACAAATGACAGGAGGCCTTATATTCCTCAGCGCATTTATGTGGGTTACCATACTGTGTTGTTTGGCTATGTGACCAACATAATTGCATATCTGACATGTAATGTTCTAAGAGTTTCTTACATTCTGTTGTGGATGACTTCTCTGACTTTTTTTATTCTAATTTCTTTGATTTGATCTACAATTCATAGCTCTATGACCAAAATTATTGCATGAATAACAATAACCATTGAAAGGTCTTACCTCTTTACAATTTCTTGCTATGTGACCATGCTTGTTACAGGCATAACAAGTCTTATTTATTAGCTTGTGCTCATCTATAGATGGTTTAGCTTTAGCTACTGTATGATTTCCTCCTTTCTTAGCTTTTGTAGATTCTTTTGATGGTTTATTTCTTGCTTGCATGTCATTCATCTGATTTTGTGCTTCATTGAACCCAATATCGTTGGTGTCTCCTTTAATCTTATGTGCATACAATTGTGACTCTATAAGATCCTTTATTGTGTGCAATTTGTCAATATGGTTCTTTTTCTCAGTCAATTTAGATTCCATTTGTTTCTTGATGTTCTCTAACTCTAATATTTTCATGTTTGCTTGCCTTAGTTCTTCATCTAACTGCTTGTTCTCTTTGACCCGTTCTTCATAGGCTTCTTGATTGTTCAATAGCTTTTCATCCAATTCTTCAATCTAATCTTTTAGAGATGTATTTTCCTCATTTAGCTTTTTAACAATTTTTCCCAAATCACTTGTGGAACAATCTTTCAAGTCCTATCTCAGTCTTTTGATGACTTGAGAATCACTAACTTTTTCTTTCAGTTCTTCAATTTCCTTTTCAGATCTATCAAGGTCTTCAAGAGCTGCTTCAAGATTATTTTTTAGATGTTTCATTTCTCCCTTATCCATGATATCCTCGAGTGGTTAAACTTATCTTCAAAGGACCAGAGCTCTGATACCAATTTTTTAGGAATGGGAACACTAAGAGGGGGGGTGAATCAGTGTTCTATACTTAATTACTTTTTATGATATCTTGAAACTTAACTTAATTGCTTAGTTACAGAAATGAAAATCAATGCAAGTAAGATAAATATTCATAACACATGACACCAAATATGATTACGGGGAAACCTAAATAGGTAAAAACCCTGGTGGGAATCGACATCCACTAAGAACTACACTAGTGTATTATGATCCATGTTAGAAGATCTTGCAACCCTGTTAGGAGTTGTTCTTTACAATGCTTTAGTATCAAGGGTCATACCTTGTTAGGATTCTTTCACAATTAACCCTATTAGGGGTGGGGACACACTTTCCTAGAGCTCACTGCTCAAGTGGTGAAGGCTACAACCTTCTAGATATCAGATACACATTATATCTACAAGGTGAACTGGTGTTGTGACACTGCTTGTCTGATTAGTTCCTTTTGTGCGCTGATGCTTTAGCCTCTTGTAAATCACTACAACATTCTAACTACTCTTCACATACTCTATTCTACTTCTACCAATCTCTATATCTCATACCATCCTGAATTACAAGGGTGCATGTCTTATTTATATGCGCATACAAAACTCTTCATCAAGTCAGCCTATAACTAATTACATACAACGCTTCCAAATGAATTGGCTCAAGAATTTTTACATACAATCATATTAACATGTTTATGACCTAAATACAATAGGTAGGTAGCCTTTACAAAAAAATATTACAAGCACTAACCAAAATACAAATAGTCGGCTCCATGTTCTATTCTATTCTGCCACTCACTATTTGTGCCACTTCATCTGACTGTAACTTCCTCATACTGACTCATATCATCATGCACTCTTAGACTTAGCATGAATACATACTTAGAAGCTTATCTTCAAGGGTGCATGTCATAACTCTATCATACGTACGTGCGCTAATGCTCTATTCACCTAGTGATCTGCTATCTATCCAGTCTTCCATACTTAGCCATATTTGTGATCTTCTACATTATGCGTTGACTCCAAAACTTCATATGACTTTGTTTCCATAATGAAAACACTAAATATAGTTATATACTTTAGTATAGTCAACTTTCCAACATGTATTCCTTCCATGGGGTTTTCCAATCCACCATTCATGTCCCAAACTCCCATCACATCTACCTTTCTAGCATCCTCTGCATCACAGTTCCCACCGTGCACTAGTTCTTGATGGGGCCTCACTAAAGAAGAAATGAAATCCTTAGGAATACCAACCCACTCTCCCACATCAATGTTTTCAAACCAACAAGTCACCTTCTCACAAGAAGTGCAACAACAACAAACGCAGCCTCTGCCAGCTTCATCCTTTCCATCATATACCAACTTGCTATCTATTCCACCCTTCACATCTCATGTGGTTCCACCACCCCAATAGCATATTTCTTCCCATCTCACAAGCTACCTTGCCCAACCACCTCCTTCTTTCAGCTTCCCTACATCAATTCAACCCTTAAGAAATGTAGGAATGCATCCATCCTACATCAACCAAGTGCAAAGCTAAGTACAGCAAGGGCCATCTTATCAACAAGTTGCATCATTTCACCAACCTCCATAATAGAAATACTTCCTAGCACAATAGAAACAACATCACATCATCCCGTAATAACAAGCATCATCCTATGCCTCACAACAGTAGCATTCCATCATCCCCTAGCACTAGCAAGTCTTCCTATATCCCCCTCCACAATACGCCATTGTGCCTTAGCAGTAATATCCTCCCCAACAATCATCCCCCCAAAATCCATTCCAATCCACCTATCTTGATGGGAAATCTCCATATCCCACTCTGCAATATCCACCTCAAAATCACCCCTATTCACCAGCACCACTAGATCCTTTCCAAATGGGAGTACCCGCTCCAATGCCAATTAATGCCAAGTGGGAAGAAATGAGAAATTCTCTTAAGGAGCTCAAAGCTGGCATAGAAAATAAGACCTTCAATTTTGAAGAGGTGTATCCCTATTCATTTGTTCGATCAATCTCAGTTGTTCCTTTCCCTAAGCACTTTGAGACACCCAAATTTGATAAATATCGAAGGAAAGGAGACCCTGTAAATCACATTGAAGTGTTCTATATGGCATGCCAAGAAGTATCTTACAATGATAATTACTTTTTTCACCTATTCCCAAAAAGCTTGGGAGGAACTGTTGTTGAGTGGTTTTACTAGATACCATGTGGGACCATCATGAATTTTTCCAAGCTCTCTGAAAAGTTTGTTGCCTAATATGCCCACAATGTTGAGAATGAGTTCATGTTGCTAGACCTTTGCAACTCCAAACAAAAATAAGGAGAAAGCCTAGAAGACTACTTATAATGATGGCACAATTTCACTACCTGGTTATCATATCAACCCCCTGAGAAGAATCTAACCAAGATCTTCATCAATAACATGCATCCAAAACTATCCCACTTTATGAGGATGAACTGCATCCAAACATATCAAGACATCAAAGGCAAGGGGATGGATATTGAAAGAGGTGTCTTAGATGAAGGCACGATCCGGCATCATAAGGATGATTCCCATAACAAATCTAGCAATGATAAACCTCATTACTGGAATCATAACAAAAACATTATTATTGATGGAGCCACTGACACCAACCATGTCCAAATCTTCATGGATGGTCCTACACCAACTCTTGCATATCAACATCAGCCTCAAATCAATTAGCAACCCATGCAAAACTATTAGCAACAAGTGCATCAAGCCCATCAAGGACATCCAACTAATCAGGCTAATGCCATCTCCACTACTCCTAATCAAAATAGACCCAAAGCCCAGACTTATCAGAAGAGAACCTTCACACAACTTGGTGAACCTCTAGATGTTATCTTTCACCTAATGGCTAAGGCCAATTAGATCACATACCCACCAATCCAACAATTTAATGATGCCACTCCCAAGCCTAACTAGTACAATGATTATGAGTATTATGATTATCACCATGTCAAAGAACACACTAGCCTAAGGTGTATGAAACTCAAGCATTACATCCAAGATCTCATTAATAGTTTAGTGATCCAAGCAGACACACATGTGCAAGCCTCACCTAATGCCAATTTATAGATTTATCATAACATGTTCCCACAACATAATGCGGGGAAGAACCAAGCCAATGCTAACCCTCCTCCCTAGAGCCAAGGCAAAGGAAAACAAGAAGATCATGTTGACCACAAAGACTACACTACTGCTTATATCCATTATGACAAGTTTTTTGGATGTATAACCTAGGTCAAACCCACATTCAATGTTATCCACATCAAAGGAGTAGATAGTCAGTGTGTTGTTACCACCCATAGAGGCCGTATAACTTTCATCGGTGCACATCCAAGACTAGTACACAATGCACAATACAACCTCATAGAACATCTTGTGAACACACCTGCCCAAATCTCCATCCTCAACCTTCTCTACACTTCACCCCTCCATCAATAAATCCTTGACCGAGACCTCCAAGAAGGACATGTCCCCATAGACATTAGCACCATCCATTTCAAGAACCTTGTGGGACATATTTCCACATCATGTGCTTTATCCTTCAAGCCATCCGACATACCATCTGTTGCACCTGACCATAATCTACCTCTCTACATCACCATCATAGTCATATATTTTTCCATTAAAAGGGTTGTGATAGATAATGGCTCAGCCCTAAACTTTTGTACTTTAAAATTCATTCAGCAGATAGGATTATAGAGGCTGACATATCACATGAAGTAATCACCATCAAGGCATATGACAACTTGGAGCATACCTCTAAAGGTACCATTATTTTTCCTACCAAGCAAGGCCCAGCAACGAAAGACACCATCAGCCATGTTGTTGATCTTGACTTACCATTCAACATCCTCCTCGGTCGACCATGGATCCATTCCATCAAGGCTATAACATCTACTTACCATTAATGCATCAAATTTCCACATCAAGGCACTGAGGTTACCATCCATGCTGATCCCCAACCCTTTGCATATTATCGTGTGATGGAAGCATCATTCCCTCATTCCACCCATTATCATGGAATTGACATTGGCACTTCTTTTGGCATCTCATCCTGATCCCATAGCGATCCAGACACTATTCTCACCTCCACTCTCTCTTTCATCAAGATCAACAATCAGGATTGTGGTGAATATACCCTAAGTGATGCATTTGTAGTAGGCCCCCCCCCACTTGACCCACATACACAAGGGTACCCAAGTCACCAAAGCAAGCCTGCTGAAGCCAAGCATGAAATCAAGGAGATGGGACCAATGACTTTTAAATCTCACAGCAACATAAATAGTCAAGAGATAAACCTTGACATCAATAGGTGGTTGTAAAGAGATCCCCCACCACCTGACACTCAACTTCTTGGATACTTCAAAGACAAGTATCCATAATCACACAAGTACGCCACTGAGAAATGGAAATATCAAGGCGGTGGTCTAGGACCAAAAGAAGGCGGAAGCAAATACCCCATCACAGCATCAAATAATCCACAACATCAAGGTCTTGGCTTTAATACCCCTCACCTACATATACAAGAGCCCAATACCACAATTGGGGGCACCAATATAATCAATGTTTCATTCTTGAATAGCCAGGACGACCTCATAGAGATCAAAGACAGCCTTGGAGAGAAATTAAAGAAATCATATGATGACATCTTCGATGATGATACCCTCCTAGGCACTTCCATCCTCCTACAACTCACCATTAACCTTATAGAACTACCCCTCATCCACCCTGAACTCATACACTAGGACCAACCAAGCATCACACACATCGATGAGTTCCAAAGCATAGAAGAGCTCCTAAGGCTCATGGGAACATCAGGCCAACAAACAAATCAGGATTCAGAATCAACTCACATCTATAAGCTCAAACCTAAAGGATATTTTGGGGAAGAGGTAAGCTTTAGTCACAAAAGTGAAAAAGAAAAAGAAAAGAATGAGTCCTTATGTGAAAACCCCTCTGAGGCACATTATGACTCCAAAAAAGATAAAATAAAGGGCGTATCTTCTGGTGAAAACCTCTTTGAGGTGCTAGAAGATGAAGACTTGCCTCTTCCTCCCATCTAGGATTATAGACCAGAGCAATCACCCATCATCATTGAGGAAAATAAACCAGTCAACTTAGGCATAGAAGAATATCTAAGAATCACCTATATTGTAGCATCTTTAATAGAGGGTGAAGAAATGGCTCTCACTGCACTACTCCAAGAAGCTATTGGGAGCTTTGCATGGTCATGTCACAACATGACAGGGCTTGATCCTAATCTTGTCATCCATCATCTAGTTGTGGACCCTAATACCAAGCCAATAAAGTAGAAGTTATACAAAATTCATCCCAAAGTAGCCCTATTAGTAAAATTAGAATTGGAAAAGCTCCTAGATGCAAAGCTCATTAGAGCCATTGACTACTCTAAATGGATCTCCAACATGGTCCCAATCATAAAACCTTTAGGTGAGATAAGAATTTGTACAGATTTTAGGGACCTGAATAAAGCATGTCCAAAAGATGATTTCCCGCTACCCAACATTGACATGATAGTAGATCTAATAGTGGGCCATGAGATGTTGTCACTTATGGATGGCTTCTCAAGATACAATCAGATCTAAATAGAAAAAGAAGATCAATAGAAAATAGCATTCACCACACCATGGGGGACCTTCTGCTACGACATGATGCCATTTGGGCTCAAGAATGTAGGGGCCACATATTAGAGAGCAATGACAACCATCTTCCATGATATGATCCACAAAATCCTCGAAGACTATGTGGATGATATTCTTCCAAAATCTTGGACACGAGGAAAACACCTAAACATCCTTGAGAGTGTGTTCGATCACCTACATCATTATGGCTTGAAGCTAAATCCAAAGAAGTGTGCCTTTGGTGTAACATCTGGAGAGCTTCTAGGTTTCATCATATCACAGTGCGGCATAGAGATTGATCCCAAAAAGGTAAAATACATTATGGAAATGCCTCTTCCTAGAACACTCAAGCAGCTCAGAAGTCTACAAGGAAAGCTTCAATCAGTGTGACGATTCATATCACAACTGGAAAACAAGTGCCAACCTTTCACACATCTTCTTCACAAGGACACAAGCTTCAAATGGGATCCCATCTGTCAGAGAAGCTTTGAGAAGCTCAAGGAATATCTAGCTAACTCTCCCATCCTTGTACCCCCAATTTCAGGACACCCTCTCATACTCTACATCTCGGTGACCACTACTGCATTGGGGGAACTCTTAGCACAATATGATGATGACAACAAAGAGAGAGCCATTTACTATATCATTCGCACTATAGTTGGCTATGAGCTCAATTATTCACCAATGGAAAAAGCATGCCTTGCAGTGATCTTTTCCACTCAAAATCTTAGACATTACATGCTCATCCATAGAATCAAGCTCATCTCAAAGGTGAGCCCACTCAAGTATCTCCTATCTAGGACAACTCTCACAGGATGTATGGAAAAATGGGTCATGCTACTCAGTGAGTTTGACATCTAGTACATAGATCGGAAAGAAATCAAAGGGCAAGTAATTGTTGATTAGTTAGCAGAAGCACCTATGGTGGATGCATATCCCCTAATCATGGAATTCCCTAATGAGCACCTATGTATGATTGAATAACAACCCATATGGAAGCTATACTTTGATGGTTCATACACATCACATGGGTCAGGGGAAGGAATCCTATTCGTCACACCTCAAGGTGACTATATTCCAAAATCATTCAAATTAGGATTCTCGTGTACTAATAACATTGCAGAATATGAGGCCCTCATCTCAGGTCTCAAAATAGCTATTCAGTGGAACATAAAAAAACTTCACGTGTTTGGAGACTCACAATTGATTATCAAGTAGGTCCTGGATGAATTCCAGACAAAGGATGACAAGTTGTTACCTTACAAGGAACTGGTGGATAGACTAAAAGATCATTTCTTAAATCTACAGTTCACATAGATACCAAGGCTTCAGAACAAAGTGGCCAATGCAATGGCAACCATCCGATCCTTTATAGATATCCCACATGACTCGTCACAATATGAATTCTTAGTTGAGTAGCTATACACGCCTGCTTATGAGAACGTCGATGTATAAATGGTGTGTGTCTTGGTTGGTCCATAGTCCCCATGGTACCATGACATCCATGCATATCTAAAAAAAATATCATATCTCCCCATCTCAGCAATAACCAATGCCAAAACCTAATTCGAAGAGCTTCTTGCTACATTCTTGTAGCCAATACCCTTTATCATCATAGATATCACAATATCCTCTCTAGGTGTTTAGAATCAAATGAGGCCATCTTGGCTTTACAAGAGGTCCACGATGGAATTTGTGGTGCCCACACAAGTGGCATGGTTCTATCAAAGTATTTTCTTCAAGTCAGGTATTACTAGCCTACAATGGAACATGATGCTTGTGAATTTGTCAAGAAATGTCTACCATGTCAGAAGCATGCAAATCTAATTCATGCACCAGCTCAGAACCCATAGCCCATTGCACCACCTTGGCCATTTTCATGTTGGGGCTTTGACCTCATCATCTTAATCACTTCCCTCTCCTCAAATGGACATAAGTACATCATAACTGCCATAGAGTACTTCAAAAAATGGGTTGAAGCAATTCCGCTCACCCTCACTACTGGCATCCAAATATCCAAGTTCATCCTTTACCACATCATCTGCCACTTCAGCATACCATCTACCATCTTCATAGACCATGGCACACCTTTTGAAAACTAGTGTGTGGATGATCTGTGTGCCAGACTCCACATCCACCATCATCTCTCCAATCCATACTTCCCTCAAGGAAATGGCTAAACTGAGGCAGCCAATAAAACTATCTTGAAAATCCTCAAGAAGGTTGCTAATGATTCTGGTTGTGATTGGCACCTCCAAATAAATCATGCCCTCTAGGCCTATCGCACTTCTTATCACACTCCCATAGGCACCACCCCATATTCCCTTGTATATTTTTTTGAATCATTTCTACCCATCGAGGTTGAGCTCCCATCATTGCGAGTCTCCATGAAGAACTATACTACTGATGAAGACTATCGTGTGGCACATCTCACATAGCTAGATCTGCTAGATGAAAAGAGATAGCAAGCATATGATCACCTAGTTGCATACCAAAATTTACTCAAAAGGAGTTATAACAAGAAGGTCCATCCTAGACAGTTCCAAGTCGGCGACATGGTCCTCAAATAAAATTAGAAGGTCCAAGCACATAGAGAAAAGAAAGGCAAGTTTGAGCCTACTTGGTTGGGCCCCTATGTTGTCATAGCATGCTTCAGCTTCGAAGCCTATGAGTTATCTACACCATAAGGTGATCCTTTGAATGATCCAATCAACATCATACATCTGAAGGGGTTTTATGCCTGAACCAAATCCTACATATTCAGAAAGTCCATAAAAATTGAAAAAGTAGAAAAATACAAAAAAAGCAAAAAAGCAAAGAAAAATAATCGTCCAATGGTGAAAACTTGGCAATTCAAGCACCTTGGACAAGTATGTTGGTGAAAACCTAGCAAACAAGCACTATACATAGTGGACTGAGTCATTATCTATCAAACTCCCATCCCCCATCCCAAAGCCCAGTCCTCTTTATCCAATCCCCATCCCCACCACCATCTCATTCATGCCCAAGGTGTTCTATCCTCAAACCTATCCAATGCAGCAATTAGATCCTATCCCCAATCCTGAGCTTCTTGTATATATCTTATATAGCGCAATCCTTCTTATACATATCTTGTAACATATCATGTGTATCTCTTGTATAGCACACTCTTCTTGTCCCAAAACCTGAGCTTTTGTACATATATCTTGTAAATATTTCCCCGTTCATGTACATAATCATTGCATCCTATTGTACATATCCTTGTCAGTCCTGCAATAGCATTTGATCAGATAATCTTATCCCATCCAGCCTTGTACTTCAGCAACATCACTTGTCAATTTTCCTTGATCACAGTGGTTATTCTTTGACTCATCATTTGCCAGCAAACAACAACACTCATTCTCTCATCAATCAGCAGGTCCTTAAGGATGTATCCTTCCTCCTATCAAGCCTAATCTTCCACCAATCATACCAGGTCTGTGTCAATGTATCCTTCCACATGTTCAAACCAATCTTCCCACCATCAGTCAAATCAAACCTCTCTCCTTGGCAAAGGATGTCTTTTGGAGTTCTCATTTTGGTCTTGGATCTTGTTAATCTTTTACAACTTCTCATTGTTCCTCTCCTCAAAGTCACCACGATCCTTTATATCATGGTGTGTTGTGAATGAGGGCAATCGGGGGCAAGGTCTTTTGATCTTTTTCTTCTGCCTCTAATTCAGTTAGATGTAACCCTTGCATAGTTCACATGTGATCTTCTAGGTTACATGGTGCACTTGGGAAATTTTATTTGCTTGTGGTTTCTCCAGCACCATTTCTACCATGCTTCTTCTTGGGTTCATTCATGATGCTGGGGTAACCCTGCATGTCTTTTTCACGTCAGTCCTATGCAACACTGGTGACAAGGCCTTGTGATCCCAGTATCCTTGCCAAGTCTCTAATGTTGCTATATCAAACAAGGTTGTGCTCTCCACATTTACACTTGGAGCTCCCCAAATCCCCCATCATATAGATTAATCTTGCATCTTGCATCCTCTAGTATCATATTGCACTCATGCATCCTTTCTCTGGGAAGCTTGGTTACTTATCCTCTCTTCTTCCTTTTCCTTCTCCTTATGTTCTTTTCGAGAAAATTCCACAATGTTTCCTCTTTGTGTTATTTTCTCGAGGGGGCACAACCCCTTATTCCTCTAAATTCTAGCCTAGGGCATCTTATTTTCTTGTCTTTGACGCCACGCCACTTGCAGCATCGCATCAAAGAGGGGAAAAATGTAGACACCTAAAAATCTATTAGAAAATAAAAATATTTTTATTTTTCAAAAACCCCTGATGACATCATCATTTATTAATTAATTAATTATTTAATTTATTTATTTATTTTTATGCCATTAAATCCTCCTATTTTAATTAAACATCTTTAATTAGAGAATTTCTTCCCAAAATCATTTAAATCAAGTTTGAGTGAGTTTCCTCTATTTATTAGTTATTAATTGATAAATAGACCAAACATCCTTTAAATAAATAAAATATTTATTTAAATCCTAAAACCTTGGAAATCTTCTAGAAATCCCTAACCTATTCTAGAATTTCCTAATCTCACTCTAATCCTGATTAAAAGGTGATTCCTACCTTTTTTAGTCTAATCCCTTGATGACATCATTTATTAATTAATTAATTAATTAATTTTTATGTCATTAATCTCTTCTTCTATTTTAATTAAACATGTTTAATTAAGATACCCCATTCCTAAAATATTTAAATCTAATTTAAATATTTAATCCCTATTTATTAAATTAATGTTTGATAAATATTGTCACATTCCTTAAATAAATTAAACATTTATTTAAAAGCCTAAAATCCTAGATATTCTCTAGAAAATCCTACAACCCCTAGACTCTTCTAGAAATTCCTCAACCCTTATCCTAATCTTGGTCCATTCAACCTTTGAAAGTCAATCCTTATCCCTTTGACTCAACCCCTAACCAAACCTCAAACTCTAACTCTCCTTCCTAACCCAATCCCTTCCTCAAATCCTATAAATACCCTCCTCTTCCAAGAGCAAAATACCAATTCACATACTTTACATTGAGTAGAATTATAATGTTATATTATTCTTAGATCATAAATCTTTCAATTATATTAGTTAGCTTGTATTCTCTTGCATTGTTATCATGATAAATTCATTCTAGATCTTAGCTTTTTGATAATATTGTTAGATTTCATACTTTTTAAATCGTCATAGAATAGCTTAATGGAATGAACCTAGTTCTTAAAAGATTTTTTATAAATCATTTATGCATCATATCAAATCCTTTTAGAATTCATTAGGAACAAGCTCCAAGTGCTTAGAGAGCACACCCACATCCCTCTCATTGAAGCAAATCAAGTAGTGCTTTATAGCACATGTTTTGGCAACAATCTTGAGGTGGCTTGGTTTTGTTTATGTCTATGCTTTTGAACTGATGAACACTTTTTAATCTAATGTTTGAATGTTTAAGTCTTTCAAGACAGGTAATAGATTCAAAACCATAGCTTACAACATGACACAACCTCTTATGTCATAACCATACATCATCAAATTGTGCAAATAAACATGTTTCTTTAAATAGGTCTAGATAGAACAAATTACCTCTTGTTTGTTCTCCACTTCCAATTAGTTCACCAGTGGCATCAAATATTTTAGCCTTTTTGTCATGAAACTCAACTCGATAACTAGTACTATTAAACTGTGCAACACTCAACCAATTATAGTTAAGACCTTCAACCCAATAAGCATTGTCACATTTGATCTATCAGTCAATCTTATTGATCCTTTTCCCTTCACAAGACATGGTGCATCATTACCAAACTTAACACTACTATCTTTTTAATGATTTAAGGTTTCAAACTTACTTTTATCACAAGTCATGTGCTATGGGAAACCACTATCAATTATCCATCTATCACCTTTACTCACTTATGAAATAATTGCATTTTTCTCATCTTCATCAGAATCATCTTTCATTGCAACATAAACAACTTCTACATCACAATCATCAGATTCACCAGATTCACTTTCAGTTTCTTCTTCATCAATATAACAAGACTTCTTACCTTTATCCTTGTAGTATTTATACCTTCTGTGATCTCTATCATTCTTTTTTTCTTTTTACTTGCTTTCCCTTCTTTCATCCTTGTCATTTTTGTCAGGACATCTTGTTGCAATATGACCAACTTAGTTACATGAAAAACAAATTATAGGAAGTTTACCTTTAAATTTTCTTTTTTCTTCTCGATAGCCTTCTAGCCATAAGTGCCTCAAGATCATCGAGATCATCATCAAAAGTTTCATTGTCACTGTTCACACATCTTTCTTTTCCTTTCTTAGACTTTTGAAGAACCATTTGAGACTTGAATGCAGATTCAATATTATGAGTAGTGAAATTATCAAAATTTGACAACTCAAAAGAAGTAAGCCTACCAACAAGACCTTCCAAGGTTAGGTTGTTACCAGGACCACATCTCAGTTCTTGTATTGCATAAACTCTAATAGCATAAATAGGAAGTAGGGTTCTCAAAATCTTACTAATAACAGTTTCATCATCAATATTTCCATTAGCTCCTCTAATAGCATTCACTACCTCTTTAAATCTGGCACAATATTCAACAATAGTTTCACCTTCTAACATTATCATTTCATCAAACTTACCTCTCAAGATTTTAGATTTGGCTCTTAGCACATTTGTGTCTCCACCATAGATAGTTTCCAGTGTGTCCCACATTTTCTTTGCATTAGTACAATTTTTGTATATCTTCAAATTCAAGATAACTTAGGGATGATGCAATCTCCAACATTGCCTAATTGTGTCCTTGATTTTCCTTCATCTCTTCGGCTTTCATAGGTGTAGCTATTGGTACGTAATCATGTTCCACATAATATTTTGTTGAATCACCAATTCCAACTAGGTGTAACTTCATCAAACTTTTCCATGTAAGAAAGTTCTCCTTGTTCAGCTTTGGTACCTCCTTTTTATACATCATGATCTTTAGCTTCAATTACCTTCAATTTTTTTCCTTACAAGCACCACAAGTGTTGATACCAATTGTTAAAATGATTTTAGAATAACTAAAAGGGGTGGGGTGAATCACTTATCCTCAGGTCCAGATGTACCAATTGAACTTTTCAACACTCTAACCAACTTAGATCTATTCAACAATTCACTCAGTCTCTATAGAATATGACACCATGATTTAACGTGGAAACCCAACTTGGGAAAAACCACCAGTAACATGCTACCAAATTTTCACTCTTCTGAAGTGAGCTCTATGAGGAGACAACCTTGTTAAAGGTTACAATACACATTGCTAGGTGTGACCCCATTAAAGGATCTAATCATGTTGTTAGGAGTGGCCTTGTTACAGGACTTAATAACATCCCATTAGAATGTCACCTTGATTAAAGGGTTTATAAATGACTGTTAGGTCAACCTTGATTAAAGGATTTTGACTGATATTATGGTTAGAAAACAATAGTAGGTTCTGATCTAAAATATACAACTCACTTTGCAAATATAGATCCAATAAGCTCATATGTTGATCCACTGACTGGCCTTCATTATCATCTCCATCTCTGATCTTCTTGAAAATCTCTTCAAGCAATCACCTCAACTTTATTCATCTTTCACAGCTCTTCTTAGCCTTCTTCTTAGGTTCTCCAATCAACTGAATCAACCTCACCTCTTGCATAACCCAAAATTAGGTCATTCATATACCTCCTTGATTAGGTAGCTTAATCTTTTTTCGCTTAATCTCTTTCGTATATCTTAGGTTTAGGTCAGATTCATCAAATCCTTCCAACATTTTATTTTCCTTGTCCTTCTAGATACTTCTCAAAAATTCTCCTTGAATCCATAAGAAAATAGTTTACCATGCATTAAATGCTCTAGGTCATTCATCCTTATCTTCAACATGTTTTACATATCCCAAGAATTCAACTATGTCAACTGGGAATCTCATTTCCGTCACAAACTATAAATTACTAACACTCGGCTAATACTATGTTCTTCCACTCGGTTATCACTGGATAGCTCGATCATCACTAAAATTGTTCTCCTTGGCAATTACTATCTTCACTCTGTTAATTCTCTGATACTCAAAAATTACTGATGCTCAGTCAACACTAAATTTACTCGACTTACACTGGTGCTCAATCAACACTAGCATCACTTGGCTTACACTAAAATTTATTTAATATTCTTCTCTTTTGCTTGATTAAACCTATGCTTCCAGACTTTCTTTCCTCATTCCTTCTATGCTTCAAAATAACTGACTTCTTCACTTAGTTTCATAGATAAACAACACATTACCTTTCCAATGTGCCAACTAATCAAGTACCCATTGTAGTTTCTCATAACTCAACCTTTCACTAGGTCCTCTGTTATCTCCCTTTTTCAAATCCTCTTCATTAATCAAAAGATATGGTACTTTACTAGATAGAAATTGTCTCACCAATTAAGGTTTGACATCAATGACAATATAAAAATTATTTCAATTGTAGTTTCCAACATATATGTTGCACACTACATCTTATTAGGCTAACCTCAAATACTATTTTGTGTTATGATAGATATATAAAGGCAAATATCCTTCAAAGATTGATGCTTGAGTGATATATGACTATGTATAATATATTTTTAATATTGAAGGTGTGAATGGTCAAACAAGTAGAGATGAAATTATTTACTAATGTATGAGAAATGAAATAAACATCAAACTATAATTGGTATTTTAGATTTCATGCCCTTCTATTTATTTCATTTAGCATAATTCCTTGTAATCATTTGTATTGTATGTTGCCTTGAATAAAGTGATCTTTAGTATTTTAAAAGTCACTCTATCTTTCCCAAAGGTTGCACGTAGTCTGCAAGTCCAAACTAGGAGCAATGACCTCCTTTGCATCTTGCCTAAAATATTGTAATTTGTGCTTCATACAGTGAGTTTGATTCTCACCATTTTTTTTTCCCACATTAGGCTTTCAACATAAAAATACTTGTGTTGTGTATCTTACTCTTTTCATTGTTGTTATTTACTATTGAAAACAAGTTTAATAGAATGAATGGTTTAAAAATAGCTAAGTTTTTATAGATTTTGTTTCAAGATCCAAGATTTGAGCACAATGTTTAAATTTGAGAAAGAATTGGATGTTATGAAGACACGAGGATGGGACATTGATGTTGTTGTGGGACTTTAAGGATAATTCAAGTTTTCACTTGTTAAAATGGATGAATTTTAAGAGATGTGGAAGAAATCAAAAGGAAAGAAGACAACTAACAATCTTTAGAAAAATTTGAAGATCAAATCTAAAAATTATATCATGCTTGAAGAAGTTTTCATACTAAGGATGTAATTAAAACAAGTAAAAGAACAAATAAATCTTGATGATTACACTAAAAGAAGGAATGTGTAGAAACATATTAAGAAGAACCTAACACTCAAAGATAGTAGTGATTTGTTTGATGAGATGCTTGGTTTTCATAAACCCTCTAGGGATAAAGGTGAACTTTTATTTGAGAAAGGAGAAAGATCTGAGGCTCTAAATTAAGATGACATGAGAAAGAAAAAGGTAAAAAATGAATCCAAGAAGGATAATGAAGATCACAAAATGTTCACTCGCGTCTAAAACAAGAATTTAAGAAAGCCCACTCTTTCTAAAACCAAGTACCCTTTATTTTTCAATGGTAGATACTTTTCATGTAACAAGGTTGGACATAAAGCTAATGAATATATAAGTTAGATCATATCCCAACTATTTAATGGTAAATAGTATGCTTATAATAAGTTTGGACACAAGGAAAATGAATTCAAAAGTAGGATGATGACAAATGGATATGTAAATGTAAAAATGGTACAAATGTTCAATCATTCAATTTATATAGTTATACATGAAACAAATATAGACATGGGGCTATTGAGTCTAGATCTAATGGAAGAAGTAATTGGAGTGGTCCATAACAAGGTCTTACATATCACAACTACAATAAATTAGGACATATTAAGCTAGGCTTTGTAGAGGAAAGAGTGTGAAGACCTTTGTTTCAAAAAAGAAGGTAATTGATGTGAATTGGGAAAGAGAAAAGATAAGGAAGACATGGGTGAAGAAGCCCAGTGAGAATGTGAAAGTAAAATATTAGGATATGTTTGTACTCCTTGGTGGTGTAGATAATTCCTCTAAAAACTAAACAAAAATCCTTGTCTTATAGGGATATTTGATTTCATATCTTAAAAACCTCCTGATGGTTTTAACTTTGGATAGTTTTTAGCATTATAGATATTATGAAGGAATTTTTGAAGCATTTTAGGTCTCTGTGAAGACGTGTGGAGGTTTTTTTGCTCACTAGCAATACCAAGAAATACTTTTAAGTGAAACTTAAATGGTCGTGAATAATTAATGCATAAACCTAATTGTCCATTGGAAAGGAATATATTTGAGCTTTTGGATTCATTTTTATCACTTGCATTCTTTTGATTTCAAGATCTATTGTATGCAAAAGGTATTCTTAGTGTTTTTTCATGTGCTAACCCTTGTGACTGTTTTGATTATGTAAAAGTAGGTTTTGAAAGGACCCAAAACCTTTTACATCCAAATTACAAGATAGGAATTAAAGTTCTAACAAAAACCATGCAATAGCACCAAAAAGAAACACACAAACAAGTCCTTAACAAAAAGATAGAGAAATAAAAAAAGGACAGCAAAAAGACAGCAGGACAGCAACCTGTTGGCTAAATCCATTTCATAAGATCTACCACCTATTTAGCTAGCATCTGCATGTTAGCAGAGGATGCTTTGAGTTCCTCAGTGTCATTGTTCTTTTTATCCTCCTACTTCTTGAACATTGATCTAGTTCTCTTGCTGGGACCATGATCCTCCTTGACCTCGATGATCACCTGCTCCCCTTTCCCCTGGTCCATTTTGTCCACCAGAATCTTAACATGCTCTACCGATGCCTTAAGAATAGAAAAGCTCTGCTCCACAATATTACCAGCCATTTTCTCTAGCTTATCGACTCTATTTTCCATAAAATTAATTCTTTTTTTCATCACCTCTCCATTTTCAATTTTCTCTTCCATAGAAATGATTCTGTCATTGAAGGCAGAGAGCCCCTCAACCCTACCGACTGTCTCCTTCAGCTCATCAATGCATTGACCCATGGTCTTCTCCCCTAGATTCATCCTTCTGAGAATCCCAGTCTCTTTTTGGAGCTGATGAATATAAGATTTCATAGCTTTGATGTCACTTTTCATGTTACTAAGATTGATAAGGAAAGCAAGACACCCCAAATTCTCAAAATCCTTATTCTCTCCCACCATCTCCTCCTTGGAGCTCTCCAAATTATCCTTCTCAGTGTTTGCCACTTCCTTCTCCTAACCATCCTTCTCAATCTTGGTGACATCCTGGGCAACATCTTGTAGAATATTTTCATCAACCAAAACATTTTGGTCTAATCGTTCACTCTCCTCCACAACAGGGTCATTCTCCACCCGCTCTTCTTGTTTATCCTGGATTTTCTCCTAAGAAGAAGAGCCCTCATCAAAGTAAATGAAAACCCTCTTAGCTCTTTTCTTATTCCCTTTTTTAGCTCTGGTACGCTTTCCAATGGGCTCCATGTTTTTACCCTTTTTCTTGATATTGTCCTCCCTACTCTCCTCTTCCTCCATTTCCATATCAGTGATCGAATCCTCAACCTTGATTTTCTTCTTATTTATTTTTGGAATAGACTCCTGATACTCTTCAAATTCTCCCTCATCATCTTCATTTTCCTCCATGAAGGGTTCCTTTGACTCTTTTCCATTCGTATCATAGCATTTGAGGGCCTTCTAATTTAGTCGAGGCCTCTCAACCTTCTTAGATTTCATAACCTCATAGATGAGGACCATCAGCCCATCATGACAGGTTGGTCACCATCAGGATCCCTCTTCTAGCTAAGAATAGTGGCATTAAAAGAGATTAAAAGATAAAAGGGGAAATTGATTTTAACCCCATGCCTAAAATGATTCATTAAAATCAGATGATGGTTGAAGATTTTGGTATATCTAACATCCAAAGTAATGTAGCTAATAATCACAAAGAGAACCAGTCTCCACGACCTAGAAATACTTTTAGGATTAAATTAGGAATTATCCACCTTTACCATACACTTCCTCTCCTACTCCGTTGGTGCAAAAGCCTCCATCGCTTTATCTAAGACCTTCCTATCCCTATAGAAGTTAATTCCTTCTATCTTTAGACTTGTCACCTCTGCGATGATCTCCTCAGTCATCTCCATGCTTTGTGTTCCCACCATGACTTTCCCTTTGTTCCAAGTCTTAATGAATTGCCTGGTAACGGCAACTAACCCTCCATGCAGCTTCTCCATATAAATGACCAGACCCCCATCTTTGACAATGTTCCACACCTCCTAGTTCTGGTTCCATTCGTTGCAGTTCCCTGATTCGCACCTTTTCTTTCTACCTCCCATAGCTCTACAACAGTCAGGAAAACCCTTCTCAAAATTTCTCACACCACTCTACAAATTTCGCTTAAAGTTATGATAATTCCCTTTAACACCTCGAAAGACCCATAAATCATACCAAATGAAAGCAGTAATCATCTTAGAATCACCCTAATGTCCTTCGTCATCTTCACACAATCTTCTACATTGATTGCTCATTAAAATGATCTTCATTAATAACATGTTGCCTATTGTTTAATCGATCCTTATCGATTAGTGATATCCCATCAAGAGGGAGGACAAACCCATCATTCCACTTGATATCCACCTAGCTTTGCAAGCCACATTCGCTGCCCAGTCAGCTGTCGAATTGGCCTCCCTAAAGTTATGAGTAATCATACACTCATCAAAGGAATCAATAATGTTTTTAGATTTTTTAATAGCATTGGCTATTGTCCATGAAGGGGTCATAGTATTATTAAGACATTTAATAATGTTTAGGGAGTCCCCTTCAACACACACTTTTCTATAGTTTTTTCTCTTAGCTAACAATAGACCATAAAAAGCATCATTAGCCTCAACAACATGGTTAGTATTGAAGCCTATAGGAATGGCCTTGGCCCCTTTTCATATTCCATATTCATCACGGATAACTATACCACAACCTACAATTCTCGGGTTGCCCTTAGAGGCACCATCAAAATTGACTTTCATCCAACCATTAGGGGGACAGTCCCACCAGGCCTCATTTCTCAGACTTCTCTTGATATCCTAGACCTTCCTCCCATCAAGCTTCCACTTTTTATAGACTTTAACCTCCCAATCATTAATCGGATCTTGATATTTTTTAACCAACCCAATATTCTCCAATAGGGTTCTCTTAATCTTATGGAAGATAAAAGCCCAACTAGATTCCTTGTTTCTAAAAATCCTATCATTCCTTTCTTTCCAAACCCCCCAACACATGTAGGGAAGAAAGAAGCTCCATATAGATAATAAAAGGTTGTTATTAGTAGGAGGCTTCCTAGAAGTGAAAATCTCCTTAATATCCTATGGAAAAACCCAATCCATATTCATCAAATCTAGAAATTTCTCCCATATTTTTCTAGCAAAGGAATAGTGAATAGCCATATGGTTAATGTTCTCCTCATCGCTCTTGCAGAGACAACATCTATTGGTAACATATAAGCCCATTTTCCTTAGATTATCAATAGTTAAGATTTTATCCTGCAATAAGATCCAGAAAAACACATTAATTTTAGGTGTTAAACCTTTGACCCAAGCATTGGCCCAACATGGTTCTGGGCTATCTTCAAAATTTTGCATGTACAAAGAAGAAACTGAGAAAGAGCCATTAGAATTATATTTCTAGATTAAAGTATCCTCTTCATCAATGAGAAAGACAGCATTCAAAATTTTATTCAGGCTTCTAAGAGAGGGATCTACCCTAGCCAAATCAGTCTAATTATCCCCCTCCCAGTAGTTAGACACATGAGATCCAAAAACCTATTTGCATTGCATCATCCTTTCTTTCCAGCTTGAATCAACATTGAGAGGGTGATCAAGAATCCTGACATCTTCCCAAAAAAGAATAGTCTTGCCATTTCCCACTTTCCATTTGATACCCTTCTTGATCAAATCCTTCCTTTTGAAAGCATTATTCCAAATGCTAGAACCTCCTTGAACAATTTCCTGATTCAAAAAATTATTGAAATCACTCATGTCCCTATTATATTTGTTGTGCCATATGGTACTCCATTCTCCCGAGGTCTTGAACGGTCTCCAAAGAAGTTTAGCTATTAGAAAGTCATTCATACTTCTTATATTCCAGAGGCCAAGGCCCCCTTTCCTAACAGATTTACAAACCTTCTTCCAAGCAATGAGAGCCATTCTTTTTTTATGTTCCACTCTAGACGAAAGGAAGTTCTTTTGGATTTTCTCTATACTTTCAAAAAACTTCCTAGGGATTTTAAAAATACTTAAAGCATAGAGAGGGATGCTTTGGAGAGTAGCTTCAAGCACCAAAATCTTACCAGCCTGGCTCGGGAGAGCACCCTTCCAACCAGCTAAACTCCTATGAAATTTATCAATCATATCCCTCCAAAAAGAATCAGAAGGATCAAGACACAATGGAAAGCCTAAGTAGGATCATGGGAGACAACCCACCTCACATCCCAACACTCTTTTTGTCCTTTCTTGTCTTCTTTCAGGAACATTAATGAAGAAGATAGAGCTCTTATTCCAATTTATAGTCTGACCAGTAGCATCAGCATAGTTATCTAGGGCTTTTTTGATAGTTTTTCCATTTTTTATAGAGGCCTCCCCCATGATAATAAAGTCATCCACAAACTACTAATGGGAGAAAATCAGCTCCTTAGAAGAAGGTTTCAGCCCTATAAACTCACCTTTGTTGACTAGCCTGCCAATGTATCTACCCAAACATTCTGCCATAATAATGAACAAAATTGGAGATAAAGAATCCCCCTATCTAAGACCTCTTGAAGACTTGAAGAAGGGAGTAGGGGATCCATTCACGAGCACTAAGAAAGTAGAAAAGGAAACCAAGAAATGGATAAGATCTCTACTTCTCTTATTGAAACCAAAAGCCTCTAAAGTAGCCTTCAAAAAATACCAGTCAACCCTATCATAGGCTTTAGACAAGTCTAACTTCAGCAAAAACCTTCCTTCTTAGACATAGTCAAGGAATGTATGTTTTCATGTACAGAAATGATTAAGTCCATAATTTGCCTGTCAAGGACAAATCCATTCTATTGTCCAAAAATCAAGGAAGGAAGAAAAAGAAGAATCCTAGAGGTAAGGACTTTGGAGATAATCTTGTACACCGAGTTAAATAAGCTAATAGGTCTGAACTGATCCAAACTATCAGCCCCCACTTTCTTTGGAATCAAAGATATAAAGGTACCATTCAATTCCTTAAGAATCCTTCTAGAACCAAAAAACTCTTTAACTGCATTAACAACATCATCTTTCACAATCCTCCAATACTTGTGAAAGAAAAAGATAGGGTATCCATCAGGGCCAGGGGCCTTATCTCCTTCAAAGGAGAAAACTACCTTATGAATCTCTTCCTTAGAAGAGATAGCAGTGATAGATTTGTTGTGTTCTTCATTCAAAATGCAGGGGATACGATCCAACAGCTCCTTTTGGTATTCCTCATTTAGATTTTCAGCTTTCTTTAAGAGCTCCCCGAAGAACATAATAGCTTCTCCCCTGAAATCATCCTCTTTTTCTCTAATGGTATCATTAATCTTAAGTCTGGAAAAAAAATTTCCCATTTTGTGTTTCACCATGGTCATGAAAAAATACTTTGAATTTCAGTCCCCTTCCTTCAAAAAGATCTTTCTAGACCTTTGTCTCCAAAAACATTCTTCTTTTGAGATAATATCATAGTACTCCACAAGTTTACTATCTTCCTCATCCTTAGTAAAAAAACTATACCCATCTTTCTGAATACTATCCTAAATTTCCTTCAACTCCTCTGCTATTTTCCTTTTGTTAGTAAAGATATTCCCAAAACTCTCTTTGTTCCACTTTTTAATATTTTCCTTCACATTTTTAAGTTTCTTAGCTATTTTTAACATAGTCGTTCCTTCAATCCTAATACTCCACCACTCCTCGATAAGTTTTTCCAAATTAGGATGTATAGTCCACATTTTCTCAAAATGAAAGGGGAAGTTCCTTTTCAGCCCATTAGGCTCTACAATAATGGTGATCGGATAGTGATCATAACCAGCTCTAATATAAGCTGATAAGGTGCAAGAATAACTATTGAACCACTTACTACTTGCAAGCACCCTGTCAAGCTTGACCTGAATAAGCTCATTAGCGGACCTCCTATTTTTCCATGTATAGTTGATCCCCTTCAAATCAATTTCATGTAACACTTAGCCATCAATGAAGTCCATAAGATCAGTTATGTTGTCCAGATTGGGTTGACTTCCACCAAGTTTCTCATTTTCCTTTAAAGGAGTATTAAAGTCCCCCATAATAATCCATCCTTCCTCCACAAAATCACTCATTTTCCTAGCAACATCCCTCCAAAACATTTTCCTCCCCCATCTAGTATTGGGAGCATAGATATTAGTCAAAACCCAAGAAGTGTCATCCTTAATGTGCCAAAATATGATATTAGCCACATTAATTCCTTGGGAAATCACCTCTCCTCTAATTAAATTACAATTCCAGATTGTCACAATACCCCCTAAAGCCCCATCTGCATCGCCACCAAGGGACATGCCATTGCTAAAATACTGGAGTTTTTCAACTTTGTCCTTAGACATCTTAGTCTCTTGAAGAAGTACAATATCTAGTTTGTTATCCCTAATCATGTTTTTAACCATGTCTTGCTTGTGAGGATTATTTAATCCTTGAACATTCCAAGAAAAAATCTTCATTGCTTATGGAATGATCTGGACTCTAGGATGGTATTTTGACTACCATCCGCTATGCTCCTACTAGTCTCAAGGGCTCTCCTTTTCTTGTTTGAGGGCCTTCCTAGGGAGACATGAGTAGCCCCCACATCTCCATTTTTGTTACTTCTAGTGCTTCTAAGAATCGAAGAAGCATTCTTCGTTGTCTTCAGAAAACCTTCTTTGTTTTTATTATTTTTAACTGTCTTTTTGTTCTTCACATTTGACCATCCATCTTCAGTCAAGACATCACACCCCAACAGAGAAGCATCAATATCCTCCTTATCTCCCCACTTTGTAGACTTGGATATAATGGGTGACTGCTTATCAGATCTCATAGGTGTAGCAACAGTCTTCTAAGACAAGTCCTCAAAAAACCCCAATATCAAACAAGTTTGGGCATCTTGCCATGTATCCTTATTTTGTATAGGTAAGGTAAAACTATTACCTCCCAACATTTCTCTTTCAATCAAGTACACATCAAAATCCTCCTTACCCTCCATAGCTTCGGAAGGCTTGCTCTGAATTTCTTCAACAAAAGAATCATTTATTCTCTTGGGTGAAGACTCGTTAATTATTTCTATGCTACCCCCCCCCCCCCCCCCCCACATTTTCTACACCGTTTCAGAGGGGGACATGTCACTACCTTCACCAGAAGCACCCTTCACCTCCATCTTTCCTTCTTGCTTCCCATTAACACTAATCCCATTAGAGTTCATTCCAGTTCCTGACTTTCTGACCCACACCTTTTTTAGTTTTTTAGGTTGGGGTATTAGTTTTGGGAATTGCTTAGCCCAATGCCCAGTTTTCTTACAGTGATAATAGGTAAAAGGTGTAGATTCATACTCTATCTTCTGAACCCATGAGCCTAATTTGGACTGGAGTGTAATAGATTCCAGCATATCCGTTCCTTGCTACACCCCCACACAAATCCTAGCATATGTTAGGCGTTTCCTAGAGACCGTGATAGGATCCATAGACAGGAGTTCCCCAAAAACATTATCTATTCCCTTAAAAATATCTTCCATATAGAACTTGATAGGAAGACCCAAGAGATTCACCCAGACTGATGCCTAGACATTCAACTCTTCTTGCATATTCAAGTTAGGACACCACTTATGAAGAATCATGGAATGCTTTGCTATCACCCATGGTCCATTACACAAGTATTCCTTAAATCTTCCTCACAAGAAAAAGAAAATGATAAACATCCTTTAGGTAGAGCCGCCACCTCCACTTGGCCTTTCATTGCCCATTTTCTTTTAACAAAATCCCTAACCACCTTGATATTAGGACGAGATCCTGAGAATCTCCCCACAAGAGAGTTAGCCATTTGAGAAATGTTAAAATCTATGATTTGATATGGAATGGTAATAACAAAAGTGCCCTACTCGAGGATGGACAAATTTTCCATAGGTGGGAGAGGAGACTTACTCATTGGCTTGACACCAAAAAGACCTAACCAGCTTTTGATAGTTTTTCCAGTATTCATCCTATTTTGATCAGTAGGCTCCTTTCTGGGTCCCCTCCCTAGGTCCACGGGTCCCCTATCCCCAAACCGACATCAAGAATCTTACCTTGTGCCCCATTCACATCTGTCTCCTCCTATTGACTTCTAGCTCCCAATGGACCAGCGTTAGATCCGCCATTCCCTCTATTGTCCATATTTGAAATT
Organism: Chamaecyparis obtusa; assembly: GCA_027943335.1. Lineage (NCBI taxonomy): Eukaryota > Viridiplantae > Streptophyta > Pinopsida > Cupressales > Cupressaceae > Chamaecyparis > Chamaecyparis obtusa. The sequence continues at coordinate 356,052 of BSBK01003089.1, forward strand.
TGAATTCCTCCTTTCCCGCTCGTTGTTCCTCCCGAATGCTTTGTCATGTGTTTTTTGTACAAAGTTATCCCTTGTGATTGTTGTGTTCAAAGTTATTCCTATTTTTATGCATTCTATTCTATTGTACAATTTGAAATGGTGACACCAATTGTTGGTGATGTTTCTTTGAAGCCACGACTAACTTGCAAGTCGTATCCTTTTGTTGTGAGAGAGATGAACAAGGAGAAAATATTTTTTAATGTGTCATTACATGTGCATATAGAGTATCTTAGGGCATACATCCATGTGCCATTAATAGAGATCATTCATGTCAATTTTAATAATGTATTGAAGAAATTAGTGATGGAAGATGACTTGACAACATACAAACTGAATTAAAAGAAGATTTTAGAACTAGGGTTCAATATTTGGAAAGAATTTTTAAACTTCAAGTTTGAAAGTGGATATATTCAAATCATTCTGAGTCAAATTCAAGGAGATGTTATGTATTTAGATTATCCACACAAAATAAAAAATAAGGTGATAAGGGTTTTGATGAGATTGTGTTCTTCTAGACTTTTCCAACTTTGAGGGTTGTAAAGAATTATGTGGTGATCTCCTAGCTTACTGGTGCACAATCAAATGGAAGGTAAATGATTCTAGATTAACTAAGTATTTGGGAGTTAAGTATGCTACCATGGATTTAATATACAAGATATACTAGTAGAGCCATGAGGGTTCTACCGCTACCACCACTATTTACATAGTTCATCAAATGGTGGTTGTTGGAGAAAGGATTGACCTATGCAATCTCCTCCAACAACAACTTCTTGATAATTTGGAAAGAACTAAAAAACATTGAGTGTCAATTGAAGTATGGATTTTTTACTATCTATCTTGCATTAATTTTTATGAATAAACTTATAGGTTTTAAGAATAGGGTTTGGGAAAAATATTCCCTAGTAGCATCTCAAAAAAAATAATATGTTAGAAAATTCAATGGGAATATAGAAGCATACAAGTATTTCTTATAGTGTTGGTTCAAAAAATTTCAAGAGACAATATAGTAGAGAGATAGGGTACCATGGGATTTGGTGATAATGTATAAAGATGATATTACCTTCCTTATCAGCAAGGACTTCTATTACATTGAGGTAGTTCAACCAAGAACTGAATGGCTACTAGAACTTCCTTATAAAATCACTATATAAGTGGAAAAGAACATTAGTGTGTTGCTATAGTTGTAAATTGACCCAAATGATGAGAGATTTGAAATTACAAAAGAAATCCTTAATAAGATGCTTTAAAAGAAGTCAAGAAAATTTGGAAAAGGGTAATGAAGAACCTCTACAAAATAATAACGATGCATCTAGCCTCAAAATCCTTTGGTTTGGATTCTCCAAAAGAAGTGTCTTCCAGATCACCACAAAAAAGAACAAGATCTACCTCTACTCCCCTACCTATAAATATTGGTTCCTTAAGAATTCCTACAAGAATATCAATGAGTGAAACAAAGGGACATGGGCCAAATCATAAGGCCTCTAAGGTAAAAATAGATTTAGTAAGTGTTGATAGTAGCAACTCAGATGAGGAGGAAGCTAAGAAATAGAAATTTGTAACAAAAAGAAAAGTTCCAAAAGAATATAAATGGAGGAGGAAGAAGAAGAGAAGGAGGAGGAGGACGTCCCTCCTCTTGAGAGGAGAAATATATCCAAGATCTCTTTGGAAGAAGATCATGGGGAAGAAAAGAAAATTGAAAAGGAAAAGGAAGAAAAGGGAGAAAGGAAGGAGAAAGAGAAGAGAAAGAAGAAGACATGGATCCCTCTGGTTGATACAAGATATCAACCTTTAGATTTGAATAGTTTGATCAATGTCATTAGTTAGTGTAATGTGTTAGAGATGGCTATTATACATTATGTGGATTCCCTCTAGTAGACATGGTTACAATTGAAAATACTATCATTAGGTATTTAATTACTTATTATCTCCAAATTGATGATATTTAATAATTTTCCTAAGGAACTAATAGAGGCCTTGACTAAAATAATAATCGAGATAGTTGGCAAAGAATGAAACATTAGAACTAATAGCTTGGGCAAGGTATGTGTTTCCTTCTATTGACAACACCAAAGTCAAGTGGTACTTGTAGACACCTAAAATTGACCTATTGCCCGTGTACGACAACTTTACTAATGTTCTTCTCAAATAGATTAAATAATCTATATTATTTAATCAATTAGTGTCTTTGTACTATATATTCAAAATTCAACTTCATAATTTCCCCCAATTCTATAATTAAGTAATTTTATTTGGTTATTTAATTATTAAATGTCTAAACTATCATTCATCAATTATTCTTCTACAAATTAATTAAATAATTAATATCTTATGTCTTCACATTAATTAAATAAGTATTTTTTTATAATTAATATTTCCTTATTGTTCTTATTAAATTTATGTAATAATTACAATTAATGGCTCATTGAAGGGCCCAGCTAGGTGAATCCAGTTTCTATTGCTTCAATAGATGTGATATGGGAAAGACTACATGAGGGTTGGATTAAAATTAGGCAGCCTTGGACCATCGGGTGTAGGTGTTATTGTCAGATATTGGCAAGGGAACACTTTGGCTTGTGGAGCAAAAAATTTAATGGAAGGAACTAACAATGTTGCGGAAGCTAAAGCGGCAATGTTGGCCATTCAGATTGGGAGATTGTTTAAGGTCGAGAAATTACACGTGGAAGGAGACTCTTTAATCATTGTTCAGGCAATAGAGAAAGGCACTTCAAAAGCATGGCATCTTCAAAATTTTATCTTGACAATTAGGGAGGAATTGAATAATTTTGAGGACTTCAAGGTTAGCCATGTGCATAGGGAAGAGAATAAGGAAGTTGATTTCTTATCAAAATAGAATTATCATTTGAAGAGATTAATGATTTAGAATGAGATACTTTTGTACTATTGATATTGAAGGTGATTCACCCACTAGTAGAGGATATGGAAGTTGATATGCCTGGTAGAATTTGTATCACTTGTTTGGCATATGTCCCTTTGTTCAAAATAGGTTGAATTTGTAATCATGTGTAGGTATGCTTCGTGAGTGATGACACACATTTGAAACGAGTGTGTTTTGATAATCACATTTAGTTTAAGGTTTTATTAATGAGGTGGCGATCAAGTACAAGGCTAATTTCTATAGGGTGTGAAGTATGAGCGACTAGATTTTTAAAATCTTTCAAGTCTATAGAGTGTCCTTTCCCATACAACAGCATCTGTTGCTGGCAGTGGCTAAATAGCTGAAAATTTGCACCTTGGATAACCATGCCTTATGCCTCTCCATACCCATCCAAATTTGCTAAGGCATGCCTCCATACATGGCCTGTCAAATCAAACTTTCGTACCTATCTGAACTAATGCCAGTGCTGTCATATTTTTGAAAACCGATGGAGTACTGTAAATTTTTTATAACATCGTGGCAAAAGTTTGACATATAATATATTTGTTAGTGTTGGACATAATAAATTTCTTATATTGTTTTATGTAGTGTATTATAATATATAAATATTTAATGTATGTTATTATATTATATATTTTATTTAATATGTTTAAATTATATATTTTATAATTTTTTATTTATATTATTTATGTAAAGTAAATTTCATAATTAATTGTGAAGGATAAAGATATTATATATATATATATATATATATATATATATATATAGATATATATATATATATATATATATATATATATATATATATATATATATATATATATATAGGATAATCTTGATCGTACTATATAAAAGTAAATAACTTGTATAATATTAGGAATTGCACCTAAATGAGGTGCAATGGTTTGACAATAGGAAGAAATGCTTAGAAAAATATATTGGAGGGTGGGATAAATTATATTTACCTAATTAATAATGTGGAATAAATAGAATTTATTTTGGAAAAATTGGTACCACTATATATGCGAAATTAATATTTAAATCACTTAAGATATAGTTTGTTTCAATTGATAAATAAAATTAAAACTATTAGTAGATTGTTAAATTTCTAGAGATTGATTGCAAATGTAATCACACTGTTGTCTTGTATGTGTTTTCCAAATGCATCAATCTCTTTGCATTTATACATGACAAGGATAAGAAGAGACATGTCTATTCATTAATTTAATTTATCAATTTAACTATTTAGTTATTATGAGCATAATTATAAATATAAATAACTAGTATAATACTAGGAATTGCACCTTAATGAGGTGCAATGGTTTGGCAATAGGAAGAGGATGGCTTGAGGTTCATTTAAAATTATTTGTTGCCATCATAGTTTAATGATGTCCATTTATATAGATGTAATTTGAAAAGTTTTGATGTAAGAGTTGGTCAATTATATTTGATAGAAAGAGGATGGCTTGAGGTTCATTTAAAATTTTGAATTGAAATTTAAAGGATTGAAGTCATAATTGTGAAAATGAAGTAGATATAAAACATAGGTGCATTTTAGATCTTGTAAAATCAAATATTATTTGTGTTTATTGGAGAACAAATTTAGATGTTCTTCATATTATTTTTAAACTCCTTAAAAATTAAAACTAATATGAACTTCTTATGGTTAGTATTATTAATAAATAAATTTGTTTCTATTTTACTTTTTAGGGTTATCTTCCAATATAACTCTATTATTTCTACATATTAAAAAAAAATTCAGCTCTCAAAAATTTATAACCCAAAGTATTCAATATGTTATTTTATCATACATCCAGTATGTCACGTTGTGTTCCTACTTAGTACAACCACCTAACATGTAGAATAAACTAACATTTATTATCTTCCTTAAATATTTTTAGTTTATTTTACATTTATTTTTATTGTTTAATAAAAGCAAATCCAACTTTCACCCCTTTTTTTCATTTGTTTATATATATAATGAATATAATTTAAACTTTATATATATATATATATATATATATATATATATATATATATATATATATATATATATATATATATATATATATATATATATATATATATCATTTCTCTTAATAATCATATAGTCAATATTATTTATCCACTGAACAAACTATATGTTAAGTAATTTAAATATTATTTTCACATATATAGTGGTACCATTTTTTCCAAAAATAAATTCTATTTATTCCACATTATTAATTAGGTAAATATAATTTATCCACCCTCCAATATATTTTCTAAGCATATCTTCCTATTGCCAAACCATTGCACCTCATTCAAGTGCAATTCCTAATATTATACTAGTTATTTACTTTTATATAGTACGATCAAGATTATCCTATATATATATATATATTATATATATATATATATATATATTATATATATATATATATATATATATATATATATATTATATATATTATATATATATATATATCCTTCACAATTAATTATGAAATTTACTTTACATAAATAATATAAATAAAAATTATAAAATATATAATTTAACATATTAAATAAAAATATATAACATAATAATCATATCATATAAAATATATATTATATTTTAATATAATTTTAAACTATATATAATATAATGGCATACATTAAATATTTATATATTATAGTTCACTACATAAAACAATATAAGAAATTTATTATGTCCAACACTAACAAATATATTATATGTCAAACTTTTGCCACGGTGTTATAAAAAATTTACAGTACTCCATCGGTTTTCAAAAATATGGCAGCACTAGCATTAGTTTAGACAAGTACAAAAGTTTGATTTGACAGGCCATGTAGATAGATAGATAGATAAAATTTTAACATTCGCGAGGCTAAAAATAGCCTATGGGACAGCAAGACAACTTAAGCAGACTTAAGTAACTCCATGTGTTTCTTGTGCAAGTTGATGATGAGTCCACCTAGCTGCTCAATGTACTCTTCGCTGAATAGGTTATGCCAAGAGCTATCACATATAGTATCCACAAATTTATCTCTGGTGTCCTTGTAGGCCTCACATTCTAAAATAAAGTGTTGTTCAGTTTCCACTTTCCCAAATTTGCAAAACCTGCAAATCCTGTCTTCCCAAGCCTCATTTGGCCTCTTCCGACGTCTGGTCTCAAAACGTAATTGGTGAGAGTTGGTTCTCAGCTGAGCAATAAGAATTTTAGCTCTCTAAGAAATGTTGGCTTCTATGTACGCTTTTTGGAGTTGATCACATGCGGGGTTGAACTCATTTATATAATATATTTTTTTCCTACTGATCTCATTCCCCCAATTTCTCTTGTAGAACTTCTCCATAACAAGACCTTTATTTCTTTGTTGTTTGTGGGGCACATATTGAATTGTATATTCCATTTACTCATCCACTTGATGTTTTGTTGCATCCATGTTCTTTTCGTTTACACAATGTATCATTAAAGACTACTTTAGGCCATCTATCTTCTTTCCATTTTTTCGATTCTTTTTAAGTAGCTTATAAGGCGAACCATAACAAGTGCCTCGATAGGTGCAGCCCCCCATTTCACTTAGCATGATATCATATGGGACGGTGTTTTTTATTTTAATTTGTTTGTGATCAAACGCTTTTGGATTCCCTCAATTTGTTTCCATTGTGCTATTAAAGTGTTGCTGGCCCATAACTCACACCCGCGGACAGCACAAGAGGACCAACAAGGTTTGATAGTTTTCCAATCTCAAAGCTCCGCTTCACGGTACCTTTTCTGAAGAGCGTAAAAAGTCTTCCACCCCCCCACCCTAGTGTCCCTTTTATTCCTGCAGCCAGACCAGCTTAGCTTTTTGTATGGAGGCATGCCTTAGCAAATCCGAATGGGATATGAAGAGGCATAGAGCACGGTTATCCAAGGTGCAAATTTTCGACTATTTAGCCGCTACCATGTTTATTGTAGTGGAATAAGTTTTGTGTCGGGAACGTAAAGTTGGCATCATTCCCTATAGAGGGATGACAAAACATTAATTGAGAGGATTAATGAAGCTTGTGTGAATATTTCAAGGCTTCGTTGTGGCTTTAAATTGATAGAGATTTGTTGTCCCTTGATGTATTTTGGTTAAGTTTGTAGATAAATTTGGTAGAAATGGAAGCAACCTTCATCGTTTTTTTCTCACCGCCAACAAGGAAGATTTTCTCCGCGGTTTAAAAGGATGAGACGGTGGTGCAAGGTCCACCAAGACGGTGTCGAACAGAATGGGCAGCTCAGGCAAAGGAGGTTAATTTTGATATGTGTTTATTTTTCGAGAGCCATGTTAGCCTTTATGGGGCAATGTACTGAATTCTGTAGCAGTGTCGTACAGCTGGTTAGTTGTCGTTAAGCTTGAATTTTTACTTCGACTAGAATGAAGCCATAATGGCTGGCACACTATAGCAATGTAAAGATCAGGGGTTAGGGGTTTTTTGTACAAACAGTGAAGTAATGCAGGCACGTATAGGTACCTTGGGTCTGATAGCATTACGTACACAGGGTGGGTATGGCAATGTAGTGGGGTTTCTCGTAACTTACTCCTTTCAGTCTAATGAAGATAGCAAAAAAAAAATTATGTAATTTTCATTTATATCAATAAAATATACCAAATTTATCCACCAAAAAAACAATTGCAATTAATTAATCAATTCTTCTTAATATTAAATGAATGTCAATTTATTTAATTTACTAATTCATTCTTCTCATAAATAAGTAAATCTTATTTATTTATTTATTGATATTTCAAATGTGCAATTAAATAAAATTTGTAATTTATTTAATTAAAATTATTCTTCTAGTTCTAACTAACACTAAGTCTCATTCCGACTATTCAATCACCTCTTCTAACTATTCAATCTATTTAGTTCTCCAAACAATCTATCATGTTGACTAATCAATCAATTTAGTCATCTCTCTAACCTATGTAGTCAATTTTTCAGTCAAATTTATTTCACTCTTAATCAAAAGAGTTAACAACTCAATCTATCCACTTCTCTGATCAATCAATTGATTTCAACTCCTAAATCAATTGAGTTCAACTCTTGAATGAAAGTCTTTCAACCCCGCCAATCATGGAATTTTGATTGAAATCCTAAATTCTTATAAAGTGAGAGCTAACTCTCAGAATTTGCAACCACATACTTCGAATTCTTATGTTGTCCAAGTGAGCACAAGCTAAGATCTCACAAATTGCATTAAGAAAAAGAAGAACAAGGGATTCTTATGTTGTCCAAGTGAGCACAAGCTAAGATCTCACAAATTGCATTAAGAAAAAGAAGAACAAGGGAGAACTAAATATGGTTTCATATCTTTATATTTAAATTGATTTCATTTGCTATTATTCTTTATGCATTTCCATTAGCATATGCTTTCTCTCTTAATGTTTAGGGATTTATTGCAACATTTAGGCTTTGTGGTTGTCTATATGTGTTCTTGCAGGTTTCCAAATCTCGAATTTACCCCCTAATCTACAGCACTAACCCTCAATGAAAAGTGCAGAAAGAAGGAAAGGGTAAACATGGTAATGGGAGAAGATCCAAATGATTATCAAAGAATAATAAAACAAATAGAAGATATGTTTGTAGAACTTATTTTTTAGCCAATGAAGACTAAATCTTCTCCTCTGACAAAGAAAATCATTGGTTTGGTTATTGGTGAACATATGTGTACAGATGTTGATCTGGGTGATAGTTTTGATCTAGAAGTTGAAACAAGCAATGTTGAGGTTGAGTCAAAGAAGGATAAAGTTGAATAGAAGATTGATAACACATCTCCAGAGAAGGGACGAGATGTATCAAAAATAGTTGATAAGGGCTCTAAGGTTGAAAAAGAAAAATCTCTAGAGAAGAAGAAAGATATATAGATGATAAATGAAAAGAAGACTTTTGATGGAGATAAAGGTGAAATACTTGATGGTGAATCGTCCAAACTTTCTAAAGATTTTGTCCTAGACCTATTTGGCCTTCAAATATAGTTTGAACTAGTAATCATAACAGAGGTACTACAACTACTTACGACTCAGGAAAAGGTGGATCTAGACTGGGTGGATTTCATGATGAAGCATTAAGAAAAGCATCACTCCCTAAGTCATTATAACTTATACAAATCATTTTATCAATATTTTTTTGTTTAAGAGAAACATTCACCAAAGGCATATTATCAAACTTGTATTCTTCAACACTACACATTGTGAAATCTAATGTACCCCAATTTTCTACCACTCATAAAGCATTCTCGTTATGGAGAGTTCATTTTGTCAAAAACATTCTCTCTTGATCAAACCCCTACGATATTGATTTAATAACTTTATACAATGATGAAAGACAATACGTGGTCATGTAAAATGACTCAAACTCTTGATGTAATATTGTCACATGGTATTGCTTTAATTGTCTTTGATGTGTACAAGTGTTTCTTCTATCCTAGATATTCACTAGATTCATTAACCCATAGGCTATTATTTGTGAGAAACCTTCGACTGGAATGTAATATTTTATGCCATCTAACTTTCCCCACACGCCCTTTGAGGTATTCCCTGTGGTCAAATCTATAGATTCTCCACCACCAATCTTCAAGTGTCCTGTGAAAATAAACAATATTCTCATCTTCCTAGCTGGGGCAGCCATCATCCACCTATATGACCCATCATTCTCTTTCGCATTGAGGAGGAGAAACTTCCCAAAATAGACCCTTCCATTTCTAACCACGACCACGAGTCTCTCAAAGAAGAATGCAAGGCGCTCAACATCATTCAGTACTGGTCTTCAATTGCCTGTTAAGAGCTGAAATGGAGGCAGCCAGCCAGCCTGTTGTTTTTGTTCCTCCTCTTCCTCTTCCTCTTCCTCTTCATAGTATATGCAGCAATGCACAATTCCATAAACTTTGCCAGCATGCTATTGCTTCCCGTCTTGGAATAAAGTATGCATTGTAGAAGGGAAGGGAAGGGGGATTTTTGTCTCACATCCTGACGCCGGATTCTAGTTCTAGAGTTGAATTTGTGTTTGATTAATCAAGACAAAAGTGTTAAATGGATCTAAGCTTCTGACCCACATGACAATGTACTTTGTAATGCATTGATTTCATAGTTTCTTGTATAGACATCGAGCTGCATGATCAGGACAGCATTGGCCTTTGCCTTTTGGTAGCCGCATAATTACAATTTTCAAAATTCTAAATTCTCACCTATTCTTATCGGTGCTCTCAAGCACCCTGGAATTTGATGCTGGTAATGCTCATTTTTCTACTTTCAGATATTATATAATAGGTTGAAATGAATTGATATCTTGTATTTTTATAAAACTATAAATATGACATTTTAAATAATTAATAAAAAGTAAAAACTTATTATAGACAATAGAGTATTTTTATTTTATAATATAAATATATATTATTTATAATATTTATGATAAATTTCTTAAGAATATTTTAAAATAATAAGATATAAATATTTCTAAATTTTAAAATATTTTAATATGAATTTAGAAACTTGTTATTATAATAATTGTTACCTAATTAGTATGTAATATATATGTTTCTATATTGTTTATTATATATTCATATTAGTTTATAATCTTTTTTAAATAGAATATATGAATTTTAGAAACTTAAATTTTTCATATATTACTAATTTATAATGTTAATATGTTTCTATAGTGTTTATTATATATTTATATTAATTTAGAAGTATATGAACTCATAAACTTAGTTAATTTGAACTTTTTGCATTTATAATAATATATTTTTGATAGTGCAAGCAGCAAAAAACTAAGGTGTTGTACCTTAATACAATGTCCAGAGGGCGACAATAAGCAAAATCACCATTGTCAGCACTTTAACAACACCAAGCAGAAACTAGACATGCATTAGCTTCCTAATATCAAAAACATATAAAACTTACTAGTTACAAATAGACACTCCATAACTAATATAACCAAATTGTCTAAGCACATCATAGCTAAATTAAACTTGCTATCTACACACATCATAGTAACCAATATTATAATAAGGCAGACATTACTTAAAGGCCTCACAGGGCCATACTAGTAAAGTTTTTGAAAAACCATTGAACCTATTAACACTAAAGAGGAGTATTAAACAAAGGCTTCTACAACCATTAACGCCAAAAACACCAAAAAGGAACAAGGGCTAAAAAGTTAAGCCTTCTTCAGCGCACATGTCTTGGACAACATCATCTGAGCCCATTCCTTTGTAAGGAACTTAAAAAGGTCCCTAAAGTCATCGTCCTCAGTTTCTTTCACTACAATCATATCCTCCTACAGCAAGAAAAGGGTAGTAGTTGAAGAATGCATCACCTTGAGGGAAAATTTTGACATCTCCAAGAGCCCATTTTCTAGACTTTGTAGGTCCTTCTTGATTTTGTTGAACTCTTGCCACACACCCCCACAGTTGCTACATTCCTCGTCTGCTATGGTTTTCCTTTAGCTATGGCACTATCCTTCTCTTTGATAGGGGAGGTGGTCCCAATCGTAGAATTAACCTTATTGCCAACCTCAGCTTTCTACGTGAGATCAATAGACTCTATCTTTAAGCTCTCTGAAATATGGGAGGAGCTACTTGTAGTTGAACGGGCTTCCTTTCCAGTGATCTTTTCATCCTATTTTTTGTTTTCACTGGCTTCAACCTCCTCTGAATTAGAATCTTCTTTCAAATTCTTTCCCTTCCCCTGAGGTTTGACAACAATCCTAGTGGAACAACGAGATGTACCAGTTTCTTCAGTGATTTCAAGATCTTCAATGTGTTGAACATTGAATTTTGTTTTTTTGGTGGCCTTGGTCTTCAATGGGTTGTAGGGTCATTCCTCTTCTTCTCACACTACTTCTCAGGGCAGACAGTTTTGAGGGAATGATCTGGGGAAACCTACCGGATTTTGGGTTTCTTAATGCATTTCTTTTTTCTAGGGCCCAAGGTATCCATTAGGCTGGTTGAGGGTGGGGTCGAGGAAGCATGGGCCTCTTGAACAGTGATGGCTCATGGTGAACATAAGGCAAGGTGAAAATGGTACAACCTACACATAATCCCTTGGTGTGAAATTGTATATTTGTTACCCTGCTTCTTAGAATCAATGACATATTTAACAATGAATTCTAATTAATGCAATAGGAAAAAAGAAATTGAAATCAATTCATGGTTTTGAAAATGATTGAGGAAGGGCATGTGGTAGTAATAGTATACCCCAAACCTTCCCTCCAAAGTAAAATATTTCATAGTAACAGTACACACCTGGTCCCATGGGTCAAGTAATTTCTCCTTGTCAAATCCACCTCGCAATTTCATCATTGTTCCTTGCCACAAAAAATTTGATTAAGGCTGGCCACATCTACAACATGGCTTATTTTCTTCCATTTTCATCCTTCGGTGGGCAAGCATGTAGCTTGAGCAATGGCATCTTCATTAACCTCAAATGAAATGCCACCCACGGTAACCCTCATGTCATGCCCAAATTTTATAGCAAAAACACACCCAATTTTATTTTTTTTACCATGATTGAAGTAACTAATGTTGCATGATTACTAATCTCACTAGAGGGATTACAACTTGGTAAATTAATTTAGTCTTAAATGGTAGCAAGATAGAATAAAATGATATCATGAGAAATCACTAGTTAGGTTTAAATTATTTAAATCTGAAGAATTACATTTTACTAAAAGGTAATTATTAAATCCTTTTAGCGATTAAACGATTAATTATAATCCTTGAATTATCTTACTTTATTAATTTCACTTTTACCCTTAGGGAAGTAACAATAATTTTATTATTGAGTTCTAAATGTTACAATGATATTAATAACGTTAATCACTTTACCCCTTTTGATTAAAAAGGCACTTTATAATAATAATTTAAAATCTAATAATTTAATTGCTTGCCCCTTTACTAATCCAATTGACTCTTTTAAAATTCCTATGTATATGATTCAAAAGGCACATTAAAAATTAACCATGAAATCTCTTTATTTAAATTGTCGCCTTTAAAATATAATACTATGGAACCTATATTTTAATCATTTATTACAATATGGCATTAAATTATAACACTATTTTAAGATTGCAGATTTAATGTACATTTTGATGAATTGTCTCCTACCCCACACGTAACATCTTACATTGTATAGCCGAATATGCTACAGGAGATGTCTTCATGGCAGTTTTTTGGCTTTAGGTTAGCTAGCATGTTGGATTCTGTTAGAGTAAATGGTTCTTTACCATCTCACTCTTGACTTAAGTTTACTTAGGTGAACTTATTTATTATGAGGAATTATTCTTTTTTGGATATTATTAGGAAGATATTGTTGGGTCCTACTTTGACTCCAACTACTTCTACGATGTAGTTGAGTCTAATTACTCCAAATACTTTGTTTGGTAGTTGGTTGACTCCAACTACTTGTAAGATGTAGTTGAGTCCAATTACTCCAACTACTTTATTTGGTAGTTGGTTGACTCCAACTACTCTTCTCAACCATGTCCAAACCTCCTACCATCTCTTGCCTATATAAACAGGCTAGATCTCATGTATTTGTAACTTTGGAGATATATTGTATATGTTAAGATAGCATAATAGAGATTTTCATTAATGTTGTTATGCCTCTGAGCATATACATTAACATTGTCTAACAGTGTTATTCTGCTTATTTTATTTCTATTTTTGATCTAACACTTTCAATTAGATTTTGAGTTATTTATGTTTATTAGTTGATTCTAACATGGTATTAGAGCATTTTTTGAAAGATAAGATTCAATAATCTCCATATTTTGCATATATTTGTTTTTTCTTGATCTGGTTGATTGCAGCACCTTGAAGGATCTGAAGAGAAATTTTGATTGCACCATTGTGTCCAGAAGGCTCGAAAAAGTCAAGATTGGCTTTTGTTTCATCCTTTTAGGAGATCATTTGCAAACGTTACAAAATGAGGTTTTGTAGCTTGGATCTAGAGAACATCATGCAAAATGGAGCATTTTCAAGCCAAACAGACCCTTTTGTTGCATCTGAAATGGTTGAGTGACGGATTTTGATATAAAATTTGCCCCATTTCAGTGACAGAAGCATCTAAGGGAAAGAAATTATCTAATAGGTTGCTCGACACACAAACCGAGACAAAAACACACAGATTGTCTAATTGTCTAATTGTTTTCTCTGCGGTGACATCCATAAGGCTGTCAAATTTAAATCTCAATCAACTGTGCCAAGTCAATGTTTTAAAATTGGTGTTCATCCAGTTGTCGAATCAGGCCATTTCGGAGCACCAGTTGGTATTTTGGTCATAACTTGAGCATACGGTGTCAAAATTGGGAAAATAAGATATTGTCAGAAATCTATTTCCGTGATCTATCCAGATCTAGTAGTTTTATCTTCTTATTTCTCATTTTTTATAGTGATTTTTTCTATCAAAGTTAGAAGTTCCTTTTTGCACTCTGGGAGCCATATCTTGCGCATCTAGTCGCCTTTTCTAGCAAACAAGATGCCATTGGAAAACTGATAAAGAGTAATACACAGCTATAGAATTCATTTTTCTATATTCTATCTCTGGTTCATTTTGTATTAGAAATTTTAATTTCGGCCATTATGAGCCTATTGAAGATTGTAACTTGGAAAAGAGCTATGTAAACGCACTGAACTATAAAGTGCCAACCTGTAAATATTTGGGGGGTGAATTTTTTTATCTAGTAAAAAGGGGGCATCTTCTCGTGTGGTCTTGTGCACTTTCTTCTTGTGTGGTTTGTCTCTCTTATTTTCTGCACTACATTTTCATTTTCTGCATTAAAATGGATCAATCAATAATTTCATTACTCACACCCTATAACTACTATGAGTGGAAGTCTAAAATGACAATCTATTTTAAGAAGTCAGGTTATATAAAGTAACAATGGGTGTTGAAATTGAACCAACAATGCTTGTGGAAAAGACTAAATGGTTCAACAAGTGTGATGAAGCATATGACATATCTCCAGTTCTTCAATTTCATGTTGAATCCGCTACATATCCTAATAATGTGTGGACAACATTAAAAGGATTTTTTGGTAAGCAAGATGAATTAAGAGGGCATCAATTGTGGAATGAATTGATAGGGTTAAACCCTTGTAACTATGACACAATTCAAGACTTCTTCACAAATTTGAAGGCTTTAAGATTATAGTTAAAAGCATGTGGAATTGAGAAGAAAGATTCATAACTAATTCTTAGCATTCTTTCCAAACTTGGTCTCACTTATTCAGTGTTTGTTTCTATATTCTATGCAATAAAAAGTGCCTTAGGAACCAACTATACAATGCCTTCTCTTGATGATTTTGCAAATGAACTCACCAAGGAACAAGACAAGTTAATTGATATGGGCACAATTAAGCCCTCCAAGTCTCATCCCTTGGTTGCAAATCAAGGTACAAGAGAACAAAGGGGGCCTTCTAAGCAAGAGAAGAAACAAAAGTACCAAGGAGAAAAGAAGAAAGAAAAGAAATTGGTTGCCCCAAAAGAAATAAAAGAGGCATCTTCTTCAAAAGGTGATAAGCCAAAGATGGAGAAAACAATATGATCCTATTTAGTAAGAAACTTGGCCATGATGAACACAAGTGTCTGAAGAATCGAATTGATCACTTATCTCATCTTCTTGAAAAAAACAATATCAAAGTACCTAATTCTGTCAAGTCAAGTTCATCTCAAGAATCTTCAAAGGATGCAAGTAAAGGGAAAGGAAAGGGTAAGGCCCTAGTTTCTTTTGCCTCAGAACCAGATTCTTGGATTATTGATTCGAGTGCTTCGCACCACATGGCTTCATCAAAACATTTTTTTTCTCATTGGAGTCATGTTCTATGTCATCCATTCTTTTGGGTGATGACACTCCTGCTGAATTGCATGGGAGAGGGTCAGTTGGAGTGAGTGAAGGAACATTTGATGATGTCCTTTGTGTTCCATATTTATCAACTAATCTCCTATTTGTCTATCATATCACTCACAAAGGCTCTGGCAAGTGGGTTGAGTTTACTCCATATATAGTGGTTATTGGTGAGATGAACAATGGGTCTACAATTGCAGTGGGAAAGGTAGATCATCAGTCCAGATTATATCACTTCTCTCACTTTGTTCCTGATTCTCCTTCACTTGCATTACTCACTCACTCAAATGAGGTGAGTCATTTGTGGTGTCAATAGTTTGGCCACTTGAACTACCGCTACTTGCAAAAGCTCAGTCAACATAATATGGTTATAGGATTACCTTCTATTCAATTTTCTAATGGATTTTGTCAAGGATGCATTCTTGGAAAGCATCCTGAGGAAAATTTTGATAAAGGAAAAGCATGGAAAGCCACACAGCTTTTGGAGCTAGTACATAGTGATTTGGTAGGACCATTTCTGCATCCTTCTTTTAGCAAAGCTACATATGTTTTAACATTCATTGATGATCTTTCCCAGTATACTTTTGTATATTTTCTCAAACAAAAATCTGAAGTCTTTGAGTATTTTCAAGAATTCAAAGCCTTTGCAGAGAAACAAATAGGGAAATACATCAAGGTATTGTGCATCGATAATGGGGGGAATATGTTAATTAGATATTTGAGCAATATTGTATCTCAAAAGGAATTGATCTTCAACACACATTTCCCTACATTCCACAACAAAATGGAGTTGTAGAAAGAAAGAATCGGTCCTTAAAATAAATGGCCAACTCTATGAACCACTCCAAATCATTGGCACCTCAGTATTGGGCAGAGGCTATAAACTATGCATGTTACATTCAAAATCAGGTTCCTTATCAAGCCTTGAAGGGAGTAACTCCTTTTCAAGCTTGGACCGGTCAAACACTTTCGAGTGTTTGGGTCTCTTGCATAGGCCCATATTCCAGCAAAGACACTCAAGGCTATGGACCTATAGAGTAGGCCTTGTATATTAGTTGGGTATCCAGAGGGTGTCAAAGGCTACATGCTTCTCCATCCCACCACACATGATCTTTTCATTGAGAGGAGTGTTCATTTTGAGGAAGATACCTCCAGTTCCTTTTCTATCACTTCTCCATCATCAATTCCTAAGGAGATAGTACAATTGCATGATGATAGTTCTTTTGAGAATTTCAATCCTCCTGATCTAGATGAGGAATCTTCTTCTTCCACTTCAAATGATGATAATGAGGATCCATCTTCCTCCTCTCTTAGTCATCATTTAGAGGATGATGATTCTCCTCTAGATTCTCTACATGCTCTAATTACTAGGCCTCTTTGGGCTCATCAAATATTGGAATCGGCAGGTGATTGGGTTGGTGATCCTTCAAATGAGAGAAGAACAAGGTCACAATTTGATCAAGCTCCACATCTCTTCATTGCTACAACTTCCAATCCACAATCCTTTTAGGAAGCTTTTGGCATCCCCGAGTGGGATGCTGCTATGCAAGAGGAGTTCAAATCCTTAGAAAGGAACCATACTTGGGATTTAGTCTCTCTTCCTAAGGGAAGAAAAATTGTTCGATGCAAGTGGATCTATCGAACAAATTTTTTTGCAGATGGGTCAATTGATAATCATAAGGCTCTCCTAGTCACAAAAGGATTCTCCGAGGTTCCTAGAATTGATTACTCTAAGACCTTTCCACCAATTGCTAAGATGAATTCCATCTTACTTTTCCTTGCCATTACTGCATCCCATCATTGAGAAGCTCATCAAATGGATGTGAAGAGTGCTTTTCTTCATGGTGACCTTAAGGAGGAGATATATATGGAGCAACCACAAGGTTTCCTCCAAGATCCTTCACTTTTTTTTCTCCTTTGAAAGTCTCTCTATGGCCTCACATAGGCTACTCGAGCTTGGTATCCCAAGATGGACTCCTTCTTTCTATCAATTGGGTTCACTTGGTGCCATTCTGATCCGAACATCTATATTTTGTAGTAGGATGATACTCTCACTTTCCTTGTCCTCTATGTTGATGATTTTTTGATCTCAGGAAGTCACTCATCCCATATCATGGAAATCAAAATTTCCCTTCATGATCGGTTCTTGATGTCTGACTTAGGCCTTCTCCACTACTTCTTAAGGATTGATATTACTTAGTCACCTTCTGGTATATTCATTGGATAGCCTAAGTATGCTCTTGATATGCTCTCTAAATTTTGCATGGCTGACTGTAAGTCTGCACCAACTCCATTTCTGTCAGGGGTAAAACTTGAGTCTTCTTGTTTTTCACCCTTGGTCGATGCTACCTTGTATCTGTTTGATATTGCTAATGCATGGGGAGGTGATTGAGACATTTAATATGTTTAATCACTACATTACTGAATAGGCACTCATACTATTGTCATTTGATTTTTTTCACTGATGTCAACATATGTTTCTGTGAGGAGATCAGACTGATTATCATAGTGTACAGATGTTTCAAATGTTGCGAAGATAGATGAGAGTTCAAGAGGGTGTTGTGATCTTATATCCAAGATTGCATCATTCATTTCTTTATATTGGATGAGTTACAGAAGTTTTGGTGAAGACTGGTCACTAACTGTGATAGTGAGAAATGACAGAGTTAGTCTCTGTGTTTTGTGTATATCTTATAGGAGATATGGAATCAGTGCATGCAAACTTCAGAGATGAAAGATAGAATATTGAAGAGTGTTCTATCAACTACACAAGGTACATAATGTAGGATGATGTCATCTATGGCATGTACTCTGGAAGGTGATCTATTTGGAAGCCGACTATAGAGATGTAGTGTGTATGATAGATGGAAAACTTGAATTAAGGATGTCGGTCCTTAATTGTTGTAATATAATCATTGTAGACTTGTTATAGATACCGTGTGTATCTTAGCAAGGGTTTATGTAATTTTTTGTAATTAGGAAAGCCTTATGGGCCGACCTGTTTATAAGAATTGTAATAAGGTATAAATGAAAGGTCTTTTCTTTGGAAAAGAGATGGATGAGAAGAAGATGATAGAGAGAGGTTGTAAAAGCTACGAGCTTGTGTCTTTTGTATGTAGAGCAGAGGTTTTTTGGTGGACTTCATTGGAACTGATCAAGCAAAGATAGTTGCTGCCAAATAGTTCAAAGATTATGTATTTCTTAATATACACTTGTGTTGCGAATAGTGATTTCTAAAGGTGGACTTAACCTTATTTGGGTGGTGAGCCTTGGGTAGTGAGCCCTCCCTTTTGTTCTTGACTCCTAATAGGGTATGTCCTCTAACAAGGACTATGTACTATAATGTTTCAATAGGCTCCTAATAGGGCTATATCTTCTAACAAGGATAACTATTCTCTTAGTACATCATTTGTGGGTGCTAATTCCCACTAGGGTTTTTACCTTTAATAGGGTTTCCCTGAGACCAAAATATTTTTTTATTGTGTTGGCATTCATTGTGTTCATTGGATTTGATATTGTTGCTGCTTAAAGTTTAAAGTATAATAATCTATTATACAACTGATTCACCCCCCCTCTCAATTATATTGTGGACTGTTATTCCTAACAATTGGTATTAGAGAAAGTGGTCCTTAGAGAGAAATCTTAACAACTTGAGGTGATCTTGGAGATGGCATTCTATAGGAAGGATAGTCTGAAATTTGATCCTGAAAACTTTGACAGTTTGAAGAACAAGATGCGAACTCACCTATTTTGTTTGGGGATTGACTATTGGTTGATTACAAGGAAAAAATAGCTACAAAGACCAAAGATGAATTGACAATAGCTGCTGAGGATGAAAAGAAGATATTTTCATTGAACATGATCACAAGAGAAGCACTGATTAGCGCACTCTCTGAAGGAGAGTTTACTGAAGTTAAAGACTTGGATTCAGCTTTCCAAATTTGGGAAAGATTAGAAGCACTATATGA
The DNA here is from genome assembly GCA_027943335.1 of Chamaecyparis obtusa. NCBI lineage: Eukaryota > Viridiplantae > Streptophyta > Pinopsida > Cupressales > Cupressaceae > Chamaecyparis > Chamaecyparis obtusa. Next base: position 375,810 of record BSBK01003089.1, read on the forward strand.
AGGAGACAAGTATACCAAACAAGCAAAGTTACAAAACTAGAAGACAAAGATGGAGAAGCTACAAATGAATGAGGATGAAAGCATTAGGGCCTATGTTCAAAGGGTTACAAAAGTTGTAGTTGGAATCATAAACTGTGGAGGCACTTATGATGAAGATCCTTAGATCCTTGACACCTACTTACAAATTCAAGGCTACGTCTATTTAAGAAACTATACCTCTGACTCCAAACTTTAACAAAGCGATGTTGATTGCAAAGCTAACTACCTTTGAAGCTATAGAATTAGGAGAGGTTGTACCTAAAGTTGAATCTACATTTAAGGAATCTGCATACAAGAAATTGTCTGCACTTCCAAGCACCAGCAAAGAAGACCTAAAAGAAGAGCTTGGGGAGTATGCTGAGGAATGGGAACAGATAATGGAAGAAGAAAGAAAGATGGATGAACTTGTTGCACTGATTTCTAAAAGAGAAAAAAGAGGTAAGGGAAGTTTGAAGGAAATTTACCCTTGAAATATTTTTCATGCAATAAGGTAGGTCATTTTGCATTTAGATGTCCTATAAGAGTTCCTAAGTACAAACCTAATTATGAAAAGATTAAAAAGGAAAAAGAATGTTATTATTGCTAGTGAAGGAATCTCTGATGATGATGATTTAGATTGTGAAGAGATCATATTTGTTGCTATTAGAGATGAACCAGTACATGAAGAAAAAGCTTTAGTATCTCATGTTGACAAGAAACTTGAATGGATAATAGATAGTGGTTGTTCTCATTATATGACTGGTGATAAGAACAAGTTTGTTAAATTAGTAAAGTATGATGGAGGTGTTGTAAGGTTTCGGGATAATCTCCCTAAATCTATCATAGGAGTAGGATCCATTACTCTGGATGGAAAGACTAATATAGAAAATGTGTTTCTTATTGAAGAATTGAAACATAATTTTTTGAGTGTTGGACAGTTAATGGATAAAGAGTTTCAATTAAGTTTTTTCAATGGAAAATGTTTTATCAAAAGTAAGGTAGGTAAGTTGATTGCAACCGGTACCAAATATAGAGGTAATTTATTTAAATTAAATACATCTGGAGCCTCTTGTTTTGTTGCGAAGGTTTATGACAATTAGTTATGGCATAGGAGATTTTTTCATGTTAATTTTGATAACATTGTAAAGGCAAGTATGACTAATGCAGTGAGAGATCTGTCGAAGATTGTGAAACCATCTAACACTGTTTGCAGAGAATGTGTCATGGGAAAATAGACTAGAAATAGGTACAAAAGAAAAGTATATACATCAAAAGAGAAGTTGGAGCTAGTACACATAGACCTTTCTGGACCTACAAGGGCAAAATCATACTATGGTGAAAGGTATTTCATACTCTTTGTTGATGATTTTTCTAGAATGATGTGGGTTACTTATTTGAAAGAAAAATCAAAGGCTTTTGAAAAATTCAAGTTGTTCAAAGAAAAAGTAGAGAATGAATCAAGTTTAAAGATTAAGTGTTTAAGGTTAGAAAAAGGTGGAGAGTTTACTTTAGACTTATTCAATTCATACTGTGAAGAGCATGGGATAAAGAGACAGACATCTACTCCTAGGACTCCACAACAGAATGGGATAGCAGAGCGAAGGAACAAGACTATACTTGATGCTTCTAGGACAATTTTTATTGAAGGAAATGTATCCCATGTACATTGGAGAGAGGCTATTGGAACAGCAGTGTGTACATTGAACAAAATTCAAATCAGAAAAGGTAATGCAGACAATAATTTGTATTTAAGAACTAGTGAAGATGGAATCCTAATAATAGAAGTCTTTGTGGATGATATTATCTTTGGAGGTAATGATGATCTATGTAAGAAATTTGCTAAAGAAGTGGAAAGTGAATTTGAGATGTCCATGATAGGTGAAATAAAATTCTTTCTTTGATTACAAATAACTCAGAATGAGAATAGTATTTTTATTTCTTAGACCAAGTATCTCAAAGGATTGCTTAAGAGGTTCAGAATGGATGGTTGTAAACCAGTAGGAACATCTATGGTGACTGGTAAAAAGCTAACAATTGAAGATGAATCAAAGTGCATTTTTCAGACCTTGTATAGATCAATGGCTGGAGGACTACAATATCTGACCCACATCAAACCAAATATTGCTAATGTTGTTGGAATTATGGCTAGATATCAGGCAAAACCTAAAGAAACACATCTAGCTACTGTGAAAAGGATACTAAGGTATCTAAGAGGAAGCATAGACTATGGCTTATGGTATAACAGAAATGATAGCTTTGAACTTCATGCTTATACTGATGTTGATTGGGCAATAAATATTGATGACAAAAAAATTACTAGTGGTGGTGCATTTTTCCTTGGGAAAAAGTTGGTTTCTTGGCTAAGTAAGAAACAAGATTGCATAGCACAGTCTACTGTTGAATCAGAGTATTTTGTTGCTGCCATAAATTGCATTCAGATTGTTTGGATGAAACAAATGCTGATAGACATTGGAATAACTTTTGATGAGCTTGTGGCTATCCATTGTGATAACACCAGTACAGTGAATATGTCAAAGAATCTAGTGATGCACTCCAAAACTAAACATATTGCTATCAAGTATCACTTCTTGAGAGACACGGTGGCAGAAAAGGAAATCAAATTAGAATATATCAGTACAAAAGAGAAAATTGCAGACATCTTCAGAAAGCCACTGCCAAAAGATACCTTTGAATCTCTCATAGGTATGCTGGGGGTTCAGGCCCCTCCTAGTTAAAATTAAATGATGCAGAGATGCATCAATCCAGGGATTTTCAAAGCCTTATCATAATCTAGACTAGATGTAGGGATCTACTCCGTAGGGGGAGTGATCATGGAAGAAAGATGTTGCAAAGAAGTTGTTGAATCATGGCACCCTTTTCTATTGTTGCAAAAGGGGGATTGTTTCTATGAGAAAATCCCTACTATATGAGGAGAGTGTTTGGTTACAGAACTAGTTGCAAAACTTTGGATTGATATAACTTTGGGATAATAGATTTTCCCATATGTTGGCATCAATGCCAAAGGGGGAGATTGTTCGATATTGCTAATGTATGGGGAGGTGATTGAGATATTTAATATATTTAATCACTACGTTACTAAATAGGCACTCATACTATTGTCATTTGTGTTTTGTCACTGATGTCAACATATGTTTCTGTGAGGAGATCATACTGGTTATCACATTGTATGGACACTATATGGATGTTTCAAATGCTGTGAAGATAGATGAGAGTTCAGGAGGATGTTGTGATCTTATATCAAAGATCGCATCATTCATTTCTTCATATTGGATGAGTTATAGAATTTTTCGTGAAGACTGGTCACTAACTGTGATGGTGAGAAATGACAGAGTTAGTCTCTATGTTTTGTGTATAGCTTACAGGATATATGGAATCAGTGCATGTGAACTTTAGAGATGAAAGATATAATATTGCAGAGTTTTCTATGAACTGCGCAAGATGTGGAATGCAAGATGATGTCAGTTGTGGTGTGTACTTTGGAAGGTGGTCTATTTGGAAGTTGACTACAGAGATGTAGCGTGTATGGTGAATGGTGAACTTGAATTAAGGATGTCATTCCTTAATTGTTGTAATATAATCATTGTAGACTTGTTCTAGATACGGTGTGTATCTTAGCAAGGGTTTATGTAATTGTTTGTAATTGGGAAAGCCTTATGGGCCGACCTGTTTATAAGCATTGTAATAAGGTATAAATGAAAGGTCTGTTCTTTGGAAAAGAGATGGATGAGAAGAAGATGATATAGAGGGGTTGTAAAAGTTGTGAGCTTGTATCTATTGTATGTAGAGTAGAGGTTTGTTGGTGGACTTCATTGGAACTGATCAAGCAAAGATAGTTGTTGCCAAATAGTTCAAAGATTGTGTATTTCTTAATATACACTTGTTTTGAAAACAGTGTTCTGAAAGTGGACTTAACCTTCTTTGGGTAGTGAGCCTTGAGTAGTGAGCCCTCCCTTTTGTTCTTGACTCCTAACAGGGTATGTCCTCTAACAAGGACTATGTACTTTAATGTTTCAATAAGCTCCTAATATGGCTATATCTTCTAACAAGGATAACTATACTCTCAGTACATCATTTGTGGGTACTAATTCCCACTGGGGTTTTTACCTTTAACAGGGTTTCCCCGAGACCAAAATATTGTGTTATTGTGTTGGCATTCATTATGTTCACTGGATCTGATATTGATGCTTCTTAAAGTTTAAAGTATAATAATCTGTTACACAACTGATTCACCACCCCCCCCTCTCAGTTGTATTGTGGACTGTTATACCTAACAATATTGTCAATTGGTTGGTAGCCTCATATATTTGACTCATACGAGGCCTGATATTTCATATGTTTTGGGTATGGTCTCTTAGTTTATGCAAGAGCCACATGAGCTACATTGGAAAGAAGCTAAGAAGATTCTTCATGATATCTAGGGTACTCATGGTTATGGCACTCATTATGCAGCAGGTGTAGATATTGACTTGGTAGGATATACAAATTCAGATTGGGCAAGCGACTCTCAAGATTGCAAGTCTACTTTGCAGTATTGCTTCTCTCTTGGTTCAGGTCTGGTTTCTTGGTTGAGCAAGAAGAAGTCTGTTATTGCTCTTTCATCCACTAAGGTTGAGTATCGTGAAGAAATTAATGCAGCTACTAAGGCCATTTGGCTTCAAAACACCCTCATTGAGTATTGAATTCCTTTCCAAAAGCCAACAATCATCTTTTGTGATAATCAAAGTGCCATTCATATTTCTCGCAATCTTGTCCATCACCGATGGACAAAGCACATTGAGATTCACATGCACTACATTTGGGAGTTGATTCATGAGCAGGTCCTTGACCTTCAGTATTGTCAGACATCTGATCAGACTACAGACATCTTCACCAAACCCTTCACTGAGAGAAATTTCATTAACTTACGTGCTTTTCTTGGGGTGCGACAGGTGTCTCCTTCTACTAGATCTTTTTAGCTTCTTCTTTTACTCTCTTTTGGAGAGGAGTTTTCTCCCACTAGGTTTTTCTCCTTTTCTCCAATTATGAGAGGATATTTTTATTTGTACATGGGTACCTACCATAGTTTTTTTGTTGGGACCCATATGTATTACATTTTTGTACTTCCTAAGTTGCACTTAAGGGGGGTGTTAGAGTAAATGGTTCTTTACCATTTTACTCTTGACTTAAGTTTACTTGGGTGAACTTATTTATTAGGAGGAATTTTTTTTTTTGGATATTATTAGGAGGATATTGTTGGGTCCTACTTTGACTCCAACTACTTCTAAGATGTAGTTGAGTCCAATTACTCCAACTACTTTATTTGGTAGTTGGTTGACTCTAACTACTCTTCTCAACCATGTCCAAACCTCCTACCATCTCTTGCCTATATAAACAGGCTAGATCTCATGTATTTGTAACTTTGGAGATATATTGTATATGCTAGGATAGCATAATAGATAGTTTCCTTAATGTTGTTATGCCTTTGATTATCTACATTAAGATTGTCTAACCATGTTGTTCTCATTATTTTATTTCCATTTTTATCTAACACTTTCAATTAAACTTTGGGTTATTTCTATTTATTAGCAGATTCTAACAGATTCTAGATACTTTATCTTTCTGGAAGGATTGTATATTTGTGATTAGTCAAGGATATTGGGTTTTCTTACTAGTTCTTTCCCAATTCATCCCTTGAACCATATATATATATATATATATAATATTAATAGTTTGCCCACTTTTGCTATAAAAAAAACACTATTTTAAGTTCTAGAACTTCATGTTAATTAATTCACCAAATAAAAAAATGTTTTACATAATCGTGATAATATATATATATATATTTGTGTGTCTATTTGTGTGTATATATATATACAAATATATATATATATGTGTGTGTGTGTGTGTGTATTTGTATATATATATATATATATATACACACAAACAGACACACAAATATATATATATATATATATATATATATATATATATATATATATATATATATATATATATATATATATATATATATATATGTATGTATGTATGTATGTATGTATGTATATATATATACACACATACATATATATATACAACACACAAACAGACACACAAATATATATATATATATGTATGTATGTATGTATGTATGTATGTATGTATGTATGTACATACATACATACATACATATATATATACATACATATATATATATATATATATATATATATATATATATATGTATGTATGTATGTATGTATGTATGTATGTATACATACATACATACATACATACATACATACATACATACATATATATATATATATATATATATATATATATATATATATATATATATATGTATGTATGTATGTATGTATGTATGTATGTATGTATGTATGTATACATACATACATATATATATATATATATATATATATATATATATATATAGTTTAATAATATTCACATGTTGAAACAATAAAAATAAGTTATTTTAGTTCCCTATAAAATCCAATTTCCTCTAAAGTCAAATCTACCTTGGCTAAAAACCTTTTAAAAATTACAAGACTCGTCAAATTTAAAAAGAATAAAGTTCCCTCCTCTTTGACTTTTCCAAGGGAATTCAAGTTTTCTATTATTTAATTTTTTTTTTAAACTCCCTAATTAGGGTTCTATTTTCTTTTACATATGAAGGAAATAACTCATTTTAAAAAAAATCCTATTCTCTCATCTTATCTCTTTCTCTCAACCCTAACCTTAATTCAAAATTATTTTTTCAAAAGTTTCTAACTCTCTTTGTTTTTTACAAACTCTTCTTTCTATTTTGTGTGTGTGTGCAGGTGGAAGGAATGGAGAAGCTTGCAAGAGGTGCAAGAGGGTTTCCCTTTTTTTTGTTGTAGGAATCTGGTTTGTTTTTCATTGAAGATAACATGCTTTATTTTGTAGAATTTTATAATGAAAAACAAAATAATAATAATAAAATTATTATTTTATGGGGGTTGTGTATGCCCTTGGTCGGCCGAGCTGAAATGCGAAGGCTACGGTGACAAATTCATTATGTGGCGGTCGTCATAGCGATGGCCGCCAAGTGGGATGAGCCCTCCCCTTACGCAGGGGTAGGGTTTCAGTGGGATCGATCCCTCCCCCTTCCCAAGGGTAGGGTTTCAGTTCCCCTCCCATGTGATATTTTTTTTAATTTTTATTTCTTTTTTCTTTTTTTAAATAAAAACTAACATTTTATGGAAAAAGATATATATATATATATATATATATATATATATATATATATATATATATATATATATATATATATATATATATATATATATATATATATATATATATATATATATATATATACTCACACTTTTTTGTTTAACTACACAAATAAGAAAAGAAAAAAAATAGAATAATAAATATATTTTTAATATGCATATATGTGTGTGTGTGTGTGTACACACACATATATACAAGTTTATATGCACTTATAAGTGTAAAAATATAAGTATATATATGTATATATACTCATATGTGTTTGTGTGTGTAATGTCCCCGCCAAGGAACCCATAAGGAATCAGGTCTATGACCTAAAATTACAACAAACAATTTTATTTTTTCTTAACATTCTAACATATCATCATTACCATTCACAAGTACATTCCTTAAGGTTCCCTTAATGAATTCAATTACCATTATCAAGTATTTCATTTTATTAATTAATCTAACAAATTTTGTTTCCATTTCAACTTCAATTTACATTGAGACATTGATTCCATTTCACATGAAAACCAATTACATTAATGAGCTAGTTGAATTAATTTTCTTTTCCAAACTAGCACGTAATTTAATTTTAGAAGTGAAACAAGCACACATTACTTATCTCATCCACTAAGTAAATTTATCTTTCATATTTATTTACTCCTTAACATTATATATGCTCAACTCAATTGCACCATCAAAACTCAATTAAGCTTTTCCATTAAGAGTCGTCACTTTCTATCTTCATTTCAAGATAATGATAGAAAGAGCATAAAGTACTTAACCATATATTGATAACCAACACAAACCATTAAATGAATAATTTTTTTCCATAAGTTTAACTTCCACAAATTATCATCTATAACCTTGTATAAGTCTAGTTAAGAATTGAGATTAAAACCTAGTTTAAATAACCTTACACCATACACATTGAACTATACATTTAAGAAATCACATCTAATTACTACTTTCAATACCATACATGTTTCCTTGCCCTTATTATTTCTCCTAGAGATGTCCTTGAACCCTTAGCATATCTTTTCACTAACCATATATCAAAACAAGTTTCTTTTTAAATAAGTTTACATCCATAAGTACTTTCATTACAAACATTTGCATAGAACCATTACTTTCAATTTCATTTAAAATTCACAAGAGATATAAGGTAGGAATTACTTAAACATAATCCATGCTTGATTTACCAACATTCAATTCCATTTTTGAGATCCTAAATACTACCCTTACCCATATACATAGCTTCTTTCTTATAATTTCCATTTACAACATAATTAGAATTACAGTTACTGCACATGGCCCAAAGGCATAGAGAAAGATAATTACATCAAGTTGCCCAAGGGCTTAAAATACATCTTTACATCTTGATAACAAAAGATAAAGATACATGATACAAGAACAGAATCTTCACCACTGAACAACTCAGAATCTAAGCCATGACAAAAACTATGGACAATACCTCGAAAGAGATTTTCCTCCCAACCATGTGAAACAATAAAGTTCCACCCCCCGTGCTAGGAGATAGAACCAAAGTACTCTCAAGACCTTAAGGCAATCTAAGTCTCAAATACCAATAAATCCAAGACTAAAACAAACAAGAATAAAGCACATAAAATATCATCATACTATAACACCGAGGTTAAGGTTCTAGGAGACCACCTAAGTGAGTGTCATCACACAACCTGTGTATTGCGATCCACCCAGGAAACCATGTAACCTCGGTCCCCCCTTTATGAATAGGGATCCACCCTGGTAGTTATCTCTGGTCTCGGTACTCCAATTAGGTTTGTGTGGCCATTATTATGTTTTCTTTCATTATCTTTTGAATCCCCCCCTTCCCAAGTTAATTTTTAAGGTTATCACTTTTTACAGACCCACCCATAGGATCATCTGGAAACCACTTTAAGGTTCCAACACCTATGGTGAGCCACTCACTTAGGGTTCCTATTCCCTTACCCCATCAAAAGCCACAAATACAAGATAACACTTCCAAGTCTTGATTCATAGGTTTAGGAAACTCCCCTACACACTCAAGCCCTCAGAGCGAGTCCTAACCTTAGCCATATACATCACAAGAACCATTGGAAGAATGTCTATCATAATAAATCTCAAAGAAAAGCATAAAAAATTCCACATGCATAAGTACAACTTTCCAAGGCTCATTTATAGGTCTAAGGAACCCTCTCGTGCACACAGGCCACCGAGGCGAGTCCTAGCCTCATAAACTAAGCTCAAGTCTATGCCAAGTGCAAAAACTTCATAAGTAAACCATATAACCTCAAAAAAACAAGTAACTAACATGCATAGGTGATACAAACTTCCACATGCATTAAAACAACATTCCAACTATGGAAACCTCATGAGCCTGAAATTTGGCTAAGTTTGATTTTTTGGAAAACCCAAAATCTATAATCTACATCTTAACTCCTATGAAGCTGAAACCTATCTCAAACATCATGGAATGTATTTAATTTCTTTATACAAATATAACTTAAAGTATAAGAAATTAAACTATCAAACTTATACTTAAATGTTATATTTGTATAAATCCTATATAAATCTTGCAAATTTTGAGCTCCTGAAAAACTAAAAACTCCAAATGACTTTCTGTATAAACCCATATGACAATGTATGCATTCCCATACAAAATTTGGCCAAGTTTTGTATGGGTATGACTAAAATGTCATACGACACTACAGTGCACTTTTATGAAATTAATTCAAAATTGCCTGAAAAGGCCAAAAACTGACTTTTTAAGGCATGGAGAGTGCCTGGGAAAGGTTCCCTAAGGTCTACCTGATGCAGGGACCTTAGTACCACATCTAGATCACATTCTCAATATAAGGTTCCCTAAGGTCTACCTGATGCAGGGACCTTAGTACCACATCTAGATCACATTCTCAATATTACCTTATCCTTAGACTAAATTAAATCAAATTAAAAACTACAATTCATAGAGAAGCCTATAGAAGCCAAAAATGGGGAAGAAGGACCGCAACTATTCCTAAACCATCCCAAACCTTCCTAAAATTTCCTAAATCATTACATAACTCTCAAAAATACCAAAATGAAGTATCACAACAAATCCCAGACTCCCAGGAAAGATTTCACCATTAAAACTATACAAACATTTACATAATTACTCCCCGACATCACAATAGAAATACATAGAAGATAGACATTTACATTTCCATTTTAATAAATAGAAAAAATCCAAAGGAAAATATAATATCATATCATACACACATAGGAAGAATGGGGATTCTTCTCAGTTTAGACCCTACCTGGGGTCCTGCGGAGAATCCTCTTCCCTTGGCTGGACACTCTCTGCAAAATTTCCAGCCTTGAGTAGATAGCCTCCTATAAATATTCCTCTGGCAATCAAACTCTAGGAATCCATAGACATTTGTCTTCACCAAATGGATACTCTCAAACTCATAGAACTTCAAATAAATTTCTAGAAAAATCAATGCAAAACACTCCCAAAAATCTTCCAAAAACTCCTCCTCAACCACACAAAAATTACAAATATTTATCCTCCAACTATGTGGTTGGAGGAGTTGCTTCATGGGAAGCAACTTCTCCAACTTCCATAGTTGGTTGGAAGGTCAACAAATCATTCTCGTAAAAGACTTAATCAAAATTTTCATAAATTTAATTAAAATAGTCTCAAAATAAAACCATAACAAGAAAACTCAACAAATAACTTTCAAAAAAAATACATAGCACACATGGAAACCAACTAGCCTAACTTCTAGGAGGTCTCGAGTTCAACTCCCTCCTAGATAGCTAGTTTTACTACAAAGAGCATTATCCTTTTATTACTATTATTTTTACTTTTTATTTAATACACTTCATTCAATACATTTAATTCACTTTATTTAATAAATATAAAGAACATACCATTTACGTAATCAATAAAACATACAAATATTATTATTTATATAAGCATGGGTATATACGTGTGCACCCACATATACACATACCTATATAACATACAATTAATATAACACATATATAATAAATATATATACATATACTTATAAGGATAAATCTAACTCACATCATTAATCACATAACCACATCAAACCACAAGGCCACATCACATACTGCATTCAGATCCCCCAGCTAGACCTAAACATAAATCTAAGTCCATGGGTATCCTTGAGATTAATCTTGGTAATATCTCCACACAACAACAGTTCAAGAATTTTGAAGGCACGCTCAGACCTATGTAGCCAGGTGGAGTCGATGCCTGGTACCTGCATCCTGCAACACCAACCAACATCCATATATACATATATATAAATAGACAATGGCAAATAATGAGGGAGATTGTGACATCGTGTGGACCTCTGGTAGGAGTAACTACAACTGCCTCCCCTCATCCTACACTCACATCAGACAGTGACATCAACAAAGCATAATTGGATTAGTAAGTTAGTACCAGAATAATCTCTTTTCTATATTGTATAACAATAATGCATCATAACATATTCATGTAAATGTAAATCATTTATTAACTTTCACAAACCCATTTAACCATCAAGCATGTACTCAAAATGTCTCATTATCAAAATAAGATAAACAAATCATATAACCTTAGATGCATTAATCATGTCTAATCCCAAGTAATGTTATTAGAGAAGGTAACACATCTAACCCTTAAGTGATTATAATCAATTAACCTAAGGTACTCATAAATAATAATAATGAGCATTTCGCATAAAAGCATATAAGTCTATCAGGTGATCCTTTTAGCATTAAGGTCCTAAACTATTGCTGACACACAAGAAGATGTATAGGAACATACCTATGCAATTATTATTATTTCCCCTATTAAAATATGAAGTTATGGTGAGTTTTAAGAGGTTCAATTTAACCAACCATCACAAGAAGGATCATTCTCACATATAGTCCTTCCTAATTTCAAGTGAACATACCCAAGAATTGATAGGGTTGGAGGGGCATTATAGTGTGTGTGTGTGTGTGTGTGTGAAGATTTTACAACATGGAGAATTTGGTTTATAAAGGTAATCTGGTTTTATTTTCAAGTGTTGAACATATGCTCTTTTTTTGCATCAAATATATGGGATGTTTATTCAGACATGTTTAGTTTTCTATTTGTTCAAATTTCCATTCAATCTCAAATTTGCAATGTGTGTGTGTGTGTGTGTTTATAAAGACAATTAGATACAAGTATTTACATGAACAATATAAATGTACATAATTTCTTGCATTTACTAAATTAATTTACAAGGTCATTCCCATAATACAAGAAGGAAGAACATGTTGGAGATTTTCTAGCAAGCCAGTACTGACTATAAGTTTGTCATTGATGACAAAATATGGTAAGAAGCATGTGTGGAAGCCTGATAGAGAGAGCTATGAGTATATGTTTACTAGATATGTTATCAGCATGATATCATAGATGCAGAGGTTGATTCTGAGTGAAGATAGTAATACAGCAGTTCGTATCAATGAGTGTTCCTGACAAGTCCCAGGAAGAGTTATGTATGTGATTTATAGTATGGTTGTAATGAATCCTTACATGTTTATATTTATGTTGTAGACATATGTATGATACTATGTTCATGGACGCAAGGTCAGATATGTAGTACAGGTTGAGTTATGAAGTCTCCAATTGACAATCACAGTTTTTTGAGTTTATCTGGTAGAGCCGACAGTGTTTATATTGTTGTAGTAGTTGCACCTATCAGTTTTATATGCATGCTTGGATTAGTGTTTAGAGAAGAGTTAAGAATGTTTGGTTAAGAGTGCATGATGTAATTCAGTGTGAGAAGAAAGTATCAGTTAATTTGGTGGAGCTGACAGTGTGAAGCGACACGTCTACTCATATTGAGTTGGGTGGTCCTAATTTGTGTTGTGTGCTTAGTAGAGCCAACTGAGATGTTATTGGAGAGTTGTATTGTTTCTCTAATATGATTTCAAGATGGTTCTAACAGGCTGACTTGATTATATCATTTAGAGGAAAGATTTATAGGCAGTCATTTGTGATTGCTAAGTATTGCAGATAGTTGAAAGATAAGAGTAGAGCAGAAGGTGTGAAGTGTAGAGCCTTCAGCAGAAGGTCTATGTGACAAAGTAGAGAGTATATTCTATTCATTGGAACTAATAAAGATAGTAGGTCTACACATAGTTTACCAAGATCTAGATATAGTGTGTATCTGTTAAATAGAAGGTTGCATCCTTCACCCCTTTGAGCAGTATGCTCCCAGACAGTGTGTCCTCACCCCTAACAGGGTTAATTATAAAAGACTCCTAACAGGATCTGACCCTTGACTAGGTCACTGTACTTAATGCATTGTAAAGATCAACTACTAACAGGGCTATAAGATCTTCTGACAGGGATCACAATACTCTAGTGCAGTTTATAGTGGGTGCTAATTCCCACTGGGTTTTTTACCTATTTGGGTTTCCCCGTAACTAAAATTGTGGTGTTGTCTTAAGTGTTGTTATATTGTGTTTATGCTTCATGTTCTTCTATACTTAATTGGATAAAGAATTGAATCTTGTAGATAACTGATTCACCCCCCCCCCCCCCCCCCTCTCAGTTATCTCTTGGGACTATTCCTAAAAATTGGTATCAGAGCCAAGTGTGTCGGAGAGAAAGTTTAACAACTTGAGGTTGATCAAATGGCATTCTTTAGAAAAGAAAGTCCTAAGTTTGATGGAGAAAACTATCTAGATTGGAAGAAAAAAATGATGACACATTTGTAGTGCATTGCCTTTGAGATTTTTGAAGTAGCTACCAAAGAAGTTCATATTCCCTCTCTAGAAAATCTTGCAAAGGAAGATGCAACTCTTAAGCAAAAGGAGATGTTCACTCAAAATGCTATTTCCAAATAAGCCCTTATCAGCACCTTGTCTGACAATGAGTTTTTAGAGATCAAGAAAGTTGATAAAGCCTACAAGATATGGAAGTGTCTAGAAGACATGTTTGAAGGAGACATCCAAGCTAAGAATGTGCGTAGAAAGACATGGAAGAAAAAGTACAATACATTGGAGATGCTACCTGAAGAGAATATTAGAGCCTACAATCAAAGGATTAATGAAGCAATTGCAGGAATCAAAAACAATGGTGGAGAGATCTCGGAAGAAGACATAATGGATAAGTTGATGACTACTTTCACACCAGAATATGAGAGCAAGATAAATATCCTAGATGAGACTATGCAATTCTCAAAAGACTTCAAAAGAGAGACCTTAATCAGCAAGATTTCAGCTTTTGAGATATCAAGTTTGAAGACAGAGCCTAAAAGTGAGACAGTCTTCAAAGCCTCAGTCCATGGTAAGAAATCCTTGAACACTTATGGTAATTTTGATGATGATGATGATGAAGAGAAAGAACTAGATGATTTCATTACTTTGATAGCTAAGAAAGAAAGGAAATGAAAGAGGAAATATGAAGGTCAGTTACCATTCAAATTCTTTTCATGTAATAAGATTGGTCACTTTGCATATAAGTGTCCTACAAGAGTCAAGAAGTTTAAAACTAACTACAAGCCTAAGTATACAAAAGAATGTTACTATGTTGGTGATGGAGTATCAGATGAAGAGTTAGCAAAGGATGAAATTGGATTCATTGCTCTTGAAGACATGGAGAAAATTTTTAATGAAATGGACCTTGAAGATGAAAAGGAAGCACAAGAGTTAGCACTAATTTCACAAGCTGACATCAGGATAGATTGGATCATTGACATCGGTTGCTCACATCACATGACAGGAGACAATGATAGATTTGTACATCTAGATAGATACAAAGGTGGCATGGTTAGATTTGGAGACAACACTCCTAAACCTATCATTGGTAGAGGAGCTATCACCTTGGATGGAAAGAACAACACTGATGATGTTCGTTATGTTGATAGTTTGCAGCATAACCTACTAAGTTTTGGATAGTTTCTTGAAAAAGGTTATCACTTGAAATTCAAAGACAATAAGTGCATCATTAATAACAAGGAAGGAGAAATGATTGCATCAGGTTCAAAGACTAAAGGTAATGTTTTTCAGCTTAATCCTGAAGAAAGTTGTTTTGTTGCTAAAGTAGATGACAGTTGCTTATGGCACAAAAGACTATGTCACATCAATTTTGACAACATGGTAAAGATAAGCAATTTAAAGGCAGTAAGAGACATTCCTAGAATTGCAAAACCAGTTGATACAATATGCAGGGAATGTGTGGTGGGAAAGCATGTGAGGAATTCATTTAGAAGTAAGCATAATTCAGTAGAGAACAAATTGGATATAGTCCATATAGACCTATGTGGACCAACTCAAACAAGATCATACTATGGTGAAAGGTACTTTATTTTGTTTGTTGATGATTATTCTAGAATGATGTGGGTTGCATTCTTAAAGGATAAATATGAAACATTTGAGAAGTTCAAAATATTCAAAGCTAAGGTTGAAAATGAGTCTAGATTGAAGATTAAATGTCTGAGATCAGACAGAGGAGGAGAATTCACCTCTGACAGATTCTATGAGTACTACAAAGAACATGGGATAAAGAGACAGTTAAGTGCACCTAGAACCCCTCAGCAGAATGGAATTGCAAAAAGGAGGAATAGGATCATACTTGACATAGCGGGCACCATCATGATTGAAGGAATGGTCGCACACACCTATTGGAGAGATGCAGTCAATACTACAGTCTATACAATCAATAGAATTCACTTGAGGCCAAGCGCAAACAAGACACCTTATGAGCTATGGTTTGGGAATGTACCTACAGTAAAATACTTTAGATTCTTTGGAAGCAAGTGCTACATCAAGAGAGATGAATCAATAGGCAAGTTTGATGCAAGAAGTGATGAAGGTATTTTTCTTGGTGTCATGCCCAGATTTCCTTAGGCAAAAACACAACTATTTTTAAAAAATATAAAAATATTAACATATATATATGTTAAAAGTGTATAGCTTACTAAGAATTCTTCTAAACACATTTTACAACAGCAATACAAGCACTAGTATGGACAGATTATCACAAGAAACATAAATAAATAAAGAACATTACTCTTCCTACAAGTTACAACTACAATCAAAGAGATACATCAATAAGCATTTCCCTTTTTTTTATTACAACTTGGAAGCATGACACTTCTTACACAAGCTACAAAACTTTACAAGGAGACTCTATCTTACAAGATCTTACAAGAAGAAATAGATGAGATAAAGACTTATATTACATTTTTACAAGGGACTGTTTACACCCAATACCACATTGAGGGAATTCACAAACACTACATTCTTTCATAGCCCTGGCCTGGTCCAACCAAGATATCTTGAAAAACCTGCAAGAAAACAAAATCGATGAGCAAAACCATGGTACTCTCCTCCCTACCATATGGCATCATGAGACCTCGTAGGTCCTAGCCAACCCCCGAGCAAGGGGAAATCAAGCCAACAAGAAACACCCATACATCCCTCAAATATTGCACACATCACATTACTTCATGAAACAACAACATATACGTCATTCTTGCCCTCACACAAGGATTACAACAACTCTTTTTTTCTTACATGGCCATTCACAACAAGGATCTATTAAGACCCACTCAACAAGAAGGAAATAAGAACTTCAAGAAAAAACAACCATGGTTCATCTCTATCTCACCTAACATACACATTTATCACTATGTCACAAGAGATTCAAAACACTTTTCCCACACAATACTCTCATGAATGAACTCAAGGACTTACATAAAGCATAACAACAACTCACAACACACATATACAAATTGAAATACCTTCCTACTCATATGAACTCATAAAATGCATAAACTCCATTAATGGAGGTTGAGGTGCACATACCTTCACCTGAAGTTATGGTAGATAGATCAAGTGAGTCTTCCCTTTTCTTCCCTTTCTCTTCTCTAACTTTCTCCTAGCTCCTAGATTGTCTCCAAAGTTGAAGAGTGGGTGATTAGGCAACACATTCCAAGTTTGCCACTAAAATAGGCTTCTCACACTCTCCCATGCCCTTGGGAGAGTTGTGAGCTTCCCATTGGGTGACCTACCCATAACCTTACAACTTTCCTAAAGTGGAACTGCAAAAAGGTGAATAGGGAAGAGAGTTGGAAACTTTTTGACTCATGAAGTTTCACATGTGAGTTTGATTTTCGCCATTTGACAAAAGCCCACTTTTGGAGGGCTTCCCAAGGTGGCTCTAGGGTGTCCTATGGTTAAAAAAGACCCTTACCCATAGGTATAACCCATGGGCCTTCTATTTTGTGTAAAACAACTCCCTAGGGGTCAATTTGACCCCTCAAAACCCAACCTAAAAGTGAAATTCTAGATTTAAGGAGATGTGACTTCCCATGTGTGCCCTAACCAAGGTAGAGGTATGGGGAAGACCAATTTTTACTATGGTTGGATGGTGACAACTTCCTTAATTCCAAGTAAATTTAAAATGCAACTAAATTCACATTACAAGTGTCATAGACACCTCAAAAACACATCACTTTCCTACTTGGCAAGGTCCTCAATTAAACAAAGAAATAATAAAATTAAACATTCACATAACCCCTTTCTCTTCACAAAAAAAAAGACACATCACAATAGGCCTAGTCCCCCTTTAGGACATTAATTTTGGTGTCATGGGAGGCACACACAGAATAGCTTGACTTCCCCTTTCCATGGTTTTAGTCCTGCACACTCAATGTAATTATCAGTATTCCCATAATAATCAGAGCATGATCAAAATAAAATAAAAACTTAACTTTCATTTTATCAATACACTTTCAAGTTAGGTAACAAGTTATCCTCTAAGGAATCCATAAATTCTCTTATGATACTGAATTTCAAAATGCTTCAAACTACAATTAATCCATAATTCCAATTTATGAAATCATCACTATTTTCTTTATTGAACCAATCTTATTCTATCAAGAAATTATAATCTTCTCAATTCCCAAAAGTAAGATTTAATTTTGAATAAACATCGTGACCTAAATTTAAAGTCACATAATTATCAACCCTTCATTATTAATCCTACCTTAGGGTATACTAGGGACTATGGTAAAATAGTTATCAATGCTATTTCAAACTTCACATTTTAACTCAAGGTTAAGTAACGTAATCATTCATTGCAGTTTCACCTCTAGTTCATAGCAATTAATTGTCTAATCTAATTTGTCAGGATGTTCCAATTCTACAATATTAAACTTTGAACAAATTGAATTAACTATTAAATCCATAATTACATGAAAGTGCAATAAGAGTTTCATTTGTACATCATTTCCTAGCTTAACCATAATTATTCATCTTGAATTTCTCCCAATAACTATTCTTAGAATTAGTTCTGCCTTGGTAAACATTATCATCATTGAGGTTCTAAATGTATCACCAAAATTGAAATATACTTCTCTCTGGACATATTGTTTGTTTTTTTTGTAAGAAAATGGGGTTTACATAATCACATTACATGGATTCTCATCAAGGCAATATGTTCTAGTAGGGCTCAACAAGGCTAAAAGACTAACGGTCTCCCAACCTTATCCACAAAAGTGTCTCACATAAAGGGAGAATCGTAGGGGCCAATTAAATTGCATAGCTCAATTCTATCACAAAAATTTACTTTTATTTGAAGCCTTCCTAAATTTATATTTTGATGCGTACACCTATCACTCTAACATAAATTTTACACTTCTAGAGATCATTACAAACCATCTATGCACGTGCATCATCCATACCTAAGTTAAGGCATCATAACATATAATGTTTCCAAATAACTTAAAGATTCTATTAGGTTTACTATTCACTTGCTAATTACCATTGATTGTCTTTATTTTAAAATGTCTCAAAACTATGTTAGTTAATTTGACTCATTCTATTTTTCATTAGGGCAATATTCTAATCCACATAAGCTCCCTTATTATAATTTCAGATAGAATTTCCAAGCATCTTAGAGTAATATTAATTATATCATGTAAGCACAAGTTTATACCTTCATGTTCTAATACCACAATAGTTAACTAAAGGTAATATTACTTCAAAACTATGTCTTAAATTAACATATTCCATGAATTCATTTGAAGATGAAATCTATTCTAATTAAGTTGACGAACTACAGTCAAGATATCTAATAACTTCGCATAAAATCTATCAAAAGTTTTGCAAGAAATAACAATAATGCTTACTAGAGTGTTCTTACCAAGATGAGGGAAATGGAGGGGTCCTACACTTGGTTCCTCTACTAAAAGCAAAGCTTATAGATGTTTTAATTTAAGATTAAAGAAGATCATTGAAAGTGTTCATGTTAAGATTGATGAGAAGTTCATGATTCAAGAAAGATATCATGATTATGCACCTATGATTGAAAAAGAACCTAGACCTACCACTAGAAACAATTGTTGATAAAATGTTTGACAACATGTATGTATTATTCAATGACCCTGAAACTAGTGAAGAAGAATCACAGAAGTTAGATGAGAGAGTCACACCTAATGTTCCTAAATTCACATCTAGATATCATTCAAAGGAAGACATCATTAGAGATCAGAACAGTGAAGTCATGACAAGATCAAAAGCAAAGAGTTCCACATCAAATGAAGAAGTATGTTTACTATCATAGATTGAACCCTTAAGTGTTGAAGATGCATGTAATGATTCAGATTGGCATGAGGCAATGAAAGAAGATCTAGATCAGATAATTAAGAATAACACATGGGAATTGGTCCCTAGGCCTAGTGATACGAATGTGATTGGAACCAAGTGGATATTCAGAAATAAGATGAATGAAGATGGAACAGTGGTAAGAAACAAAGAAAGACTAGTATGTAAAGGATATGTGCAAAGAGAAGGAATTGATTATTCTGATACACTTGCCCCTGTAAGAAGATTGGAAGCCATAAAGTTGTTTCTAGCCTATGCTACCTTCAAAGACTTTAAGGTATACCAGATGGATGTCAAGTCAGCATTCCTAAATGGAGAGCTGAAGGAAGAAGTATACATAGAGAAGCCTGAAGGATTCACCTTATCAGATAGACCTGATATGGTATGCAGATTGAAGAAAGCCCTCTATGGACTTAAGAAAGCCCCTAGAGCATGGTATGAAAGACTTGATGGATACTTGACAAAGATTGGATTCAAGAAAGGAGCAGCAGATTGTAATTTATTCATCATAGAGACACCTGATGGATTATTGTTAGTTTCCATATTTTTTGATGAGATTATCTTTGGTGGTAATGACAAGCTTAGTGCTGAATTTTCTAAAGAGATGCAGAGTGAATTTGAGAGGAGCATGATTGAACCTATCAAGTAATTTTTAGGACTGAATGTGCAGTAGACAAACAAAGGTATATTCATAAATCAATCTAAGTATGTGAAACAGATATTGAATAAGTTCAAGATGGATTACTACAAGCCAGTAAGTACCCCTATGATAACAGGATGCAAGCTTTCAAAAGAAGATGATTCAACAGCAGTAGACATAACTTTGTATAAGTCTATGATTGGTAAACTAATCTATCTTACTCAATCTAGACCTGATATTTCCAATGAAGTTGGTATTGTTGGAAGATTTATAGAAGATCCTAAACAAAGTTATCTTATGGCAGTAAAGAGGATATTCAGATACTTGAGAGGAACTATAGACTATGGTTTATGGTATCCTAATTCAAAAAATGTAGAACTTCATGTGTATACAGATGCAGATTCGGCATGATGCGTGGATGATAGGAAGAGTATCTTAGAAGGAGCAGTATTTCTTGGAGATAGGATTGTTACTTGGACAAGTAAGAAGAAAAATCATATTTCTCAGTCCACAGCAGAAGCAGAGTATGTTGCAGCAGCATTAAATTTCTCTATAATTGTGTGGATCAAGCAAATGATAAAGGATTTTGGTATTCAGATTGATTGTCCTATTTTTATTCATTGTGATAACACTAGCACTATTAATATGTCAAATAACCCTATGATGCATGCAAAAACAAAACACATTGAGATAAAATATCACTTCCTAAGAGAGAAAGTAGTAGAGAAAGAAGTAAAGTTGGACTATGTGAGCACAAAAGATCAGCTAGTAGACATATTCACAAAGCCTTTACCTAAGGATACGTTTGAGTATCTCAGGGAGAATTTGGGATTAATTCCCTTCCCTAAATCTAATTAGAGTTTGTAGGAGTGCATCAGTCTTAAGTGACTGATGAATGGTTGACTACTCTACTTCAGGAGTAGTACTGGTGCTTAATTGTTTGGCATCCTTTGCCATTGATGTCAAAGGGGGAGTAAATATATAGTCATGAAAAACAAAATAGTAAGTAATATAGTAGTTGATATTTAGAGCATTCAGCAGTAGATGGAGGATTTGTCCTTAGGGAAGTTTTGATGAGGAAATGGATAGTGTTATAAAATAATTGCAGCAAGGGGGAGTGAGTATTTAGCAAGAAGAAACAAAATAGTAAGAGATGGAGGATTCATCCTTGGGGGAGTTTTTTTGAGGAAATGGAGAATATTATAAAATGATTGTACATTTGGATTGGTGGTGTTTTTCATTCCATATGTTTCGATCAATGCCAAAGGGGGAGATTGTTGGAGATTTGTCAGCAAGCCAATGTTGACTATATGTTTGTCATTGATGACAACATATGGTAAATAGCATGTGTGGAAGCCTGATAGAGAGAGCTATGAGTATATGTTTCCTAGATATGTTATCAGCATGATATCATAGACATAGAGATTGATTATGAATGAAGACAGTAATACAAAAGTATGTATCAATGAGTGTTCCTGACAAGTCCTAGGAAGAGTTTTGCATGTGATTTACAGTATGGTTGTAATGAATCCTTGCATTTTTATATTTATGTTTTAGACATATGTATGGTACTATGTTCATGGACACAAAGTCAGATATGCAGTACAGGTTGAGTTATGAAGTCTCCAATTGACAATCATAGTTTTCTGAGTTTATCTGGTAGATCTGACAATGTTTATATTCTTGTAGTAGTTGTGCCTATCGATTTGATATGTGTGCTTGGATTATTGTTTAGAGAAGAGTTAAGAATGTTTGGTTAAGAGCGCATGACATAATTTAGCATGAGAATAAAGTATTAGTTAATTTGGTGGAGCCGACAGTGTGAAGCGACGCGTCTACTCATATTGAGTTGGGCGGTCCTAATTTGTGTTGCATGCTTAGTAGAGACGAATGAGATGTTATTGGAGAGTTTTATTGTTTCTCTAATATGATTTCAAGATGGTTCTAATAGGCTGACTTGATTATATCATTTAGAGGAAAGATATTTATAGGAAGTCATTTCTGATTGCTAAGTATTGCAGATATTTGAAAGATAAGAGCAGAGCAGAAGGTCTATGTGAAAAAGTAGAGAGTATCTTCTATTCATTGGAACTGATCAAGATAGAAAGTCTACACGCAGTTCACCAAGATCCAGATATAGTGTATATCTGTTAAATAGAAGGTTGCAGCCTTCACCTCTTTGAGCAGTGTGCTCTTGGACAGTGTGTCCTCACCCCTAACAGGGTTAATTGTAAAACAATCCTAACAGAATCTAACCCTTGACCAAGTCATTGTACTTAATGCATTATAAAGATCAACTCCTAACAGGGTTGTAAGATCTTCTAACAGGGATCGCAATACTCTAGTGTAGTTTATAGTGGGTGCTAATTCCCGCCGGGGTTTTTACCTATTTGGGTTTCCCCGTAACCAAAATTGTGGTGATGTGTAAAGTGTGTTTATATTGTGTTTATGATTCATATTCTTTTGTACTTAATTGGATAAATAATTGAATCTTGTAGATAACTGATTCACCCCCCCCCCCCCCCCCCGTCTCATTTATCTCTTGGGACTATTCCTAACAGAACATACATAGCAAATCATTTATTTTCTTACACTTAGAAATATGCATGTTTCTTTTATATCATATAAATGACTTTCAATACATTTTTGTAAAACTATGACAATAAATAATGCATGGGTACAATAGGAATGAATTTTCCTTACATTTTCCCTAAATCTAAATTTTTGTAACATAGTTTATAAGAGGAAAACATAGGATAAAATAATTTCTCACATACATTCTTTTTTGCATTTTACATCATTTCCAAATTCCTCAATTAAACAAAATTTTACATCTACATTCAATGTTTCCAACTTCACTAAAATAAAACACAACAAAACTCCTTCTCATACTTTACAACAAAATATCCAGCTTTACATCCACAAGCTAACACCTAGAATATTTTTTTTCCTTTGACCATGGAGGTTCACCTCCTAATCAAGGCCTTTACAAGGCCACCCCTAATCCTAGAAAACCAAGAACCAAATGGATAACCCTCATATCCAAACACATGGAAGCGAAAACAAATGCAGCAAGAAGTCAACAATATTTTCCCAACCCAAGGGTTTACACATAGTCACCAAGTGACTTCAATAAGGGGTGAAGGTGGACCAAATACCCTAGGGAGAAGCTAAAAAATTACAAATAATCATATGCCTTCTCAAGGCTTCTACACCAACTTATTTTCACATACTTTATCAACAACCCCATACCCTTATGGCTTCCAAAAGCACACAAATAAAATCAGCAACATGGACCCCATAATCCATGCTTTTTTTCCTCTCTTCCAAGAAGAGAGACTCTACACTCATGGTTGTCTATTGTACCCTTCACCCTAAGGATAATCTTCCCTCCTAGGGGTGATTTGGCCTTGAACTCCCAAGAAAACATACAAAAAAATAAGAAGAAACTCCAACACAAAGAACAAATTTCATAAACTAACACATGAAGCAAAACACAATAACGTAAAATTTCAACTTCTTTCTACACATGAGATGAACTATCAACAAGAGTGAGGATGTAACCACCAGCCTCAATCCAAGCTATGGAAATGATATTTGATGAAGATCTTTCTTAAGTTCAAATTCTTCTCCAAAATTCTCTAAGTTTTAGTTGTCTCCAAAGTTGGAGAGTGGGTGAATAACCTCTCAGTTTTTGGGGATCCCTCTAAAAGGGATCTCTTCACAACTCCCAACTCTCTTTGGAAGGGTATGGGTTCCCATTGGTTGTCCTTCCCATTCCTTAATGATGTCTCCCAAGATGGTACCCAAGGATGTGACTAGGGGATGGAGAGAAAGTTACTTGTCAATCAAAGGAAGGTTGTCATCCCAAGGCAATCTTCCAAAAGTTGATTTTCGTCCATCTTGAGAAGGCAACTTTTGAATGGACTTTCATGTCATAAATAGGTGATATTATGGCTTAAAATTCCCCCAAAAATGCACATCACAAAATACACATGGCATGTCCATTTAGGTATTTACATAATTAAAAATTACCAATTACAATTTAAACAAACATACAAGTATTCACATTTACGAAACAAAGTACATTACATGCGAGGTATTGTCTCTTCAAAAGAGGAAACCTTTGCTTCACTATCACACATAGGTTTGTTCTTGGTTCTCCGAAATAATTCCCATGGTCATTTTCTTGCACATCTCAATTCGAACATCAGTAGTCCAAGAAATCATAAGCATATAAAATATAATTAAATTAACATCATTCAAACATATACCAATTAATTAACATCTTCACATAATAAAATTCATCATTCAAATAAATTGAACAATTTACACCATTTTACTACATTTTCCACATGAAGAAATCAAACATATACAAAAGTATTTAAACACCTAACATACGATTTACAATAGAATCACATCTCATCCTATCATGAATTCAATTGTCATTTTCCCAATCAATTCTAATAGAGCATATACTCAATTGCATCATAATAGAAATTATCTCAATCAACTAATCATAATGCATGTAATAATGTATCATACCATCGTCATCATAAGTACTAAAATCAACATAAAATAGAATTCATCATATCCAATGATATCAAATCCATGTTAGATAAAGCCTAAATGCATCAAAATAGTGTATCAAATACTAAGTCTATCAAGAAAATAAAAGAAGTGCTATGATGGGCTCAGGACAGGGTCTCACACCTCCTATCAACCCAAAAGAAAACAAATTGATGAGAGAGACTATCATCATAACCAGTCACACATTCAATGAAAGGAGTAATTTCCCCTTCCTTGCATATGTGCCAGAAAGTGGCATTATTTTTATAATCTTCATACTTATCAGGTTCCACACAGACCCCATCCCCCCCCCCCCATAGTGTTGTTCACCAGGGCCGAAGGATTTCCAATAAAAGAGCCACCAAAAGAGGGTTGAGGAGAAATATTACAAAGCTAGGAATGCTTCAAATTTATCTCATCAAGAAAGATAGACACAATACACCTAATAAAGTGGTAATAAAATAAGTAATAATTACTTTTACTACCTTTGTCCAAGGCCAGCGTAGGGATGTTAGAACTTCTGTGCAAGAGGTCATTTCTTTGACGAGAGATATGACCAAAGATAAAGTGAGGGTGGAAACACAATTTGGAAAGATCTAAAAGGCCATCTTTCAAATTAATATCACAATCCCCAAAAAATATTGCCTTTCCAAATAATCATGCCAAAAGATCACCACCTCAACCCCTCATTATTAGGCATGAGGTGACGTGTATCCTTCTAATACAAATCACATGGCCACTCAATAGGATTTTGAGTATAGGGTAAAAATAGATAGGAATTCAAATTTGAATTTCTACCCACCCTGTCCAGTAAAACATTTTGGCGACTTCCATTAGAAACTTGAGAAGTTTTCTCCTTCCCTATAAGGGATTTCATTACATCTGAGAGGGCATTATACATTATCCAACAATGAAGACCCTCCCTCTCCAGCTCAATAGAAGCTATGGAATCAGCAACAACATTTCCCTCTCTGAAGTTGTCTTATGTCTCTTAATATTTCCTAATAGTGGTCTTATGTCTTAATACTTCCTCCACCTTCCATATTGCCCTCATGGTTCCTCTAGTAGCTTCAATAATTAGTTTAGAATCCCCTTCAATCTCTGGGACTTTTATACCAATCCAGAGGGCAATATTTAGGCCCCATATCAAGGTCATCCCTTTATCTTGGTTGCTTGTAAAGCTTCCTAAATTTCTAGCATAAGAAACAACAAGATCTCCCTTATAGTTCTTGATTATCCCACCTCCAGTATCAATGCCCAATCTGTTTGCACCATCAAAATTCAGCTTAAACCGAGGAGGGCAAGGAGTATGTCAAACTATATTTCTCCTAGTAAATTTCTTGGATTTTTCAAAATTGTGAAAGGTATCCATTATCTTCCAATATTCAACTAGCTTACAATCCTGAGGCAAAGGAAGTTCCATAGGAATTTTCCAACTAATAGTTGCAATATTCTCAAGTAGTAGCTTATTGAGGATTAACAATACATTGTCAGTGATGTTTTCCAAGTCACTAAAGATCATTTTATTCCTCTCCTTCCATAAGCACCAACAGACATATGGGGTAATTTTCTTCCATAGTTGTCAAATGAGGGGGTGACTTGAAGGATACTTCTAGTTAAGTATAAATTGTTGGATATTCACATTAAACACCCATAGAATGTTGAAACTCTATAATATATTGTGTCAAATATGTGAGGCAAAAGGAAATGAATGAAAAGGTGTTTAATTGTCTCTTTCTCCATATAACAAAGAATGCAATGATTAGGAATCTAAAATCCTCTTCTGATAAGATTGTCTTCAGTGAAATTTTACCGTGCATGGAGGCCCACCAAAGAAATCAATCTTGGGGATCAATTATGGATTCCAAACCTTCTTCTAGCAATCAGTGTCAGCATTATGCTTGATCAAGATATTGTAGTCAGATTTGAAAAAGAATGCTCCTGATAAATTCTTCATCCATATGAAGTTATCTTCTCTGGAAAACAACAGAAGCCTAACTTTTGATAACATAGTTTGTAGTTCCTCAACTCTAGGAACCAGATTCATACTATTCATAACACATTGATTGAGATAAATCTACTTACCCCCAAGGGTGATGTAGTCCGCAAAAAAAATCCCAAAGTGGTTATGCATCCTACTCATTATGTAACCCTACCAGTGGCATGTCTCCTAACCAAAAGTCATCTCAATATCTTATTGTTCGCCCATCACCAATTTTCCATTTTAAGTCTTCTTTAATAAGGGATCGTCTTTTAAGGATGTTGGTCCATAATTTTGATCCTATCGGTAGATCATGAGATTTGAGAACCTAATAGAAGTTTCCATTGTTTAGATACTTTTCTTCCATAATTCTACATGAATCAGCCAAACCAACAACCAATTTCTAGTCAACTGTAGCAATTAAGGCTCTGTTAAAATGTGTCAGCTTCCTAATCCAAAGACCAATCAATGACTTGGGTTTCCAAATAATGTCCCAATTGACAAGCGTCATTCTCTTTTTTCCCTCCATTCTAGTCCAGAGGAAAAAATGTTGAATCCTTTCCATTTTTTCAGCCATAGCCTTGGAGATTTTAAATAAAGATAAGAAATTTATTCGGATGCCTTGTAGTGAGTCTAAGAGGAGTTGAAATTTTCCAACACTACTCAATATTTTTCCCTTCCAACCAACCAATTTCCTCTGAATTCTTTATAGAATGGAATTCCAAGAGTTAGAAGTAATCTCCTTAACAATTAAGGGTAGGCCTAGATAGATACCTAGTAGGTTAGCACACTAACAACGAAGAATATTCATGATCTTAACTTGAAGATCTTGCTTAGTGTTAAAGAAATATATGTTTCTTTTCCCATAGTTGATACATTGACCCAAAAAATTAGCATGGTCCCTGAGAAGGTCTCTTGATTATTTAGCCTCCATGAAAGAGGATTTCCTAAGAGGAAGTTGTCATCAACAAACTATTGTAACATTGATGGAGGAAGTGAAGTAGTAGCTTTAACTCCCTAGATCCTACCAACCCATGTCAAGCTAAGAAATTTTCTACCCAAAACATTAGTAACAATAATAAAAAGATATGGAGACAATGGGTCACCATGTCTAAGCCCCTTACCAACCTTGAAGAAACCCCAGGGGGTCCCATTAACTAAGATTGAATATTGAACAATATCAATAGATTCCTGAATGAGACCAATAACTCTATTGCTGAAACCTAATTTGAGAAAGACAAAGTACAATAAATTCAATTTATCATGCACCTTGGAAATGTCTAATTTGAAGGTCATACCTAGAACCCTGACTTCTATCCATTAAATGGATAATCTCATGGGTGGAAACGGAAGCATCCACAATTTGATGCCCTAAAACAAAACCTTTCTAGCAAGGGGTAATAAATTTCTCCAATAAATTTTTGACCCAATTAACAAACACTTTTGAGAAAATTATGTATATGGTATTGTAGAGGCTAATAGGCCTAAAATCAGCCATACATTTTGGGTCTTGTACCTTCAGGACAAGCGCAATATAGGTATTATTTACTTTCCTAAGAAGCTTACTAGTCCTGAAGAAATCCCTAGCATCTTTTGTAACATTGAAGCGGACAGTCTCCCAAGATTTTTGGAAAAAAAAACTGATGGGAAGCCATCAAGCCCAGGTCCCTTATATGCACCCATGGAAAATACCGGCTCCTTAACTTATTCCTCTGTAATTGGGGCTGGGAACATTATATTATTAGCATCCTTAATAACAGTTGGGAGGTGGGCAAGTAGCCTAGCTTGCACCTCCCTAAACTAGTTCCCATCATTGTCATCATACAGCTAAATAAAAAAGTAGGAGGAAAGGTCCCCAGTTTTGTTGTCACCAGTGGCCTCTTCATTCGACCTTTCATCCACTTGGGATTTAATAGTGCTCCTCTTTTTATGTCTGCTAGTCATTCGATGGAAAAATGTTGAATTCATGTCCCCCTTTTTCAGCCATTGGACTCTTGATCTTTTTTTCCAATATATTTATTCTTTACTAAGGTTTTCCTTCTATTTTCTTCTCCAATCCTCCTCATGTAAAGACTAAGAAATGTTACCCGTAGCAATCAAATTTTGAATATGATCAAGCTTGGACCCAATTTCCTTCTAGTTAAATATGTACCCAAATGAATTCTTGCTCCAACCCCTAACTTCCCTCCTAATAAGATTGAAATTTTTCAAGATCTTAAACATGGAAGATCCTTGGACAGGGATAACCCACCATCTTTTAATATAATCTTTGAAATTTGGGTGGGAGGTCCACATTATCTCATACCTAAAGGGGAGTGGGCCTAAGTAGGGTTTTTCAACCCATTATAGAAGGATGGGGGAGTGATCTAAATTAGTTCTTGGAAGGACCTTAAGAGCGTTCTTATTGACCAAATCCCATTTGGAGGAAACTAATAATTGTTAACCGCTAGGGTTGTCATTGCACCAAAAGATCAACTTGTTAATGCCAATACAACCACTAGACTTATAGAAGACATAGGAGGTTGTTAAACCATGTCATGAATCCAGCAAGAGATGTTGGCCCACTACCAACAAGAATCTATCTGTAATACCCTAAAATTGGCACCTAATAAATCCAATCAATTTTGGTGCATTATCTTCAATTTTACATCTCCAAAGTCCTACTTCCCTAGGCAATTTTTCTCTCTCCTACCTGACTTAATTTGACTTGATGTCAATTGCAAAGACCATAAATTGCATTAATTAAATATCAAAATTAATTCCTAAAGTCCTTGACTTTAATTAGCTAAATTACCCCTGTGATAATTTAATTTAGTTCTAAAGTCCTAAGCACTTTGAATTAAATTAAAATCTACCCCTTTGGCTAATTACCCATAAAAAGGAATTAATAAATATTTAGTTAATTGAATGGACACCTCTTTATTTGAATTTAATAATTTGAATTACTCGAAAGGTCACCTCCCACATGTGGTAAATTCCATTCTTTTAATTAAATAAATCATGCCTTTTTGTCTCAATTGGGAATGAAGAGTCAGGAGTTTCAAATCAAGAAACTCTTCATTCCTCTTCTGGCTTCTCTATTTAATAGACCTCATTTTCTTCATTGAAAAAGGCAATTTTTGAGAGCATCTACACTATAGGCGATTTTAGTCTCATTTAATTCAAGATTTTTCATTGCATAGTTAATCTCATATCTCATTTAGTATAATTGCATTTCATATTAGATTAAATTTGCTTATTTGTTCTTAGAATAACATCATCTTTATTTCAAGTTCTTAAAAACAAATAAAAATCTGCATTTCATATCTCTTTCAAAGCATTTTTCTAGATTAATTGCATCTCATTTTAGTTTAATTTCAGTTTTGCATATCTTCATTATAGCTTTGAAAATCCTCCATTGTAGAATCTGTCTTATGGTTGTTGGCTCTCCAATCTGAGAGTAATTAAACACCCCGTCTACATAGGAGGCAACAAGTCGCTTCACAATGAATTTCAGATTGAGTAATTCATACTCTCTCTTGTAATTCGATCATGTGAGTAATGACTATGTTGTGTTTGTGCCTAATTTAGATGTTCACATTCAGACACACCCATTTTGGTGCCCACCATGGGGCAGAAAATCTGATTTCTGGCCTCATTTTCATATTTTTCTGATAAAATTTCACGCTCTGTCGTGCGTCCATACTGCCTGTGTACAGATCTTCGCACAAGAATCTAGAGCATCCCGCGTGAGATTTTACTCCTTGTAGCACTTCCTCGCACGAGATTGTGCTGCCTCGCATGGTAGCTAGTGTTTCCTCGCATGAAGACTGTGTTTCCTCACGCGCATCCTGTGTTTCCTCGCGCGTCGTGGGGTACTTCCTCGCGCAAGATTCTAGGACAGTGGCCTAAATTTTTCTGCTTTCTGTCTTTTTGTTTCGGATTTCTAACAATTTTCTGCTTGTTATTGTTTAGTATTTTCTGTCATTTTCACAACATAACAGTTTTCTATAGGATGTTTGACCAAGAACTAAAACATGCTAATGGTTTGATTGCAGGCCGATAGTCGAAGATTGCTAAAAATGTTGTGTTTGTTTCCTGCTTTTATTCACATAGTCTAAATAGGGCTCTGTTAAAATTTCTTGAGGATTTTGATAATGAGTAGGGAC
The DNA here is from genome assembly GCA_027943335.1 of Chamaecyparis obtusa. Taxonomy (NCBI): domain Eukaryota; kingdom Viridiplantae; phylum Streptophyta; class Pinopsida; order Cupressales; family Cupressaceae; genus Chamaecyparis; species Chamaecyparis obtusa. Next base: position 407,077 of record BSBK01003089.1, read on the forward strand.
TTTGGCTCTTCATTACATGGAGGTGATGACCATGAATGAACCCGAAATCCTAATGATCTTACTAGTATGACAAATTCTTGGGGAAGCGAAGAAAGGTAGTGAATCTTTACGCTTCTACTTACCAGAGGATTATGCTCTTCTCTCTCTGAGAGAACCAAAAACCCAAAAGTTTGTAGTTGTGGTGGAGTGAAACTAACTCGGTGATGAACTTTCTTGATGTGTTTGGGTGAGGAAATGGGATAGAGAAGTATGCTCTTCTCCCTTTGGGAGAACCAGAAAATCTGACCCCCGAATCTAAACCAAGTCCAGTGTCACCTTTAGAGGGCCTACCAGTATTGAACCTTCGAGAATGACCCAAGTGAGTATGCACCTATCGTCGGTGATTCCACCTCACTATAATAAAGAACACTTTGTTGAGTCTAAAGACTCCAAAGCCATGGTAACTTCTTATTCAAGACTTTGACTATCATCTTGAGTAAGCCTTGTTTATTGTACTGAGCGGCACCGCTCCCAGCCTTGCTTGCGGGGGTGTACGATTCTCAAGTGTTGGTGTGGCTACGAGGCCTCAACCTTGTATCGGGGGCACCGAAGGTTCACATGAACGGAAGCCTATTAAAAACTTTCCTTAGCTAGTGGCCTACCCGATTCACCTCCGAAAGGAGTCATAATCTTTGCGCAGGGAGGGGGAAGAATCTCTTTCATAGATTCTCATCATAGGCATACACCTGGACGTTTGGAGGCGGTTGCGACACTGGCCCCTGCTACAAGGGTAACCTTTGAACATACACTGTTGAGTCCTTGGAAACACCAAAAACACGGGCGCCCTCTAGGGGGTGACACGGCTGTGTGAGGTGCTCGTATGCATTCAAGCAATGGGGCAAAGGTTTTGGCTTCTCACCATTTTTTTTGTAGGACTAGGCTATGTGTCTGTTATTGAGTCTTAAACATTGTCCAATCACTATCAAACAAAGACTCCCCTGATGCTATCAAGTTGCTTTGTCCTTGATAGGTCTGTTAATGACTACTTCATGTTTCACAACTGCTTGATTTGAACCTTTGTGTCTTTAAACGAATGCTTGAAATCCTAAAACGAGCTTGTTGATTAAACTATTCTTCAAACCTGTCAGGAAACTAGATTTTCTATTAGAAACCAGTTCAGACTGTACTTCAAAATTCAACTTTTATCTCACAAATTATGTCCGATTATCAAATTTTGTACCTTTCTCACGTGAGGTTTCGCACTTCAGAGCACTTTCTCGTGTGAGACTTTGTTTTCTCGCGCGAAGACTGGTTTTCTCTCGTGCGGCTTGGTACTTTCTCGTGTGGCCTGGTACTTTCTCGTGTGAGACTGTAGCACAGTTTTCAAAAATAAAGACCTATTTTCTATTGATTGTTTGACTTTTTATTTGACCTGCTTTTTGTCTGAGGTCTATTTTTACTGCTTTCTTGTTGTTCACCATCACAAAACAAGTTGTTTTGAGTTAGGAATCGATCGATCTTCACTTTGACTCGTGTAGTCTCTCATTGGTTTACCTTATCTCTTCATGCTTTTTGTATCTTGTGTTGCGATAGTCTATCTCGGCTGTTCTAGCCCCCTCTTTTGATGATTCATACCAAATTCATCTCACATCATGGTTGTCCTTTATCTCTTTTGCGTTGTTCTTAGAGACCGAGTCTAGCTTTGTCCTGAATCTTCTCTCATTTCAGCTTCATCTATGACTGTCACAACTAGAAGTGGAATGACTTATCCCATTCAAAATTCTTATCAAGGTAGAAGTGAACCTCCAAATCAAGAGTTAGATCCTCCTGAATCTATTGCGAAATCTGAACTTTGTGAGACATCCTCGTTTTCCTCATTAAGTACTTTGAAGAATAGTCTGTCTCAATCGTCATCTCCGGTGTTTTAAGAGTGCTTCAACCCATTGTTTGAAGCTCAACCTGGTTTTTTTGTTTCAAGACCAAGATAACTCATACTTCCAAGACCAATCATTGTTTCACAACTTTGGAAGATCCCTTAAACAGACTAGTCCTGTTATTGTGCCAATTAATCCTACTGAGAATAATCCTATCATTGAACCTATTGGTACTATTGAAGATATTTTTCCACCAGAATTTGTTAAATCCTTTGATCTTAATCATTCACCAAAGGTTACTGTGGCTGCACCTTTTCGAAATCATTCACATCACTTTGTCAAGTCTCCAGATACTGAGCAAGTCCACGACATGATGGTAGATTCGTTTGACTTCCAACCGAGCAAGTATTGTCAAAATGCTGATCTATCTCAAAATAATCAATATCATGGTCAATATTATAATGAACCATGTCATGGTCCGCCTCGGAATGAGAAACCTCATGGTCAATCTCGACATGACCAAAATCCATTTTACAATGATGATCAATCTCGAAACAAACCTCAAGGTGGGCAGCAACCCGCCTATTTTTATCATCCTCCTCCATTTGATCAAAATCAAGACGATTAGCAACAAGATCAAGGTCCAAGTATTTATGAGATCCTTGGGACTGAACCTGAAGCGATAACTCAACAAGATATAGATGCTGCCAAGGCTAACAAAGGTCTCATTAGGATGATGGAGATCCTTCTTTTAGAGGAGAAAGAAAATTACTTCCTTGAGCTAGCCAAACAAGGGGCCAAGTTACCTCGAGACTATCATGTTGAAACACTTGTAGCTAAGGAAGAAGAAACTGAAACTGCAAAGTTGCAGAAAATGGTCCGAGAAATGCAAGATCAGATTAGTCAACTTGCGAGGAATAGAGGTCAACCTCCTCAACAATTACAATGGAAAGTATTTGTCCTTTTCCTTTTGACAGAAGCATTCATATGCCACCTTTTCCTAGAGGTGTAGAACTCCCCAAATATGACAAATACTTGGGTACAACCGATCCCCAAGATCACTTAAGGGAGTTTGGTGCATTGTCTATGGAATTCATGCATGATCAGACATATCGTATGCGTCTGTTTCCTCAAAGTTTGGGCGGACCTGCTATGGAATGGTTCTCTAGATTGCCTATTGGTATTAAAACTTTTGATGAAATGGAAAATCTTTTTCTCCAACACTACTCGCATAACATCCAACTTCCGGTCAACATCTGGGATCTTTGCAACTTAAAACAGTGACAAGGAGAACCTTTCCTAACCTTTCTCCAAAGGTGGAGATAGTTATGCATGAAGTGTCCTCATAAATTACCAGAGTCTGAAAGACTCGATATCTTCTTGGACAATCTTGTCCCCGATTTTGGATACCAAGTACAGTTGCAAGGTCCTCTTACTTTTGATAGCATGATCAGACAGGCAGTACGAATAGAGGCCTTCATGATCAAGAAAGGAGAGCTAACTTTGAATAAGGACAATAAACAAGGATTCTTCACAAACAAGGATAAAGGAAAGACTGTCAATAAGAACCGAGATGTGGTAAATGATGGAGTGGTGGATAATGTTACTGCGAAGCCTTTAAAGCTTGTTTTTAATCTTACTTCCAGTATACAAGTAGCTAAGGCTGTCAAAAAGACCACAACTGATAATCAGCAACCTTCGAAGTTTTCTAAGAACAAAACTTGGTCCAAACGACCCAAGCGTGATTTCACTCCTTTGGGAGAACCTCTTGATGTGGTCTACAAGACTCTTATACAAAATCAGGTTCTTACTCCTTTGGAAAAGCGTACTTATGACCCACAACCATGACCTTACTAGTGGAATGATAATGATTATTGTGACTATCATCAGAATATTGGTCATAAAACTTCTACTTGTCTCCAACTGAGACATAAAGTGTAAGATCTCATTGATAATGATGACATCGTTGTGGAGAATCATAATAAGAATTCAAATCACCAATCTTTCAAGGATCCTTTTCCTCCTCATGAGAAGGGAGAATCTTCAAACACTAAAAATACCAATGCTAAAGTCAATTACACGTACACTAATAATGACAATGTCATTGGTATGATCGAACCTATCGAGATGGAATATTGTGATATGATCACTTCTAAGGGGAGTGATGACACTCCAAAATCTAAGACACCTTTTGTGTTGCATAGTTCTACATCTCGTTCATCCGAATCTGAACAATCCCAAGGTTGTGCTAATGTTGTCACTCGATCATGAGGAAGAGTTGTGTTGAAAGGTCTTGATGCTTCTACATCCACTCCTAAGCAAACAGTGGATAAGAGACTTGATATTCCTACATCTTCTCTGAAGCAAAGCACGAATAAAACTGTTGTTGGCCCTGCCAACAAGAATACGAAAACTATTCCTACAACTGGCTCGGCTAGTTATAGTATTTTAGACCAACTTCAGCGAACTAATGCTCAGATTACCATTTTTGAGTTGCTGAAGATCTTGCCTTCTCACAAGCAGATTTTGGATAAGGCTCTTGCTGAAGCTAATGTTCCCAAGGATCTTGATCTCGACCGGTTCCAATCTATGGTGGGTCATTTGACTTCACCTCATTACCTATCCTTTTCTGAAGAAGATGACCATTCTTTGAGTCACCCACATAATGCTCCCCTGCATATAGAGGTCATGATAGGTCCTAAGCGTGTCTGCCATGTGCTCATAGATAATGGTGTTAGCCTTAATATCTATTCTGCTAAATTGCTCACTCAGCTAGGATATGATGAGAACTACATAGATCCTCGCAAAAAGATTACCATAAAAGCTTATGATGAGGAAGAATGCAAGTCCCAGGGCTTAGTCATGCTACCTATCCACGTAGGTCCTGTTGAGAGAGATGTTACTTTCCAAGTGCTCAATATTCCTCTCGCCTACAATATCTTGTTGGGTAGGCCTTGGATTCATGAGATGCAGGCTGTTCCATCCACATACCATCAATGCATCAAGTTCCCATTTCATGGGGCGGAAGTCACTGTACCTGCAAATACCAACTTCTCTTGCAATACTCTTACGCAAACTACAGATAGCTTTGTTCCAGCAAATAGGGAATCCACTGAGTTCTATGAGACTAAGCTGAAAGAGATGGAACAAACTTTGAGACTTGAGGATACAAGCATGGGAGAATACCAAATGGAACCTGTGCTATCTCTTGTTGCTTTACCTTTGTCTCCGCATTCTTATCGGAGACCTTCTGAAGACAACAAAGTCCCTAATGCTCTTCCTCAAATAGTTTATGACGGTGCCTTTGTAAGGGCCTCTATACCTCTAGAAGATGAGGATGAAGAAAGAGCTATTAGAGCTTGGATCTACAAAGAAAAAGAGATAGCTGAAACAACCACTCCAGATTTAGAGCAAGAGCCATACAGTGAAGCTTTCAAGATCATGAAGCACTTCGGTTATAAGGGGAGTGGTCCCATAGGAAAAAATGATAATGGCTTGCTAAAACCTATTGAAGCTATAAGCCGCCGCACAAAAGATACTAGTGGCTTAGGCTTTAAGAAGAATCCCTTTCATTTGGGGGCCAAGAAATTTATGTCGGCACCTACGCCTGATCCTAAGCCTGAACCTGAACATGAACAAGAAATTGAAGATACCACTCCAGAAGTAAATCCATAGAACAGCTCTGATGAGGATACATTTCCATTTCCTATCCCTCTAGATATTGTGGCACTCCTTGCCGAACCTGATGAGCCTATCATACCTATTCATATGGTAGAGTCTGATATTGATACTTGTTCTGAAGCTGATTCTGATAAAACCTCTTCAGTGCATCAAGTTACATATGAGGAATGGAAAGCAGCACTAAATGATGATCCCAATTTTACAGGTGAACGATATAGGCCACCATATTTTCAAAAGTACTATGAACAAGAACAACTTCAGCAAGTTATCAATGCCACAAGGGATAATAATGAGACTGATGATGCTACTAATGAAATTCCTACATCAAGTACGGACTCACATGAATATGAGTTCAACTCTTTGTCTGATGCCACTTATGATGTAGACATAGATATTGTTCATGTATATGAAAGACTCCTCGAAGTAGGTGAAGGGTCTAAAGCTAGGCCGCACAAGTTAGACTCCACTAATGTTAACGCGTCCTCTACTTCTGACGTAAGGTCTTATAGGGATTCAAACGTTCCTTTGGATGAGATCGCTTTAGGCCTTGACTTGCTTGTTAACGCTTTTGAGGGTTATATCGTGAACGTAGTTGAACCAGTCACTACTCCCCTTTTACTCCATCGTCCCGATATGATAAACTAGAACTCCCCTCTTGAATCCAATGAAGTCCTAACATTCCAGACTGATTATGATCTAGCATGTTACCTCCATGCAATTGAGCTTGTGATGTCCTCCACCAGTGAGAGCAGTGTCAGCATGACAAAGGTGGATATCAAGTATCTCAATCAAAAAATTAAAAGAAGAAAAAATAGATGCTCTGATGGTGAAAACCACTTTGTGGTGGTATTAGAGCCAAAAATAGTAAAAATAAAAGACGTATCCGCGGGTGAAAACCTCTCTGAGGTACCCAAGGATGGGATACTTGATGCTCTTCTGAGCCACTTCCAAGAGAGATCATCAGTATTGATTGAGCCAACACAGTCGGTCAATTTGGGTACAAAAACTACTCCACAGATCATTCACCTAGCACAATCATTGTTCGCTGAGGAAAAAGAAGAGTTCACAAGATTCTTTTAGAACAAGAAAATAAACTTTGCATGGACCTATTTTGACATGCCTGGATTAGATCCCAATCTAATCATGCATCATTTGTCCATTGCACCAGGTATCAAACCTGTTAAACAGAAGCTGCAAAAAATGCATCCTCATGTAGCACTTTTGGTCAAAGCAGAACTTGAAAAACTTCTTAAGGCTGGTTTCATAAGAACTATTGATTATGTAGAATGGATTTCAAACATTGTTCCAGTCACCAAACATGACAAATCCATTCGGGTGTGTACAGATTTCAGAGATCTCAATAAGGCATGTCTGAAAGATGACTTCCCACTGCCTAATATTGATATGATAGTTGACATGACAACAGGATATGAGATATATTCGTTAATGGATGGCTTTTCTGGCTATAATCAAATCAAAATTGCACCAAAGGATCAAGAAAAGATCACTTTTACATGTGTTTGGGGCACCTTTTGTTGGAATGTTATGCCTTTTGGGCTTAAAAATGTTGGAGTAACATACCAGAGAGCTGTTACTACTATCTTTCATGATATGATGCATAAAATGATGGAGGATTATGTGGATGATACTTTAAAAGTATGCAGAGAAAAACTCACCTCACAGACTTGGGTCCCATTCTTGACCGTATGGAACAATTCAGTCTTAGGCTTAATCCAAAGAAATGTGCTTTTGGTGTTACTTCTGGAAAACTCTTAGGCTATATTATTTCAGCTAAAGGCATAGAAGTAGATCCTGAAAAGGTACAAGCTATTATGGACATGCCTCCACCCAAGAATATCAGTCAAATGAGAGGATTACAAGGAAGGCTACAATCTATCTGGCGCTTTATCTCACAATTGGCCGACAAGTCATAGCCTTTTACTAAAACTTTGCATAAAAATGTGACTTATGAATGGAATGAGGAGTGTGACAAAATCCTTGCTCAAATAAAATAGTATCTTGCTAACCCCCCAATTCTGATGCCTCCTATTCATGGGAAGCCACTTATACTATACATCAGCAACAAATACATCTTTGAGCGCTCTCCTAGCTCAAGAAGATCAGAACAACAAAGAGAGAGCTATATACTATATCAGCAGAACATTGGTTGCCTATGAAATGAACTACTCCATCATTGAGAAGGCTTGTTTGGCAGTGGTATTTGCTTCTCAAAAATTGTGGCATTATATGCTAGCTCATACCACCAAGCTTATTGCAAAAATTGATCCATTGAAGTACTTGTTGAGCAAGGCTGCCCTCACGGGTAGATTAGTGAAATGGGTAATGATCCTTAATGAATTTGACATTGAATATGTGGAAAGAAAAGCCATTAAGGGATAGGCGATTGTTGATCAGCTGGCGGAGGCTCCTTTGAAAGATCACCAACCTTTGAGTATTGAGTTTCCAGATGAATCCATCATGCTTCTCACACATCAATCTTGGAGCATGTTCTTTGATGGATCTTTCACTCAACAAGGGTCCGGTGTGGGCATTCTGTTTGTTACACCTCAAAGATACTCATTGCCAAAGGCATATAAAATGTTGTTTCCTTGCACGAACAACATAGTTGAATATGAAGCTCTTATTAATGGAATGAAGATAGCCCTTGAATGGTGTGTTGATGAGCTCAAAGTCTTTGGGCATTCTCAGTTAATTATCAATCAAGTCAATGATGTCTACCAAACAAAAGATGACAAGCTAATACCTTACAAAAAGATGGTAGATGATCTCAAGCAATACTTTGCACATATTTCTTTCCAGCAGGTTCCAAGGACAGACAATAAAGTAGCTGATGCTATGGCCACTCTAGCCTCAATGTTACAAATGTTGGAAAATGATTTCAGACATGAGTTCCTAGTGGAGACATTACACTACCCTGCTTATGATAATCTTGAGTCTAGGATGATCTATTCAGTCATTGGACATGATTCATCCCGCTACCACCATATCTTTTCCTATCTTTGTGACCAGATCATTCCTAATACCTATACCTAGAATGAGAAATGACATCTCATTCGTACTGCTTCACGATATGTTCTCATAGCAAATGACTTGTATAGACAAGGTTTAGACGGTACTCTTCTTAGGTGCTTAGAACCCAATGAGTCCAAACATGCGTTGGCTGAGGTACACGAAGGTATTTATGGGTCTCATTCTAGTGGTCTGACGTTAGCCCGAAAACTTATTAGAGCTAGATATTACTGGCCGGATATGGAAAAAGAAGTTGTTCAATATGCCAAAACTTGCAAGCAATGCCAATTTCATGGAAACTTGATTCATGCTCCCACTCATGAACTTAGTCCTCTCATTAGTTTCTAGCCATTTCAGCAATGGGCCTTCGACTTAGTTGGTCAGATACATCCTTCATCTTCCAGGGGGCATAAGTTTATTATTACAGGTACTGATTACTTTACCAAGTGGGTGGAGGCAGTGCCTCTAGCTGTAGCTGACAGAAAGACCATTGCTATGTTCATACTAAACTACATCATTTGCAGATATGGCATACCCTCATCTATTATCACTGACAATGGGGGACAATTCAAAAATAAGGACCTGACAGACTTGTGTACTAAATTCAGAATTATTCAGCATTGGTCATCTATCTATTATCCTCAGGGTAATGGACAAGCAGAGGCTTCTAATCAGACAATTCTAAAAATCTTGCACTGAACAGTTCATAAATTTGGTAGAGATTGGCATCTCCAGATTAAACTAGCATTGTGGGCCTACAAAACCAACATCAGAACACCAACAAGGGCTACACCCTTCGCCTTGGTTTATGGGGCGGAAGAAGTATTACCTATTGAGGTTGAGATTCTGACATTGCGAATCTCTCTGAGGGGCCTCATCACTGATGAAGATAACAGAATATCCTGGCTTCAAGAGCTTGAGTTACTCGATGGATGTCAGAAGGTGGCGTTCGATCATCTCCGAGCATATCAAAAGAGAATGTCAAAAACTTATAATAAGAAAGTCAGACAAAGAGAATTCCAAGTGGGTGATCTCGTCCTGAGAGAGAACCCCAAAAGTCAGCAGCAATGGGCCCAGAAAGGGAAATTTGAACCAAACTGGCTTGGTCTGTATGTCATTTCTGTAGCATTTGGGTCTAGCGCTTATCGACTCCCCACCACTGAAGGAGAGCAGCTTAAAGAGCCTATCAACGCTCTTCATCTGAAGACAGTTGAGACATTCTTGGCATGCTTATGTACATATTTATTGGTCTTCAAAAAAATCCAAAAAATTGATATATTGCAAAAATCCTAAAAATTGCAAAATATCCTGAAAAAAATGATCATCTTAGTGAAAACCTGGCAAACAGGCGCTTTGATGTATCTATTATCCTGGTGAAAACCTGGTAAACAGGCGCCTTGATAATAATCAAAAAAATTGAAAATTGAAAAAAAAAATACAAAAAAAAGTAAAAAAATAAAAATACAAAAAAATGAAATATTCAAAAATACAAAAAAATCAAAAAAAAAAAAAAAAAAAAAATTGAAAAGAAGAAAATGTGCCATTGATGAAAACCTGGTAAACAGGCGTCATGGTAGCAAAATAGAATCTCTGCCAAGATGGTGAAAACCTGGTAAATAGGCGCCTCTTGTTCCTAAAGTTACATCTAATCTCAGCATCGTTTGGCTCTTAGTTTCCTGCTTTAGTCTCTTTGCTTTGCCTGCTTTAGTTTGCTTTCCTGCTTTCCTACTTTAGTTTGTTTCCTGCTTTAGTTTGCCAGCTCATGCTCTTCCCTTCAGTTTTCTTTGAGTTTTTCCTCAACTTTTCATGGATTTGAACTGGTTCACGCTTGGGGGCACCTTCTTGGTCTAGGGGGCATTGTCCTATCGCTTTTGAAAGTTTTGTTCGTGCATCAGTCACCAGTGGTTCTCACTGTGTCTGCCTACTGATGCCTAGCTATTTGTGAGATTTCTCTCCTTGAGAATCTCTCGTGTATCGGTCGCCAGTGGTCTTTCACTGTGCCTGCCTACTGATACCTAGCTTTCGTTCGACCTCTCTTTCAGGATTCCTTCTTTACATCGGTCACCAGTGGTTCTCACTGCGTCTGCCTACTGATGTTTCGCTAGTATCTTTTGAGATTTCTCACCTTGAGAATCTCTCATGTATCGGTCACCATCATTTCTTGCTTCGTTTGTCTGCCGATACTTCGTGCCCCAATACCTAAAAGATTTCGTGCTCCGATATCTTCTTGAGACTTCATCTCTCGCGATAGTCACCAGTGGTTCTCACTGCGTCTGTCTGTTGTCGCTATCCCGTCAAGACTTCAAATGGTGTTTACTTCCGCTTTGACTTCAATCCGCTTGAACACAAACTGAAACTAAAACTGAAAACTAACTTTGTGTTTCTTTGAAGCGTGTTGAGCTTTGTTTTCTTTGAATGCTTGTTTGCTTGCTTTGTTCTTTTTCTTTGCTTTCTATTTGCTGGTTTAGTTCCAATGATCCAAGGAATCTATCTAAGAGGGTGTCTGTCTGTAAGAGCCTTCATCTCGTATTGGATGGCCATGCGTACCTCGACTCCTTTTATATAGACACTTTGGTGAGGTTGGTGCTTCTCCTTGTCTGTTTTGAGTGACTTCTTTCTACTACAAGTAAAGTTGCTAATGCTCGTCCTGTTAAGTGAATGTAAGGGTCACTGCGAGCACTCTTTGGTAAAAGAAGGGACTCTCGCGTGTTTGGTGTGTCTGTTCGCAAGCAACATTCAAGTCATTCTAGCAATTGTGCTTTGATGCTTATGTTAACTTGCTAAATCAAAAGGAATAGGTGTTCAGGTCATTCTAGCTTCTTGTGCCTTAATGCTTACACCTCATTCCGATAAATCTAAGACTTATGTCATATTCATATTCTCATAATTGCAATGTTAGTGAGAATTGTATGGCATCTTGCGATCGTCCCGTGCTTAAACGAACTCGATGATGATAAATACGATGAGTACAACAACCAAGTCCTAGGGCTTGCATTTTCATCCTAGGCTTGCATTTAGCTTAGGCTTGCATCTTCATTATAGGCTTGCATTGAGATTGTGTTTTGGTGCTCTCTCGGTTGCTTTCTCTTCATCAAAGGTCTTCATCTTTTGTCCTAGGTCCTTCTTGGCTGCACAAGTGTCCGGTCCTAGCTCTCGATCTTCGGAACATACATCTTTTGATTAGTACCTATCACATATTGCTATAATCCTGCATGAGATGATTAGTACCATATTCATTACATATCCTATTGCATTTTCATTTCATTCCATTTGCATCCATATACATGTGCTTACTCATATTCATAAAGGAAACATGTGCATTTCATACATTTCATCCATACATCTAAGCATATAAAAAACATCTCATAAAACATCAATAATCAAAGCAATGTATAAAAAGTATGATGATGTCAAAACTCGATCTCGTGTATATATATATATATGTGTGTGTGTGTGTGTGTGTGTGTGTGTGTGTATCTATATGTATATATATATATATATGTATATATATATATATATATATATATATATATATATATATATATATATATATATATATATATATGTATATATATATATGTATATATATGTATATATATATATGTATATATATATATATATATATATATACATATACATATACATCTACATATATATATCTATATATATATATATATATATATATATATATATATATATATATATATATATATATATATATATATATATATGTATATGTATATATACATATATATATATACATATACATATACATATATATATCTATATATATATATATATACATATACATATACATATACATATATATATATATATATATGAATGTCATGTACAAAAAAATAGGTGCTACTCGAGCACAATATCAAAAATGGGCTACAATAATGTTGTATATCAAGATCCACTCCGACTAGCAGGAGGTGGAGGTGGCGGAGCCTGTACTGGTCCCTGCGGTGGAGGCATAGGTCTCTGGGGAGGTGCCTACTGTGGCAATGCCTGCGGTGGAGGTGTCTACTGCTAAGGTGCCTACTGTGGAGGAGCCTATGGAGGTACTAATGGTGGTGCCTGTGGAGCTCCTGCGAACTCAGCAAATGGTGGCACCTGCTCTGATAAATTTGGTACAGCCCCACAGTAAGCTGCATAATAATAAGTTGCCTGGGCAGCCTCATATCTTGTCTCCAACCTCGCATGTGCCAACTCAGCCCGTAGCTGTCTAATCTTAGCATCCCTCTCCGCCACTCGTGTCTCCTCCCAGATAACCCGCGTGTCATAATCATCACGCTCCCGCTGCACCTACCTAACTCTCTCTTGGCTCTTCCTGAGAGCCTTATGTAACTGTGGAGTACCCGCCCCAACTGGAATGTTTGGCATCTCTATATCATCACTGGGCAGTGCCTGTTGTGATGTATCATTTGTGTGCTGTCTTGTGGACCTCTGGTGGGTCCCACTGCTCCCAGCTCCTGCATTTGATCCCATGGCCCTCGTTGGGATGCTAATATGTCCTGTCCTGGGCCTCAATGCTCTTTGCCCTACTCTCTGCTGCTGTGGTGGCACCTTTGGTGGTGCCTGCTGTGGTGCCTATTGTGGTGCCTGCTGGTCCTGTGCCTGTTACTGTTGTACCAGCTGCTGCTGGGCTCCCACACCAGCTGGATCTGTGAATCTAGGATGTGGGCGCATAATCAACTGATCTCTGTATGCAAGCGTCACCCCTGCATTGGTGACACTCACCATGTAATTCCATCGCACAACTGGTATGCGCGCCTCTATAGCACATCTCCCAGGGTCTAACCTCGCGTGCCACCCCTTCTTCTCCTCATCGGAGAAGCGAGCGTAGGGGTAGTACTCCTGAGATATATCATGTTGTCTATCGAACTAGCGTAGGACACGTGTGACACGGAACATCTCTATAGTATGGATGCTCCGCCCAATCAGTGGACGTGAAATAAACATACGAGACAGCTCCCGACGAGCATCGTCCCATGGCTCTGTGCCCACCCAGGGTCTCCATACTACTGTCACCATATCATCCATCTGGCTTCTCCACTGCTCTGTCTTGCCCAACAGGGGTTGGGTCATGACACCTGAATATCTATAAACGTATGGCTCCAAATCCTATCGTGTATCGTGGAATACTGGCCTGCACACGGGGAGATGCTCCCAGGCCCAAATCTGTAATACGAAGACTCATGCTTTCGTGGTCCTTGCACTCCTGTAAACAATCTCATGCATCTTGTGATACATGTGGGCCAGCATACACTCGCCCCATCCAAATCTCACTGCTGGTCTAGCCAGCATCCTCTACAACATGGTGCCCCAGCCACGCTCTAGTCCATGTTGCCCTCGATCCGGAACAAGGTAACAACTTAGGAACATCGCCAAGACAACAGGGAATGGGTGAGCATTGCCATATCTGCGCATCAATTCCTCCCATGAGATGGACCGACCCATCACTAGATCATCCTGGAAGATGGTCCTCAAGGCTACAGTCCCCTGTCGTGGCTGTGTATCATACTCTACGCAAGTACCATGAATGGGAATCCTCGTAATCCAGTATATGTCCTTCGGAGTCACCATCATCTCTCCCATGGAAAAATGGAACGTGTTCATCTCCGAATGGAAACGCTCTACCAATTCAATAAGAAGGTCGTGATTTACCCGAATGTCGGGAAAATCACATAAGTATCCCAATTCGAGAGCATCTATGTGAGCATTCTCTGCATCTGTCAATCGCTGGACTAGTGTGGTAAGGATAGGATGGTGTGTCCTGAAGACGACATCAGGAAAGTCAACTTGCACAGCAAGCGACGACATCGGATTAGTATCTCAAACATGATGATTTTTCAACACAACAACAGCAAAGCAACAAGACATATATTCTAGACAAAGCTCTGTGACACTTTACTTGGCTGATTTCACGCAATTTGACAAGTTTTGACATGAAGTTTCAAACTCTGCAACAGTTTCTCGTGCAAGAAAACTATTCTCTCACGCGAGACAGGACTAGGCTTCACGCGAGATCCTACAATCTCGCGCGGGAACCCCTTTTGGCTCGCATGAGCTTCGAGACAGAGCCCGCGTGAGAGACCCCCAAGTCATGCAAGGAAACTATTTCCTCGCACGAGAGGAGACCTGGGCCTGCGCGAGGAAATTGTTTCCTCGTGCGAGATTGTTAGAACATGGCCTAAATCTTGTTAAATCTACCCTAAATTGACCTAGAAAGCTGTACGAATTGAAATACAAGGCAATTTATCGACTACTTACAAGTGCATCATACTCCGGAGGTCAAGCGTGTCATCGGGAGTGCTCAAATCGATGTGTATGCAGTGGAAGACCCTCCATTTCTCTATCAGAGCTCAAAACTCACAAGAAGACAAAGTGAATAATGAATTGAAAATGACCCATCGAGGCCTTATATAGCTTTTGACCTAATTTTTAAAAGTGCTCCATTTTTCGCAAAAATTGCACCCTTGGCTAAATCGACTACTCTGAATCCATTTTCGGGATCGAAATCAAAATTTGACATCTCTAGATAGCTTGAAATTGCATTTTAAATTCTGGGACCCTTTGGGATCAGGCGCTTGTGCAGTCAGCCTTTTGGCGTCATCTTCCGGCCAGACCCTCATCTTTGCATCATGTTCTCAAAATCTTTGCTCTTTTCATCAAAGTCAACTTTAGTCAACTTTGGTCAACCATGGTCAATCATTGTCAAACTTGGTCAACAGGACCTCTGCTTTGCTCCGATTTGCTTCTGCAGCTGCTCAAATCTCGTCTAATTGCCTCTGCTCTGCAACCTCATGTTTTCAATCATCTCTAACATGTCATCTTTCAATTTCACTCCTGAGGGGGCAGGATGATTGCATCATTTGAATCTTGTCAAATCAATTCTTGAATCAGTTTGATCTGAATCATCAGTTCTCACTGCTAGGGGCATCTTGTGCCTCGCATCTTGTTATCTAGTCATCTATCTTTTAGGCATCTGAGCAATCTAACTCGGATCCTCGGGAATCAAGCTTCGTTCTGAAGATGATTCTCAAAATCTTTTAGGTATTGGGGCAATCTAACCCTAATTCATGGGAGTCGAGCTTCGTTCTGGAGATGGCTCTCGAAATCTCTTTTAGACCGTTATCTAGGCAATCTAACCCGGGTCTCGGAGGGCTAAGCTTCGTATTGGGGCAATCTAACCTTGATTTTGAAGATTAGTCCTAAATCTGTCATCTGAATCTCAATTGGTATTGGGGCAATCTAACCTTGATTTCGGTTCTCTCAAGACCATTGTCTTCGCAATCTAACTTAGACTTCGAAAAATTCATGCTCTGTTCGGTGTCTTGGCAACCCAACCTAGACTTCTGAATTTCTTGTCATTTGTCACTTTAGGCTATTCTTTGAATCAACGCGTTGTTCGCACATCAATTCAAAGAGGGGCAAATGTAATACCCTAAAATTGGCACCTAATAAATCCAATCAATTTTGGTGCATTATCTTCAATTTTACATCTCCAAAGTCCTACTTCCCTAGGCAATTTTTCTCTCTCCTACCTGACTTAATTTGACTTGATGTCAATTGCAAAGACCATAAATTGCATTAATTAAATATCAAAATTAATTCCTAAAGTCCTTGACTTTAATTAGCTAAATTACCCCTGTGATAATTTAATTTAGTTCTAAAGTCCTAAGCACTTTGAATTAAATTAAAATCTACCCCTTTGGCTAATTACCCATAAAAAGGAATTAATAAATATTTAGTTAATTGAATGGACACCTCTTTATTTGAATTTAATAATTTGAATTACTCGAAAGGTCACCTCCCACATGTGGCAAATTCCATTCTTTTAATTAAATAAATCATGCCTTTTTGTCTCAATTGGGAATGAAGAGTCAGGAGTTTCAAATCAAGAAACTCTTCATTCCTCTTCTGGCTTCTCTATTTAATAGACCTCATTTTCTTCATTGAAAAAGGCAATTTTTGAGAGCATCTACACTATAGGCGATTTTAGTCTCATTTAATTCAAGATTTTTCATTGCATAGTTAATCTCATATCTCATTTAGTATAATTGCATTTCATATTAGATTAAATTTTCTTATTTGTTCTTAGAATAACATCATCTTTATTTCAAGTTCTTAAAAACAAACAAAAATCTGCATTTCATATCTCTTTCAAAGCATTTTTCTAGATTAATTGCATCTCATTTTAGTTTAATTTTAGTTTTGCATATCTTCATTATAGCTTTGAAAATCCTCCATTGTAGAATCGGTCTTATGGTTGTTGGCTCTCCAATCTGAGAGTAATTAAACACCCCGTCTACATAGGAGGCAACAAGTCGCTTCACAATGAATTTCAAATTGAGTAATTCATACTCTCTTGTAATTCGATCATGTGAGTAATGACTATGTTGTGTTTGTGCCTGATTTAGAGGCCCACATTCAGACACACCCACTATCAAGCTAAACCTAAATCAGCTAGGAACCTTTTCTATTATTAGACCAAGTAAAAGGGTTACCTTGCAACTCCAAATTAAAAAAGGTCAGTCCTATTGATAGAGTCAAAAATATCATTCAGGTTGTCACTGAAGTCTATTGAACCTCCCATATTTTCAGATGAGAGTAGAGGGGAATTAAAGTCACATGCCACCATATAGAAAGCCTCTTGATCATCCAAAATGATGGAAGAGATTTTTCTCCAAACCAACGCTCTGCCCACCCTAGTATTAGAAGCATAAACATTTAAAAGTGTCAGGTAAAATTACTAAATCAAAAAGTCAACACAAGATAACTTTGTGAAAAAACAAAGGCTTCTCCACATAGTTGCCACACCTCTTGAAGCTCTGGCATCTTCACAATAATAAAAAGAAGCACCCGTCCATAATTTACCAACTGTTTTGGAGAAATTCTAAAAGGTCATCTTAACCTCCTAAAGCAACAAAACATCAAATTTAAGTTCCATAATATTCTGATTGAGAGCAAATTACTTTTGGGGGTTGTTCATGCCCCTCATGTTCCATGAAAGGAACTTCATTTTTTGCTTCATTAATTAGCATCTAGAGTTAATTGTCTCCCATTCGCAATTTCTCTGGTCATCGCCTTCTGCTTAGGCACTCTTTCAAAAGGTCTACCCACCTTACTATTAGTCCCCACATCATCTTTTTTGGCTCTAGTTTGCTTCTTCTGGACCTATCATTCATCCTTTTCTAGACCACCTGGGGATCTCGGGGCTGACTTGCAATCTGGAGTAAGAATCACCGACTTTGTAACCTCACAAGCAAGATCATCTACAATGGAAGGTGGCAGAGGAGGTAGTGAAGGACGTCTTAGATTTGACAGGGGTGACAACCATTATTTCCTTCTACGACTGCTTCCTTTCAACAAATACTTCTAGGACCCACCAAGGGAATGTCATTCAAACTCTCCTTACTGACCACTCTCATAGACTTAAGTGGGGAGGACAAACCCTCACCCAAACCTTCAGCAGCCATAGGCTGAAGACTAGGGGGACAAAATATAGTCCCCAACCTGGGAGATTTCTCCATCCTCTAGGGGACCATGGAAAACATCCATGTCCATCTTTAGGGGGGCCTCTTGTGCTTTGGGGTCCAGTGATTTCATCAACTCCAAAAGACCATCCATGGAAGTGTAATCCTCTTGGTCCATCGATTTTGGGATTGCTTGCACCTCTTCCCGCGACCGAGTAGGGGATGAGACCTTCTTTAGCTTAGGTTCCTTGGGGTTGGAACCTTGCAATTTTCCATGACATGACCATGCTCGGCATGGCACTGACAGCAAAAGGTCAATTTTTTGTAAACAATAGCTTGTGTCCACTTCCCCCACTTGGATTTTAGAGTAATAAAATTAGGGAGTGACTTGTTTATTGCCACATTTACACAGAAGCGAGCATAAACTAACCTGGACTTAGCCAAGGTGACCACATCTGCAATAAGATAATGTCCAAAAGAATTGCTAACCCAACTGAAGATCTACTCATCCTAAAACTCCAACGGGATACCCAACAATTGAACCCAAATCAGAGTTAAGTTTAGTAGATGGGTCAAAACCAGGCTTCCACTTGGAAAGCACAAGGAAATGCTTACCATATGCCATGACCCCGAGAGGACAAAGATGAGATCTTCCTCCACTGTGAACTTGAACAAGAACAACCCTTAAGACATAGTTGAAATGGTGACACTTCCCTCTAATTTCCTGCGAGCATTAGCCCAGTGTCAAACCATATCAATGGTTGGCCAAAAGGCAAGAAATCGCCCCACCAAAGTCAACTGCATAAAGGAGACAATCTTATCCATGGTAGTGTCTGAAAGTTAGATTTTTGGTCCTTCTACAGCTTGAGTGTTCTCCAAAAGGATGAACTCCAAGGCATGCATGCATGCATGCATGTATGTATGTATGTATGTATGTCATAATATTTTGAAGATAAATGATAAACAATGTGCCATTATTTTAAATATTAGAAAATATAAATTATTCTCTCTATTCAAGTTAATTATTTTTCATCTTTACAACGTTTGAACTCTCTTATTATTTTATTTTTAAAAAATAATATTTTTTAGTTAAAAATTATTACAAAAATGTTGTAACATTTTTTTAAATAAATAAATAAAATTTTGACAATATCAAATATTATGTCTTTTTTCAAGTTAATTATTTTAAACAATACTTTAGATTGTCTTCTTTATAATATTAATTTAAAGTATTATAAACTTTAAAAAATTTAAAAATTATTTCGCATTAAAAGAATATTAAAGATTTTATAAAATATTTTAGTACAATATTGAGAATACCAGCTTTTATAAATTAAATTGCAATCCTCAAATCTAATATAAATATTAATAATATATAGCAAAATTAATAATTAGTATCATCTTTAAATTAATTAGTATCATCTTTTAAATGTTTAAGGTTAGGGTTAAGGTTAGTCATTTCCATTTTAAGATAAATCTTAGGTTAGAGTTATGGTTAATATTAGGGTTCAATTAGAGTTAATGTTATTTAAATTTAATTTAATTATTATTATAAAAAAATAAACAATAATATTTTTTTGTTCGATAATCACTTTTGACTAGAGCTTTGAACCAATGGAATCATATTAGGGGCACCCCATCCCAATGGTGCCAATTGTGGTTGTTGACACTTTAACACCCCCTAGATTTGTCTTATCCTTAATCATCTTGCCTCTAATCTATCCTTATCTATCCAAATACACCTTATGGCTCCCCTCCTTATCACTCGGAATACCCCTTATGTCTCCCTTCCCCTTCCTCTATTTGGAAGTCCTCCCTTATTCATCCATGCCCCTTACCTCTCCAACTGCCACAAGCCTCCTTATCTATTTATCACAACTCCTGCTCACCAAACCACCGGCAGACTTCCCCATCTCCATTCTACCTGCCATCAACAAACCTTTTGCGTACCATCTGCTCTACGTCAATAATGAGTGCACAACCTACCCTCAACAATAGTGTATGGGCAACTCAAACCAACATCAAGTACATTCAATCCTCCTAGGTGTGTACCATACTCACCACGAACAACCCTTTACGTCATCTGTCCCTTTTGGCTTGGGACACCCCTATCAACAACTCGCAATTGTTGTTGCGCTATGGGCTCATGCCCTTTTAGTTTAAAATTGTTATAAAAATGTCTTTAGCTTTATTTTGTTTAAAACAAGCAATAAACAATGCACAACTATTTTGAATTTTGAAAAAATAGGTATAAAATATTTTTTCATTACAATCATATTAGAATTGTCTTACTATTTGACTTTTTGTAAATAATAATTTACATTATTATTTAAGAATGAAATTAATTTTAAAAAATTATTGTCATAAAAAACATTATCTTTATATGTTATATTTAATATTATTATAAAACTAAAAGAATTAATTTAAAAATTAAAAATTTAATGATTTAAATATACTTTTACAACAAAAATTGATTAGAAAAAATTATAAAATTATATTATTACATTATGTAGATGGTAGTCTTTTATGATTTGAATTATTGTCCTCGATCTAATGTAAATATTAAATAAAGTATACCAAAAATAATATGTATTATCTTTAATTCTAGTTAGGATTAAGGGTTTAGGTTAGGATCAAGGGAGTGTTAAAATTAAAAGTTTCATTCTACGATGAAAGTTAGGTCAAGCTTAGGGCTAAGGGATTCTTAAAATTAAAAGTTCCATTCTACGAAAAAAATTAGGTCAAGCTTAGGTTCAGTATTAGGGCTCAATTAGGGATAGAGCTACTATTACGATTCTATCAAAGTATAAAACTTGGAGTTGTGATTAAAATTGAATTAGTTAGTGTTAGTGCCAATGTTAAACTCATATTCTGATTAAGGTTAGAATTATGATGAGTTAATGTGTTATAATAGGATTAGGATATAATTAAAGTTATGGTTCCATCCACAATCCTAACTATGATCCCAATCCCAACCCTAACCTTAACCCTATCCATGTCGCTCAAAACTAATTCTAACCCCAAACCTAATGCTAGCCCTGATTCAATTTCTAAATGTAACCCTAACCAAAGCCGAACTCTAACCCCAATTTATCCATAACCCTAACTCTAATTTACCCTTAAACTTGGCCCTTGTTCTTACAATAACACTAATCATAACCCTAAAGCTATCTCTCACCAAAAACCTAACACTAACATAGAAGACTAACCAATGATCAATATCAAGTCTATTCAAGTAATCTATTTCATAAGTGGATTATTTTCTTATATTGTAAAAAATCTAAAGTTTGCAATAAGGCACCCTTGGGGACTTATGAGGATCCAATATATTATTTGAAGACTATCTTACCATTGATGTAGCTAATGCACGTCTTTTTGATGCAAGTGCTAATAATATTCAATTTAAGAAAAATACTTCTAATCTAAAAAGGGTGCTTCAATCCCCTTTGTGTGCACCATGCACTGCTGCAA
This sequence comes from Chamaecyparis obtusa, assembly GCA_027943335.1. NCBI lineage: Eukaryota > Viridiplantae > Streptophyta > Pinopsida > Cupressales > Cupressaceae > Chamaecyparis > Chamaecyparis obtusa. The sequence continues at coordinate 428,597 of BSBK01003089.1, forward strand.
ATGTGTCTAAGTTGCGACCCAAACATGATCCAAACAACACAAAAGTACAGTAGTGGTTTAAAAACAAAATTGCATGTTCAATAAATGTCTTCTTGTATAAATATAATTTAAAGATAAAGGTAGCATGGTACAAATAGCACATTTATAATAATAGCCAGGAAATATTTACTTAATTCATAAGAAAGCTTAGGATTTGACATGTATTTTGTTGCATTTAATGTATTTTCAATAGTCGATGGCCAATATGCCAATTATATATAAGATAGTGAATATCTTTAAGTATGTTAAATGCTTTAAAAAAAGCTTAAAAATTAAAGTATTAAACATACACTAAGTATGGAAAATAAATTATATTAATATTTGATAACCATCATTATGATAGGAAGAAAATTGAAGGCAAAATCACCTAGAGATGACAAGACAAAACTAAGGGGAACGCCGTTATTTTGAAAACGTTATATGGATAACCTTGGATTTGTCCACCAACCCAAAAGCATGCACCTTCTACGGGAAAAAAAGCAGTAAAATTACTAATAGCAATGTATTCGTTTAGTTGTTCTAACTTTTGTCCACCATCTATTACCACTATTATTTCACTGCTTTCCACCACCCAAAAAGCATGTAACTTCTACCTGAAAAAAAGGAGAAAATTTACTAGCAGCAAATGTATTTGTTTCGTTCTTCTAACTTTTGTCCACCATCTATCGCCACTTAAAGAATTTTAAATGCAATTTATCTGGTATATCTGAGAAAGCTTCTGTTGGAAATTTCCTAATTTTCAAGGACGCTTAGGGGAGACGTATAGGAGAGGCAAAGAAACTCCCTCGGGAGGATGCATTTTGTCGACAGACAAGCACCAGGGATCAGGGTACAAATCTCCTAGAAACTATGGTAAAATATAAAGAGTTTCAAAGAAGATTTAAATTCATTCTTCCCAGGACATAATTAAGAGCAACATATTGTTCAAAAAGATAAAATAGAGAACCATAAATGTTGAATAATCACGTATGCCAATGCATGGCAAAAAGATGTAAAAGAAAGAAAACAGATTAAAGTATTAAACAAATGAAAGATGACAATTTACTAATGTAACTGGAAACACCCCTCAAGGTGCATTGAAAGCATTAGAGAACCAAAAAATTGAATAGAAGCATGGACCTCGTTATGAAACATACACCTCCTGTTCTGCAAATACAATCAATCAGAGAATATCCACCTATATTTACCAAGTCCATAATCCAAAAGCTGTATCAATTGAGCATATTCAGACCTTGTAGAGGGATTTTTGCAAAGGAAATAATTGTTGTAGCACAAAACTGCAATGCTAACCAACAGCATTTAACTCCCACTTCATATTTGATATTTTTTGGGGGTCTCACATCCTCCAGTTCTTTTGACAACTATGACATGACTATTGTAGTAATAGTCAATCTTTGAACGGTTAAGTAAGCTTTCACATTGAATAAAGAATTGTATACGAGAAAACATGCAATTAAGGTTAGTTACACAATAATTCTGCCCATTTTATCACTTGGCCAACTTATTTCACCTCAGGGCCATAGCCTGTCTTTAAGTCCACATTAAAAGATTAAATTCCAGATCCGAAAGCCTTCAAGCAGAAACATTAAATTCTTAATATATCAAACCCACTTTTGCCCATGCATTTCCACCTTCAAATCGAACTAAATTAATTCTCATTTTTACAGATTCATATTGTTTATCTTCTTGAAAATTTGGATAACAGATAAAGAACGAAGAAGATTAACAAACCAAAAGTAATCACATACACTACGTGACTAGAACCATGCTGTATTATGCTTCTATTTAATCTTCTCATATTGTTCTTAACTCCAGCCTGAGCTTTGATCATTGTCATTTCCTGCACCAAACATATTACTACTTAATTAGACAACCAAGGATCAAATAAACTTTACAAAATCATCAAAAACAAATTCACAAAATTATCCTAGTGCATATGTGAAGAATTACAAGCACTATCCAATGAATATAGAACTTTGAGCTAATTGTGTTGCTCTTTCCTGCAAATGGGATATGAGCAAGTAATAGCTTCTTCTTTGATAAAAGATAAAATGTATTAGTGGAAAATAAAGGAAAAATATAAGAATGCCAGTACTAGGAAGCTGTATATTTGTCAGCAAAAGCAAAGTCTATTATAAACTTAGAACTACAAATCAGTCCTCCAGAGACGAGCATGGAATAGAACAGCATATCTTCAGGTTGGTAATTGAGGGTGAAAATACTTTTTCTTGCTGGATCCAGCCTAAAAAACAAACATCTCACTGCAACTGCTACACATTAATCAACATTGGGAATCCATTCAATAAGGTAATCTGATATTCCAGCATCCGATTGATTATTATTATAAAATTTGGCTTGTAGTTTTAAGAGCGACAACATTCATTCATAGACATGTTGCTCTATCCACAAGACATCCCTAACAATCCAACAACCATAGATATGATGCTCCCCTAAACTCTAGTCTACAGATTAGCAAACTCTTCTCCCAAATCATCAGCACAACACAGCATGTCGAAGCCCATCCATTCCCTCTTCATCAAGGTCAACTGTCATTTCACATCCTAAAGAATTAAACTTGATGCCTCGATTGGCGGTAAAATGACAAGAGACTATGTTGGGTTTGGTTGAACTTGTTCACAACGAAGATGTCCAAACAGCTAACCAACTGAAATGCAGTGGACATGTAATCTCTTCAACTCTACCAACTCCTAGCCCAATTGATCCGTATTACTTAATTGAGGTTTTAAAGAAACAGTGCAAACATGTCTCATTCATCAACTTCTTCAGAAATTTTTCACCCCAATAAGCAGTACTGCTGGAAGCTATTGGTTTAAAATACCCAAACATGTAATCCCACCTCAAGAGCGAGTGAACCATATGGAATTGATTCTTGACCCACCAAACTCCGATTTGCAAGATCTGGGCTTCTTCTTTCAACTCAAGTAAATGCTTTTCAAGGTCAAAATAGATAGAAGAGAAGACCCTAGCTGACACGTGAATTAAGAGAGCTCTAGTCAATGACAGAGCCACACTGAATATAATTCCATTCTCTTCTACAAAGAATGGGATATAGTGAGAACAATATCACATCCTAACGTGACACCCTATAGGGGTATGACAACTTAAAAGCCACAACACTATTCTGCTCTAACAGGTTTTAAAGAGAAAAATACCACCATAGATGGGGTTTCAAACACTCCACCTGTCAAAAGCATCTCTTATAGGTTGCATATGTGAGTAGAGGAAGCATGGGTTGGGATGTGTGTCTACATAGTACTGATTTGCTTGTTCACATGAAGGAATACAACTAGGCTGCTTGATGTCAGAAGTCTTGCATGGAGAAATTACAAGTGTAATCTTGTTCATTGAGATAATACATTGAATGTGTGAGTGGTTTTGGAGGCTAGTTTTTTACCTTGAAAATGTTTTCCCAAGGTGCATCTGGTGTTATCTTGTGCTATGTTTGTTAATCTTTTGCACTGTAGATTCTACATACTTGTTTTGCAAGTTTTTCTCTCATGAGGATTATGTGAAAATGGTATATTTTGTTGCAAATTTTGTTTCAACAACAATTATGGCAGCATTTACAACAACATTAATCGAAGGAACCAAAGCATTTATATGTTGGCTAATACTATTGATTGATGTCAAGAAACAAATACCATCCAAGGGACAACAAACCTCAAAACAACTATCCTTTTGAAGAAAAATGATTAAATTTGTATCGCAAACCTAGCAATTTTATTTCCCAAAAAAAATTGTGCTTTCAACAAGAGTCTGTGACATTGAGACCTACCAAGACTATAACAGATTTATCTCAAAGCTACCTAAAGCCCAACAACCTCTCTTTGTAGAAATATTTCTCCATCTATAAGACATCCTCACAATAACACCATCAAGGACCAATTGGTCCCCAAAACACAATCTAAGGATTTACCAAAATCTTTTCCCAAATCATGGGCACAACAAAATTGTTGAAGCAGTTAGGATTTCATCTAATTAAGTATCTAATTAGGTCCTTAATACTTTATTCACTTAAACTAAACTTACACTCTTAAGTTTTTCCTTTTATCAAATAAGGCTAATAATAGCTTATGTTGTCTCATTCATTATGATTGTGACACTTGGCACTAGCTAATTTAATATTGATCTACGGTTTAGTCTAGGGTTGCATTCATCCTTGCTAAAAAGACTCATTCATTCATTTGTATCATATTTTTTTGTGCATCAATACAATTCTCAGGTTGTTGAACAAATCTATCTTGCTTGATCTTCATTGTGCTAGGTGTTTTACTTTCAAGTGATTCATGGGCTTGTTGTCAGGTTGAACAAAACCTCTAACATCATATCAGAGCTCCAAATCTGCTAAGTTCTTGTTCAAATTTTGAGAGATCCAACCTTCAGCAATTTTCAGGTGCACTATGAGCTCAAATGGACATTGCCATGGTATTCAAAGTGTCCCAAAACCTATAAGATCAGTTGTTGTTCCATCAAAATCGGAGTAGTTGAAGTTTTAGGGATTTTTTTTCGAGGGCATGAAAATCAAGGCAAGATCTGTGGGTAAAAAAAAGATCTGGCCACTTCGGAGCGAAATAGAGTTTGTAGCAGCCAAAAACTGCAAAATCACCTGTTCAAACACAAAAATCCAATTGTGTGCAAATCGAGGCATTTTTTGGGATTTATTGTGATTTGTACCAAAGTTTATACAACTGTGCAAATCAGTATGATGTACAGCCCAGTTGCCTTGCACAAGAATACGGCCCTGTCAACCCTGCGAAAAAAAAAAAACACAAAGGCAATTTGTCCAAAAGTTTTTCAAAAATATTGTCAATAAAATCAAAAAAAATTGCAACCAAAAATTTTATTTTTTTTGGAAGTCACACTTCCTCTGTGCAGCACCTATGCATGCACTGTACAGCCTGCGCAAGTGGTCAAGCTGCTGACATCATTAGTTGACTGTGCATGCACATGTAAACGCAGCCCCAGAATATTCTATTTCTACAAAATATTCAAGCATCCAAAGGAGCATATTCTAGGGAATTATTCTACTAGCGACCAGATTTTTTTTCCTACAGCTAGGGAATATTCTTAGCCGATATTGCAGATGTCAATATGACATCATGCTGATGTCAGAAGTACAGACACCACATCAACAATTTTGCAAGACATTTTGACCTGCCTTCAATAAATTGGACATAACTTTTGCATACCGAATCTAAACCGCACAAACAACATCTAGTCAAAAAGCTGGTTTCAAGCTCTACCCAGTGGTCATGCTCCTTTTTTCAAATTCTGCTCCTGTTTTTTGCTACAGGCATTTGAAAACAGATCTTTTTTGCATTTCTAGACCATATCTTGCACATCCTGACTTCATTTTTCGCGAACAAGTAGGCATTGGAAAGCTGATTCTGTGCTCTACCCAAATCTGCCATTTATATTTCCAAATTTTACACCAGGTACTTGTTGTGACCTTTCCACACCATCGCCCCATTTAAAATGGGGACCCCCTTCTTTTCGCTTTGGTAATCAGTAGTTGTTTAGTTTTATTCTTAGTGTCGCAGCACTTTCCAAGTCTTGAAGGGCTGATATGGTAGAAATCTTGGGCAAATCAGTTTTAGATGCAAGTCAGGTCTTTTAGGGGGTGAGAAGAGTTTCTAATTGCAAGTCGTTCTCCACACTTGGTGGAAATTTGATCTCAGATTGAGGAACAAAGTTTGGGCAAGCATATAAATTGGGTTGGATTTTGAGGAGAATAAGGAAACAAGGATCAATTCTGAGTTGAACAAGACGAATTTTCAACACTTAGCCAACTTTCCTCGCCAACCTTAGTGAAGGAGCCCAAGAGCACCCTCATTTCAGACGAATTTCTGGGGCTCCAAATTTTTCAAACTCATGGCAGTGTGAATCCGATCTGCAATTGAGAGAAAATGCTTAAGGGTTAAGTGAAATCAAGAGTTGCCTTCGAACTTAATTTGATGGCCATGTCATGTTTGCAACTTTCAAACAGCCCCTATGCAAAATCCAATCAAGTGTATGATGGTGTAAATTTGAAAACAATAAGAAATCTGGGCAAGGTGCAAGAAGATTGTCAATCACTTAGAAGAATTTTTGAGATGAACTCAACATTGGAGCACAAGAGGGGCCTGATTTCCGCCCTCTCCTTGGGGCTCCAAGCCCAAGAGAATGGCAATTTCTGTCCAATTTGTGGGTCTCCAAATCTTCCAAACCATAACATGATGTTTTTAAATTGCTAAAACAAGGCAATTGCTTGAGGAAAAGACTGGAGGAATTAACTAGTTGCTGTTCAAAAAATTGTCAAAAGTTTAAGTATCCCAATCTGATCACCCCACTTAAGAAAACAACCAAATCCCAGCAAACGTGTGAGATTCCAAAACAATCATGAAACAATGTGCAATTTCAACTGAAAAGGTCATGAGCAAGTTATGAATTTGAAATGTTTGTCAATACCTTGCATTTTGTTTAGGAGAACAAACTTGGGAGGAGCCCAAGCAAGGTTGGATTTCCGACCTGCTTGGGGCTCCAAGCCCAAGCCAAGGGTGAATTATGCCCAGCATATAAGACATGAAATGCAAGGGGGTATTGAGTTTTCCATGGCCAAAATCAAAACAAGGTAAAAGGAAAGAAATGTGATTCAAGCACTAGGAAGAATTTTGGAGTTAATTCAAGTGCTGAGCCCAAGAGAGGTCTGAATTCCACTTATCTCCTAGGGCTCAAATTTCCAAACTAATGATGAAATCCAACTTGCAATTAAGGAACAGACTTTCCAATCTGATCATCAAACTTATGCAAACAAAAAAAATTCAACTTTCGGTAATCATTTGTATGAATTGGAGTCAATCTGATCTGACATGTGAAGAAAGAAAATCTCCAAAACTAGGCAAAGATCTAATACCATTTCAGCATGCATTTCTAAGACTCAACAAATTTTTGGGATGATTTTAATAACAAGAGCCCAAGAAGGGTCAGAAATCCGACCTCCTTGGGGATTGAAGCCCAAGAGAGGCCAAATTTCCACCAAGTATTTTGGGCTCCAAGCCCAGCACTTGGCAAATTTTGAAGGTTGATCTTGAGGTCAAGCCCAAGCAGATACAAAATTCCGCTCAAACTTTGGGACTTGAGCCCAAGGCCATCAGGATTTCCACCCAATTTCTTGGGCTCCACTTTAAGAGCTTCCAAGGATTTTGATTGCCATTACATCCAAATTTTAAGCATCAAAATCAGGTTGGCCATATTGGGAAATCAACAAGTTAGAAACAAAGCAAAATTCAAGTTTAATCACCCAAGAAAATTTGAATCAAAGCAAGGTCGGCCATGAGGAGAGTTAAACGCATTACAAATTGATCAATTTAAGGCTAGGTCAGCCTCATCAACAATAAACATGACCTGTGGGATGAATGCCTATAAAGAAGAAATCTAAGACTTCATTTCAAATCAAATGCAATCCAGTCCATATCCTAGCGAACTTATCAAAAGAGCAGAACAGATCTAAAGTAGAGCAAAAATCAGAAGTGCAAACAACATACATGACCTGCGGGATGAATGCCTATAAAGAAGAAATCCAAGACTTCATTTCAAATCAAATGCAATCCAGTCCATATCCTAGCAAACTTATCAAAAGAGCAGAACAGATCTAAAGTAGAGCAAAAATTAGAAGTGCAAACTATTAAATTAATATTTATGTACTATTAATGGTTATCTATTATCTGTTTGTAAATATCTTGTAAATATTAGAATGTTTCTAATATTTAGTTTTATGTAGTTAGAATAGAAAGTTTCCATTCTTTACGATCGTTTCCTAAGGAAACATCGTCTATTCTTTTGTATATATAGATCATTCGATCTCTGTATATATAGATCATTCGATCTCTGTGAATATATCAAGTATTTTTACCAATTACTTGCTGTAATATGGTATCAGAGCCATTTCTTTAAATTTTTTCGAAAAATTTATAATTTCTTTCGAAATTATTTGCTCAAATTTTTCGAATTATTTTCTGTTTATTCCCACATTGTGGGATCTGCTGCTGCTCACGTCTAGGGTTTGTGAGTTTGGCCAGTTTTCGGCCCTATTCAGCCACATTTTTTTCCTGCAAATTCACCATTATTTTTTGGAGGTTTTTTGCAGCAGACCGTTTTTTTTCAAAACCCAAATTTTTGGGCTCGAAAAATTTTTCTAATTACAAATTCTTGGTGGGTTTTTCGAGAGCTCAATTGGGTTGTTGTCTGATTTTTTTGGGTGCCTTGATTTTTGAGCCAGCGGATCTAGATTTCGACAACATATTCTTTCTGGGTTTTTCGAGCTCTCGTGGGTGCTTCTCCCTTTTTTTGCCTTGAAATTCGTGCCATTTCTGATATTCACATTTTTTTTGGAAAATGTGCAATGGCATCATTGACGAACATACTACTCGAGGGAAATCAGAAATTTAATGGTTGAAATTATAGCACATGGAAGCAGAGGATGCTAACCATCTTTGAATATCGCGGCAGCGATGCGGTGGTTTTGGGTACTCCTAAACGTCCAACTGCAGCTGGTCCTGATCTAGTTACATATGACCAGCATAATCGGGAGGCGGTGATGCTTCTCAAGTTATCAGCGGCTGATGATCAACTCCCTCAGATTCCATCTGTCAAAACAGCTGTCGAGATATGGGAGCACCTCAAAACTCTCCATGAGACTTCAGATAAAAGCAGAGCCTTCTTTCTCAAGAACACTCTGTTTTCTATTATCATGGATGAGCGGATATTGCTCTAGGAACACTTGAATAGGATTCAGGAAATCCGTGATCAGTTGCTTGCCATTGGACGCAAGATGGAGGAATAGGACATTGTGGTAATAACCCTCAAAAGTTTACCCAAGTCCTATGAGCATTTTATTGAGACTCTCAGCATCACTTCTACTGGTGTTGATCTAAAGTTCACAAATCTTTGCACACTTCTGCTTCAGCAAGATCAGTGGAAACAACAGTTCGGTAGCAGTTCTAGCTCCACCTCTACTAAGCAAGTCTTTGCTACTAAATCCTTTCAAAAGGATAAGGGCAAGTCTCATTCATAGCATTCTCAGCAAAAGTCCTTTGCTCCAGCATCAAAAGGCTCCAGGAAAAAGAACATTCAATGCAACTACTGCCACAAGTATGGTCACATGAAGGTTGAATGTTGGAAACATTTAGCTGCCCAAGCTAAGCAATCTCGTTTGCTGCCCAAAGCGAACAATGCAAAGCACATTGAGCAGACAGAATCTGCCTTTTACACCTTCATGGCTAAAAGACCTACAGATCATGTGATGTCGTCTGCCTGGTACATTGATTCAGGTGCCTCTCATCATTTCACCCACCGCATAGACTAGTTCACTGACTACCAACCTTTCTCAGATTCAGTTATTTTTGGTGGAGGGGAAGAGTACACTATTGTCGGCAAAGGCAACATTCAAATTCAGTCTACTGGGAGAAATCTCATTTTCCTCGATGTATACTATGTTCTAGGGATGGAATTCAATCTACTCTCAGTCAGTCAAATGTTGCAACATTCTCCACGGTTGGATATCACCTTCAGTTCACATCAGTGCACCATCACTAATAGGGATACTTAGTTTGTTGTTGCAGTTGGCCTTGAGGATCATGGTCTTTTTAGACTTGTTGATTCTGGTGATTCTCAGGACTTAGCTATGGCTGCTCGGCGGTCTTCTATCAGCTCACTTTGGCATCAGCGGTATGGGCACTTAAATGTGCATTATCTCTCTCAGCTTGCTCGAGAAGAGCTTGTTCTCAGATTGCCAGAGATTCAGACTCAGCTTGGAGTTTGTGATGCATGTCAAGCTGGGAAGCAACATCGCACACCTTTTCTTGTTGGCGATTCATGGCACGCTTCTCAGGTACTTCAGCTTGTTCATGTCAATATCTGCAGCCCTATGGCTGCTCCCTCTGTTCTTGGGTCCAGGTATTTTCTGTTGTTTGTTGATGATTTCAGTAGAAAAATGTGGGTATATTTTCTTAAAAAGAAATTGGATGTGTTTACTATATTTCAAAAGTTTAAACCTCTAGATGAAAAAGAGTCTAGGAAATCTATTATTGCTCTTAGGACAGACAATCAAGGGGAATTTTGTTCTACTGAATTCTCTAGCTTCTGTGATATTCATGGCATCAAGCGCCAGTTAACCACACCCTACACACCACAACAGAACAGTGTAGTTGAACGTTGCAACAGAACAATCCCCAAGATGGCTCGATCCATGCTTGAACACAGACATGTTCCAAAGAAGTTTTGGGCAAAAGCAGTTAACACTGTAGTCCATCTTTTGAACCGGTCACCCACCGTGACGGTCAAAGGTAAGACTCTGGAAGAGGCTTGGTCAGGTCACAAGCCCAAAATCAGTCACCTATAGGTTTTTGGCACTCTTGCCTATGTTTGGATCCCTAATGCATCACGCACCAAGTTGGATGCCAAGAGTCAGAAACTCATGCTTGCTGGATACAGTAGTCTTCACAAAGCCTACCGCCTGATCAACACTACGACATCTCGTCTCCTGTATAGTCGTGATATAGTCTTTGATGAGCAAAGAGGTCCATTCATGTATGTCTCTCCTATTCTTGATCTAGCAGATCAGCCTCTAAAGGCTCATGATTTGGGAGTACGACTTCCATTAGGTCCACCTGATGGGAGGGCTCTAGCAGCTCCTGCAGCTCCAGTTATACCAGTGATTCCTGTACAAAAACCTCCAGCTTCTCCTGCAGGATCACCTAGATTTGTAGATGCTTCACCTGAGTTTGATCCAAATTCTTCTGATGAGGAACTTGATCGTCGCGCATCTCCTGATGCTAATGTTGGTCCTTCTCCTCTCCGGCCTAAATGGTGGGTTAAAACACTTGCAGATCTTCAAGATCATGAGCTCATCGATGGGAGAACTGCTCGAAAAAAGAGCAAACCTACAAAATCAGTCAACTTTGCTCTCATGGCCAACATTCACAGTGTGTTTGAACCACAAACATACTCAGTGGCTAAAGGGATTCCAAAGTGGGAATAGGCAATGCAATCTGAACACCAGAGCTTGCTAAAGAATAACACCTGGGTCCTTTCTAATCTTCCCCCAGGGAAGAAACCCATTGGCTACAAATGGGTCTATAAAATCAAATACAAGTCTGATGGTACTTTGGATAAGGACAAGGCTCGTTTAGTTGTGAAGAGCTTTTCTCAGCGTAAGGGCATTGATTATGAGGAGACCTTTGCTCCTACAGCAAAGATGAGCACTATCAGATTAGTCCTAGCCATAGCAGCACAGTTTGGCTAGAAGGTCCATCAGATGGATGTCAAGAGTGCTTTCCTGAATGGTGACCTACAGGAAGAGGTCTACATAACGCAACCTCCTGGTTTCAAGGTTGCTGGTAAAGAACACCAGGTTCTCAGACTAGTGAAAGCTCTCTATGGTTTGAAGCAGGCCCCTTGGACATGGTACATGAAAATTGATAAGTACCTCAATAATCAAGGCTTCCAGAGGAGTTCATCAGACTCAAATTTGTACATCAAGACTACTGACAGTGACATCATCCTTCTGGTTATTTATGTGGATGATCTGATCATCACTGGCAGTTCGGCATATTTGATTCAGGAAATCAAACAGAGTTTATGCCAGTCTTTTGACATGACTGACCTTGGGCTCATGCATTATTGCCTAGGTATTGAGGTTTGGCAACAATCTACTGGTATATTCATTTCTCAGTCCAAATATGCTAAAGCTCTGTTGGACAAATTTCATATGCAGGATTGCAAACCTGCATCTACACCCATGGAGAAAGGTCTGAAGTTATCAGCCAACTCTGATTCTCCTCCAGTTGATGATACTACATGCAAGCATCTAGTAGGCAGCCTCATCTACCTCTCTGCTACTAGACCTGATATCAGCTTCGCAGTCAGCTACATCTCACGCTTTATGACAGCTCCTAAGGCTAATCATTGGATGGCAGCAAAGCGTGTGCTTCGTTATGTGAAGGGTGTTGAATTCTGGTAGCAGTAGCAGCGATAGAGACTTATCTCTTATCATATGTATATGTATATGTATTACTCTTATGTCATCGCATCTACCTTTACGACTTCAACCGTTGTTGGAGGTTGAACTCGGTTATAACTAGCAACGACTTGCGATTTGATGTATGTCTCCACGTTGGCTAATAACTGTTGCATGAGTCATTGTTTCCACCATGTTTTGATTCCCACCTCACTCTCTTGGCAGACATTCCTCAGCGCGGACGTTTTCCTCCTTTGGTAAGCTCACCATGGTAACGCTTCACCTTGCCGGGTGTAACGCCAGGCAAGGTGAAGCGTTACCACACCTGGCGTTTGTCTTCCTTCCATCTTCTCTCTCGCATTCGGCATTGATTCATTCAGTTGCATTGCCGTGAAGTGTATAACCGAGACGAGTAAGATAGAGAGATACAAGCTTTGGACGTTCCTGTGACATGCGATTTTTCAGATTGTCATCTCCGTGTGAACATTACACAAGCATCTTGGACGTCTAGTCTTTGTATGTGCTAAGTCATCACATCTGCACTTCTCTTCCTGTGCACTCTCACGGCACCTGAACGTTTTGACAGTCATTCTATATGTGAGCTCTCGCATGTGTGAGCCAACTCTTCTTTATGCTCACGGACTGCACTTGCTTTGCCCTGCGAACTCCATCTGTTCATAGCTCGATCGCGGTGTTCTTCATCTCCGTGTGGATGCTCATTAAGTGAGCTCATCCTTCTCTTACATGTTCGATCTGTGACTTGTATCCACTTGTGTGGGCTATCTCTGTGAATCATTTTCTGTAGTTGTTTACTTTTCTCACAGGATTTATCATGTACTGCATTTTATGATTTGCATATTAATAAAGGAGTACCATTTTCGCGGGCTGAGTTGTTTCCCTCTGCCAAGAGGGTTTTTCCCAAGGTAATCGGACTGTGTTTTGTGGATTCTGTTTTGTGCATCTTTCTGGTTCAGATTTTAACATGGTATCAAAGCGGGTTTAGGCATTTTGATCCAGAATTAGAAAGACCTGATATCCTCTTCTACATTTCTTCTTGCCTCGCCATCATGGTCAACAGTTTAAAGGTCGAGGATAGACTTGACGGTTCTTCCAACTTCTCTTCCTGGAAGTTTAGGATCCTAATCGCTCTAGAGGAAAATGATCTTGCATACATAAATTCTGATCCGGAAGAACCTGTCGATGATGCTGAGAAAGCACTTTGGAAAAAGAACAGAATTATGGCAAAGAAAATTCTTATTGATTCTGTGAAGGATCATCTTGGCCCCATTATTTCCAACCTGTCTACAACGAATGTGATGTTTCAAACTTTGAAAGATCTTTATGAAAATCTCAGAACTCAGGGACCAGAACTATATCCTACTTCATGAAAATCTCAGAACTCAGGGACCAGCTTAGCACTATTGGCGACTCCATTCCTGACAAAGACCTGGTTATGCTTGCTATGAATGGTCTCCCTCACTCTTGGGAATCGTTTATTCAAGGCATCAGTGGATGTGACAATCTTCCTAAATTTGACAAACTGAGAGCTGATTGCATTCAAGAGGAATGCAGACTTGAGGCTAGAGGTAATAGATGCAAAAGTCATCATGAAGATGATCAAGTGTTGGCAGCCCACACCTCTAAAGGAAAAGGAAGGAAACCATACTTCAAGCGATCTAGGAATAACAACTCTCATCCAGATTCTTCTCACAAAGAAAGAAGGTTGATATCTCTAAAGTTCAATGCTTCAGATGCGACAAATTCGGCCACTATGCTAGGCATTGCACCTTAAGGCTGAAGCCTCAAGTCTCTACTGCACGTGTTGATGACTCTTCTCCCAAGAGAGAATCATGTGATGAACCTGAGGGTTTTAGTTTCATCTCTACCTTATCCAGCAACATTCCTACCAACTGTGACACCTGGTTGATTGATAGCGGAGCTTCACGCCACATCACAAGTTACCGTGATCACCTTTTCAATCTCAGTGAAAAGGTTTCACACCTTCAAGTGATCATTGGAGACGATGCTAGTTATTCAGTGAAAGGGGCTGGCTCTACTTCTTTCCAACTTGATTCAAGCATTCCTCTGCACCTAAGTGATGTTCTATTTGTTCCTGGCATTAAGAGAAACTTGATTTCTATTTCAGCTCTTGAAGGTAAAGGATATCATGTGTCCTTCATTGATGGTTAGGTCCTGGCTTGGAAGAAGAACTCTAACTTCACTTCAACTCGTGAGATAGGAGTTCGTCATGGCAGCCTCTACAGACTTTCAGCCCGGCCTATTCAAGCTCTTTCTCTTTGTTCCTCAAATCCAAACATTCTTTGGCACAAGAGATTTGGACACTTAAATTTCAGAACATTGGCAACCATGGAAAAGGCTATCATTGGTCTTCCCAAGCTGAAGGAGCATGAAGGTATTTGCAAAGGATGTGCTCTAGGTAAGAATACTAAAAGCACTTTTCATAGCAGTGAATCTAGAGCTAAAAGCATTTTAGATTTAATTCATTCAGATTTATGTGGCCCCATGTTTGTTGCATCCCTTAGCGGTTTTTGGTATTATATTACTTTCATTGATGATTTTTCTTGGAAGTGTTGGATCTACTTTCTTAAGTCAAAAGAATCAGATTAGGTGTTGTCTCGTTTCAAAAGTTTCGAGGCCCTAGTTGAAAATTCCACTGAGAAAAGGATCGAGACCTTGAGATCTGATAATGGTGGGGAGTTTGTATCCGGAGTCTTTCATAGTTTTTGTTCTAATGCTGGGATTAAGAGGGAGCTTTGCGTTCCCTACAACCCTCAACAAAATGGTGTGGCAAAAAGGAAGAACAGGACCATTGTTGAGGCAGCGAAAGCAATGATTCATGATCAGAATATTCCCATGTTCTTGTGGGCTGAAGCTTGCAGTACAACTGTCTTTATTCAGAATTGCAGCCCACATCAGATTCTTGGTAACATGTCCCCTGAACAGGCATTCTCAGGATCAAAACCAGATGTTAGTTTCTTCAAAATTTTTGGCTGCCCTGTAGTGATTCACATTCCAAAAGAGAAAAGGTCTAACTTGGAACCTTCAGGCAAGAAAGGATTCTTTGTTGGCTACAGTGACTCTTCTAAAGCTTTCAAAATTTATGTACCTGGTCAAAGGCAGATTGAAATCAGCAGAGATGTCATCTTTGATGAAGACACAGCTTGTGATCCTCCCAAGGAATCTAAAGTTGTAGTTAATGAGGAAGATCTTGAACTCCCTCAAAATTTCACCATGGCTAATCCAAACTCTCCTTCAAAAGTTGAGAGGGAGTGTGAAGATCTTGTTGACCCTGCTCCTCTTGCTACGCCTATTGATCCCACAGGTCCCCACTCTTCTTCCACCAATAAAAAGGGACCTCTATGGGCTAGAAATATTGTGGAAGAAGCTACACCTTTTGCAGCTCCTCGAGGGACTTTCAGAGAAAGCAAACGACCTCACAAGTTTGCTGGTTATCTTGAGTTGATGAGTCACATTATTTCTTCTGAACCTTCCAATGTTGAGAAGGCCTCCAAACATCAAGTGTGGAGAGATGCTATGGTGGAGGAATACAAGTCCATAATTCAAAATGATGTGTGGGACATTGTCCCTAGGCCTCAAGACAAATCAGTTGTCTCATCTAAGTGGTTGTTCAAAATTAAATATGTAGCTGATGGGAGCATAGACAAATACAAGACACGATTTGTGGCTAGAGGCTTTTCCCAAAAGGAAGGTGTTGACTATGATGAGACATTTGCACCAGTGGCTCGATACACCTCCATCAGAACCATCATTGTCATAGCTGCAATTAAAGGCTGGAAACTTCATCAGATGGATGTGAAGACAGCATTTATAAATGGAGTTATTGAAGAGGAAGTCTACTTGGAACAGCCAAAAGGATTCATCATCCATGACAGGGCCTCTCATGTGTGTAAATTGAAAAGAGCCTTGTATGGACTCAAACAAGCATCACGTGCTTGGTATGAGAGAATAGATAAATATCTTTTGGGTTTAGGCTTTCAAAAGAATGTTGCTGATCCTAACTTATACTTAAAGCTTCAGGATGATGAAATTCTGATTTTGGTTCTATATGTAGATGATTTGTTTCTCACAGGCAGTGATAGTCTTATCATCATGTGTAAGAGGGAGCTGACTCCAGAATTTGAAATGAAAGATCTTGGCATGCTACACTATTTCCTTGGCCTTGAAGTATGGCAGAACTCAGATGGCATCATCCTAAGTCAAGGGAAATATGCTATTGATATCCTAAAAAAGTTTGGTATGTTGGACTGTAAATCCATGGCAACTCCTATGGAAGTGAATCTGAAGAGGCTTCATGATGATTCAATTAATTCAGATTTGGTTGATCCTTTCATGTAGAGTCAACTCATTGGCTCTTTAATGTACTTGGTCAACACAAGACCTGACATATGCTTCGCTGTCAATACATTAAGTCAATTTATGTCTGAGCCAAGACACCTTCATCATATGGCAGCCAAACATGTATTGAGATATGTTCGTGGCACAATTGGATATGGACTCAAGTATTCTTCTTGCACCAAGCTGAAGTTACAGGGATTCTCTGATTCGGATTGGGCAGGTTGTGTGTCTGATAGGAAGAGCACTTCAGGGAGTTGTTTCAATCTTGGTTCTGCTGTGATTTCCTGGAGCAGCAAGAAACAATCTTGTGTAGCTCAAAGCACAGCTGAGGCAGAATATGTGGCAGCATGTATGGCTGTCAAAGAAGTCGTGTGGCTTCGCAAATTGCTTGGAGGATTGTTTGGACAGCCTCTTGAGCCTTTTGTTATCATGTGTGATAACCAAAGCTACATAAAGCTTTCAGTCAATCCAGTGTTCCATGACAAGTCCAAACATGTGGAGATCAAGTTTCACTACTTGAAAGACATGGTACAAAGAAAGGTAGTTGAGCTGAATTGCATTCCTACTGAAGAACAAACTACAAACATCCTCACCAAGCCACTTCCAAGGGTGAAGTTTTGTTACTTTCGAGAACAACTTGGTTTAGTGGAAAATGAAGCTCTTGCTGAGAAGGCACCTCAAGCGGAGTGCTCCATTTCTTATATGCATTCTTCTCTGGGAGAAGTTTGAGGTGAAAGCCCTTGACCCACCCTCTGCGTGTAGGCAAGGTGGTTAATGCATTCTTCTCTGGGAGAAGTTTGAGGTGAAAGCCCTTGATCCACCCTCTACGAGTAGGCATGATGGAATCACCCTCTGCGTGTAGGCAAGGTGATAATAAATTCTTCTCAGGGAGAAGTTTGAGGTGAAAGTCCTTGACCCACCCTCTAGATGCAGCCATGGTGGGAGACACCTATATGGGGTCTAAATTTTGTTTTTGATCCTTGAATAATCATGTTGAGCATTTTGCTGTGATTTTGTGCTTTAACGTATGTTTTGTCATTATCTTTCTTTCATCCTCTAGGATGAGCTACGGTGAAGTTCCTTAGTTAATGATAACTAATTTTCAATGTTCATTGAGACTATCTACTGATATTGTTTACTTGCAGTTGAGTGCGTTTGTTCAGGTAAACTTATCCGAAAGTCTCTCTCTTGCCAAGAGGGAGTGTTGAATTTTGGTAGCAGTAGCAGCGACAGAGACTTATCTCTTATCATGTGTATATGTATTTGTATTACTCTTATGTCATCACATCTACCTTTACGACTTCAACCGTTGCTGGAGGTTGAACTCAGTTATAACTGGCAACGACTTGTGATTTGATGTATGTCTCCACGCTGGCTGATAACTGTTGCGTGAGTCATTGTTTCCACCATATTTTGATTCCCGCCTCACTCTCCTGGCAGACATTCCTCAGCGCGGACGTTTTCCTCCTTTGGTAACGCTCACCATGGTAACGCTTCACCTTGCCGGGTGTAACGCCAGGCAAGGTGAAGCGTCACCACACCTGGCATTTGTCTTCCTTCCATCTTCTCTCTCGCATTCGGCATTGATTCATTCAGTTGCATTGCCGTGAAGTGTATAACCGAGACGAGTAAGATAGAGAGATACAAGTTTTGGACGTTCTTGTGACATGCGATTTTTCAGATTGTCATCTCCGTGTGAACATTACGCAAGCATCTTGGACGTCTGGTCTTTGTATGTGCTAAGTCGTCACATCTGCACTTCTCTTCCTGTGCACTCTCATGGCACCTGAAGGTTTTGACAGTCATTCTATATGTGAGCTCTCGCATGTGTGAGCCAACTCTTCTTTATGCTCACGGACTGCACTTGCTTTGCCCTGCGAACTCCATCAGTTCATAGCTCGATCACGGTGTTCTTCATCACCGTGTGGATGCTCATTAAGTGAGCTCATCCTTCTCTTACATGTTCGATCTGTGACTTGTATCCACTCATGTGGGCTATCTCTGTGAATCACTTTCTGTAATTGTTTACTTTTCTCATAGGATTTATCATGTACTGCATTTTATGATTTACATATTAATAAAGGAGTACCATTTTCACAGGCTAGGTTGTTTCCCTCTGCCAAGAGGGTTTTTCCCAGGGTAATCGGTCTGTGTTTTGTGGATTCTGTTTTGTGCATCTTTCTGGTTCAAATTTTAACAAAGGGCACTACTGATTATGGAATTCTCTACTCTTAGAGTCCTAATCCTAGACTCAGTGGATTCACAGATTCAAATTGGGCAGGCTCTGTTGATGATAAAAAGTCAACCTCTGGATATGTGTTTAGTTTGGGATCTAGTGTCGTCACATGGACCAGTAAGAAGCAGCAAGCAGTCTCTCTCTCCTCTACAAAGGCCGAATACAGAGGGACAGTTAAGGCAGGTTGTGAAGCTGTTTGGCTTCGTCGGATGGTTGGGGATATGCAGATGTCACCAGCAGGCCCGAACACTTTGTTTGTTGATAACGAAGGCGTTATCAATTTAGCTCGGAATCCAGTCTTCCATGAAAGAACCAAGAATGTAGATGTTCACTGTCATTACATTCGGCAATTGGTTGAAGACGGGACAATACATTTGCAGTATGTTCCTACAACGGATCAGACTGCGGACATTCTCATCAAGCCTCTTGGTCCAGAGAAGTTTTCCAAATTCCGAGGACAGCTTGGTGTAGTGGATAGATTAACCATTAAGGGAGGGTATTAAATTAATATTTATATACTATTAATGGTTATCTATTATCTGTTTGTAAATATCTTGTAAATATTAGAATGTTTCTAATATTTAGTTTTCTTTAGTTAGAATAGAAAGTTTCTATTCTTTACGATCGTTTCCTAAGGAAACATCGTCTATTCTTTTGTATATATAGATCATTCGATCTCTGTGAATATATCAAATATTTTTACCAATTAATTGTAATACAAACAACATATAAGCCAAATTGCAACCAGATGCAATTCGGGCTCAAGCGGATCAAGATGATTTCCAACAATAAGGGTGATCTAAATTTGACTTCAAAGTGGGATAAGATCAGGTACAAGGAAGACCTAGTAGGGTGCAAAAATCAGTAAAAAGATAAAAATCAAAACATTTATTAGCATCCAATCAAGTTGATCTTGCTGGAGATGGAAAGATTAAAGGCATAAATTTCCAGAATTTAGATAAGGCTCCAAAGTTAGAAATCCAAATCAGAAATAAAATACAATTCAAGAGGCTAAGCATCAGGATTGAGAAAGCAAAATCTGAATGAGGAAGATGCATTCCCAGATTACTGGTGAACATTTTAAGAGGGTTTCTGAAGTCTAATGCTCAAGATTGTTAAGAACAACATCAGATAATTCCGAGATTTCAAAGTTCCAAAACATAAAACCAAGTCTTTCAAATGCAAAGTCCATGATCCCAATCAATGAGAATTTTTCATCATGAAATATTTTAAATCTTTAACATTTGCATTCCCCTTTTTGTTCATAGCTTTGATTCAAGGTTTTTCTCTCTTTTCAGGTGTGATGAAAGGAGATGGCATGGAACTGGACATTTCATGTGCAAGGGTGATGTTCAAGGTTGAGCACTTCATGATTCCAACACCACGGTCAACATGAGAGCATAAACAAGACATTTGCAAGTCACTCATCAAGCTGGCAAAGAGGTTTAAGATTGGAAATCAAGATGACAAATGGAGGTGGAAATGCAATAACTTCAATGATGTAGAGGAAAGGATTGAGATGCTATGACCAATGTTGTATATCCAAATTTGTTTGAAACCTCAACCAAGGGTGATGATCGAATTGCAAATATACACGTCTCAGGGAATAAGGAAAGCTAGGATGCAAATCAAGTTCAAAGTCATGGAGAAAGATCAAGGCCAAGTGATCTATTTCAAGAACATGTCAATAAGAAAATTTCTAAAACAAGGAGGATAAAGAAGTGGAATTGAAACAAAAGCTACAGGACAAACATGCTGAGGCAGTGCCCACTCATCTTCAACCAATCAAAGGATTCTTACACCACATGTCCAAGATCATTCAATCAAGTTGTTCCAAGTGTACATGTGGATTGCATTTAATGTTTTACCGCAATGAATTTCCTCATTGGTCCATCCTCAAATGGATATGTATTCAAAAGCAATGTAATTTTCTCATTGGCCCACAAATTGGTGCATATTTAATGCTTATAAGCGGTAATTACATCAGAGTTGTGTTGGAATAATCTGGGCCATTGATCTTGAATCAATCTGAGCCATTCATTGTACTTCAAGCCTCTATATAAGACTTGCTCAAATCATTTGTAAGCAGAGGCTTGAAGAAATTGTTGCCAGAATTATTTCTAATTCATTGTTGTTTTCATGGTGAATACTTGTGAAGTTTTGGAGTGTTGCATGGTTTCTACATTTCTCACTTTAGTTAAATGTTGTTAAGTTGAATAGAAGTTAAAAGATGTTTAAGTTAAAATGGATAATAAAAGATATTGTTGTTGTTGAATCATGGTCAAACTTGTGTTCATACCTTCTAGTACTTGTTAAGTGCAAGTAAAAGTTTGAGGTATCACCTGAGCCTTGCATTGAGGACACTCAAGAGTATGAGGTAAAAATTGAAAATTCAGGTTGCTCAGAGTCTGATTTTCTATCAGCAGTCAAAGAAAGGTGTGAGGAAAATGACTCTACTCACTGTTATGATGTTAATCCTTTGATTAAGCATGGTGTTGACACTCAAGATTTGAGAGACAAACATGAGGCATTTGTTGTAGACCCAAGCCACAAGAGGTCTAAGTTTGTATATTTTAGCATGGAAGTTGTAAATAAGTTTTCAATAATATTGCAAGAGATGATATGACTATGATTTCTAATGAGCTTCAGCAATAATTAACTCCAAATATATATATGTAACACCAAGCTATATTCAGTAATGAAACCCAAAAAATCTGAAACACCATTCAGTCTTATATTGACTTGTAAACATAACATTACAACATCTTTAATACAAAGATTGCATACCCATGCAAGCTCTAAGCTCACCAGGCACTGTCCATGAATAATCTACTCAGCTTCAATCGATCTTCTCATCACATACATGTCAGTCTATGGAAAATAAGGCCACAAACTCTTCGAACAGAAGATGCACCCCCTTGTTGCCCTCCGAATCAGTGTTACTCAGCCATGTAAAGTCTAAACAGGTTCAAACGGAAGCTTATAAGTCTCTGGCAATACAGACCCAGCAATGAATAACCTAGAAATGTGTGGCAGCACTTAAAATGCAGACTCTTAACGTCCCCACAACGTCCAAGCTGTAAGTATGTATTTGAACCATTAAATCTCCTTCAATCTTCAGGTCCCTATAGTGAATAGCAGCGTCCATACATGGCCATCAATTAAGGAATAATATTAAGCTTCAATCTAATGTGTCTAGGTTAGCAATAACCATACGGCTGGAAATGTCTATGACAGTGAAATGTGCCTCCAAAACTCTTCCACAACACTACTCACTAATTCTGATATGTAATTCAAAGCTTCCAAATAGTAAATAAGAAACACTTGGTGTATGATTTATTACCTGAATGCAAACACCGGCTGAATCCCCAGACTATATCTTTCAACAGCATAGAGATTGTTGTTCATAAGGGATTTCGTCCTCAAACCCTTGAAATGAACTCTCCAAAGAGCTCACAATGTCTCCAAATTCTCCAACCAAAAAACATGCTAAATGAACTCCAGAAGTTTGCTTTTATAATATTCTCAAGAGGTTCCACTCTCTTCATCAATCCATGTGGGATTAAATAGATCACCTTTTTGGTCTCTCAAATATTAAAGGCCTCAATCTTTTAAAAAATATTAATTTTCTCCTCTTACTTAGGATGTCAAATGGCCCCTTTTTAAAAACAACGTTATGTTACTAGGCCAGGGGTACAAGTTGCTTAAGTCATAAAATGACAATATAATAGACTTAAGTAACTAAAAATCAAAATATCTCTTTTAACACAATTAAATTTCACCCAACGGTCAAGAATGACATATTTCTCTGCTAGAAGATAGACAACAGCCCAACTGCTAAAAAAAGACACTTGCTTAAAATAGCAAGTGCTGAAAATAGTGTGTCCAAACACCAAACTGGCCCAATTTGAGATACACTAAAACTTACTATAAATACTAAGTGCTAAAAATGGTCACTATTAAAAATAGAAAGTCTTAAACCAATTGTCTAAAATCACTCCAGAAGGTGTCATTCGTCTCCACTAATCCATCTAAACTCACTGATGCATAAAAAAAAACCCAAAAGCCAACACCAACTGCACTATGAGAGAACCTTGAAAATGCAGACATTACAATCTGCCCTTCCTCAAGATTGCTTGTCCTCAAGCAATGCCAATGCAATTTACAATCAACTGATTGACCCATACTGAAACCAAGAATGATCCCAAGGTCCCAAATCAACTTAGGAACTACAGCGTCATCTGCTGCAGGCATTGTTTTGCAAGGTACCCAAACAAGATACATCCTGCCAATCTCCAGCAAAAAGAGCAATCAAGCACTACATAAACTCGGGCATATCCTCAGGAAACTCCTCTTTGAAAGCATCAAACTGAAAATCCATAGGAGTGAATTATGGGATGTCAACATAGGTTGTCACATTCCTATCAACTGTTGAGCTGCTAACCAAAGTGGCTTCCGGAGCTAGTAAACTATATTACGTAGATGAGCGATCGGTTGCAGGCCCATAGAATTTTAGGACAACTACTATGGAAGGCAGAGAGCATCGAAGTTCTAAATCAAACTCAGAACATAACCACCAAGATGACACTGCGCTACTTTGATAATAACTAATAAACCAACATACTCAAACTGCAGTCTCCTCTCCTGGAACCACATAAAGAAAACATCAAAACCAAAACTAAAATCCCTGAGAGAAGGTAACTTCGAAAAAACCAAATCAACAAATTCACTGCCAATCATGTTCTTGGGCAATAGAAAGAACATTGTACTCAACCATATAACATAAACCCCAGCATCACTCCACATGACATTACGAAAATGAGGATCAATCTCTGTTACAACTTTGCAATCTGTCAACCAAGGAATGTCTCTACAATCGCCACCCGAAAACATACCATGGACTCTTAGTTTCCAAGTGTCAAGGGGAGGGCCTCGAATAAGCTGGCTAACCCATCTCACTGCAATCAACCAATCATCATCTTAAAGATTGCCAATGAACACCCCAAAAAGACTACAGTGTTCCAAACTCTCCCAGAGATAGTGGTGAATAACTAAACTATGCCCAATGAATCTTTGAAGGCTGCAAGTGCTCAAAACCAAACTGCCCCAAGACGAAGGTCGCCATAAACAGTGTGAGAAAACTAAGACAGTAGCTAACAATCAAAAATCTCACTGAATACCTAGGAGTCATGAGCATGGGAGTAGCTGAAAAGCCATCTCCAATGAGCAAATCTCCTCTACCATCAATCCTCAACCATGTCCTAATCATCTGTTGGACTAGAAATGCATACGAACTCATCTACATGCCAAAAACCATAGTCATATAGATGCTGATTAGAAAGTGAACTGCGGAACCAACACTAAAAATTTTGCCCACGACTCCAATCTTGTGACCAAACCTCATCACTAGAAAATGCACCTGGGTCCCAAATCCTATAATCAATTCCATTCTCATCACCTGAAGACTCATCTCATACTCAGTTTCACCTCTTTGTAACCCAGCATAACCACCAACCGTAAAATGCAAACTGAAAATCCTGCAAGCTACAAATCCTCATTCCAAAGGAAAGTGCATCTCATACCATGATGAAGTATAACTCTCTTTATACCAATCATTCAGTCTCTTCTTGTTTGTCTTCATAAACATATTCAACTAATCAATTTGTGGGCCGAAGGAGAAATGTTATGCACTCCTCACAATGCAATCAATTTGATAAGTACCACCTTTTTGTGAAAACCAGCGCTCACATCTATTGGACTCATATTCATCATGTTTTCACTACTCTACTCTACCAAAACTACAATCTGGAAGCCTGTTATCACATAAAAACAAGCTTGCAAACTTGCTGCAACAAATGGTATCAGCATTATTAAAACTGAAATTTTGATTTTTAACCTCTTCCGTTGATTTTTAACCTCTTCTGGAATGCATTTCCTATCATCCGCTGGTAAAAACTTGTCAACATTCCCTTCCCAAATTCAAAAATGACTATATTTAGCACTCACCATCGTGCCATCCACTCCTAACTTCACTAAAAAAACTATTGAGGGAAATGTATTCATACTTAAAGCTTCATACATAGTGATGAAATCTTGAGACAAGCGATGCTTCCTACCAAGATTCCTTGCATAGAGCATATCAATGCCCTTATGTTCATCAAAACCAATCAGTGTACTGCTGTTTAAACTTATGTAGTCCTCATTGTCTTTGTCTTGTTTGAGAATCTCCTCATGCCCAACTTCTTCTAACATTGGAAGATCATTAATCATTGTTGTCCCATGACTAAGAGTACACTGAAATCTACCTTTAGAATCTGTCATAGAAACTATTTCACTGATGCAAATTGAATCATTCATGAATGTGATTCCTTGCTGGTCCTTCTGCTCTTCATTGTCATCATTTAAAAAACAAAAGTTGAAAACATTGTGCATTGTTTCATCCCTTCCAAGAGCATTGATCCCTTCAATGAATTTGCATGATCTCCATGCTCTTGGAATTAACTTATTTTAAAGTGGTTGCAACTGAAGTCTGATTTTCTGCTCTGTATAATTTATAATGGGTCAAGCTCAATTATAAACAAACTTCATCCACCTCCTCCTTATCTTCTGCAAACTTCCTTGCAATATCCCTATCTTTAAGCAATTTCGGATAATCTGATTTCATCTTTTCTAGTGCTTTTCTGATTGTGTGAAGGTGTGTACTATTCATTCCACTTGGCATTCCTTTTTCCATTTCCTCAATTTGGATTTTCCAAATGAGTTCTCCAATAAGATTGTGAGTGTTATCTTAGCTTGTTAATACTTGCAAAACTTAATCTTTTGAAACCACAAACACTCCTTCAAATTTTGCATATCTAAAGGTCTCTAATCAAGTTCACCAAGGACAATGGGGCAGCCACTCAATAAATTTTCAGATTTACTATCATCTGCAGGAGCAATGTCATCATCAATATTAGTTGAACCACTAGTTGTTACCATGCAATCCTCTAGACAGGGTGGCCGAACATCATTAAATACCGTCTCCTCAAAAGAATACTCTTCATTGGTCTTATCAATGCTGATTTCTAGTTCACCAATAAAGAGCTTGGTGTACCCTTCACCTATGACAAGCGATTTTTCCTCTTTTGCTAAATCAAATTCTAAGATATCATGAACATCAATGTATTCATTAGAAGCACAAGAAGAATCAAAAGCATCTTCTTCTTCCCTAGACTTCGTTGTGTCCTTTAGATGAGACCTAACTGTGTTAGATTTGTTTTCTTTGCTGGTCCAAATTCCCTTTACTAACTTATCTTCAAATTTTTCAACAAGGTTCTCATCTTTTGTGAGACGTAAGGCATCAACTTCATTTTTAGATCTTTCATTCTGATGGGTAGTATTATACTCACCTGTGTTGGTAGAAATACATGGAGGGTCAACTTCATCCTCAGCCTCCTTGTCTGTATGATCATTCTGAATAAAACTTATATTGGACTCGTGTATTTCTTCTTGAAATGAAGGCAAGAGAATCCTGGAAGTAGATAGGAGATCTTCCAATACCTTTTCACCTATGCATTGGTGATTAGGCTTCCAATCCTTTTTATAGGAGAACCACAAATTTTGCCTCCTCAATTCACCCTGTTGGCTTTCTGAATTTTGTCATTGAAGAAATCCTTTTTATTTGTTTTTAATTTCTATATAAATATGGATTTTAACCGTCTCGGAGGCTCGCGAAGGTACTGAATATCTTCTAGCATCTCCTCATAAATCGTCATCTTTCTTGCTGAAGCAACCCAACTTTCAATTGCAACTCCTCAAATTCAATTCTAAAAATGATTTCTTCAATGTTAACCCTTCAAGTTGGCAGGACGCACTGCTCTAATACCACTGTAATGGGCAGTCCTGATACACACAATATTTTTGCTTGCATTTTCAATAATATTGTAAGAGATGATATGACTATGATTTCTAATAAACTACAGCAATAAGTAACTCCAAATATATATATGTAACACCAAACTATATTCAGGAATGAAACCCAAAAAAACAGAAATACCACTCAGTCTTATATTGACTTGTAAACATAACATTACAGCTTTAATACCAAGATTACCTACTCGTGCAAGCTCTAAGCTCACCAGTTGTTCATGAATAATCTACTCAGCTTCAATCAATATTCTCAGCATGTACATGTCGGTCAATGGAGAATGAGACCACAAACTCTTTGAGCAGCAGATGCACCCCTTGTTGCCTTCTGAATCAGTATTACTCAGCCATGTAAAGTATAAATAGGTTCAGACGGCAACTTATAAGTCTCTGGCAATACAGACCCAGCAATGAATACCTAGCAATGTGTGGCAGCACTTAAAATGTAGACTCTCAACATCCCCACAACTTCCGAGCTGTAAGTATGTATTCAAACCCTTAAATCTCCTTCAATGTACAGGTCCCTATACTGAACAGCAATGTCCATACATGGTCATCAATTAAGGAATAATATTAAGCTTCAATCTGATGTGTCTGGGCCAGCAATAACCATACGGCTGGAAATGTCTACTCACCAATTTTGATATGTAATTCGAAGCTCTCAAAAATAAATAGGAAACCCTTGGTGTATGATTTATTACCTGAAGGCAAACACCAGCTCAATCCCTAGGCTGTATTCTTTCAACAGCGTAGAGATTGTTGTCACGAGGGATTTCGTCTTCACAAACCCTTGAAACAAACTCTCCAAATAGCTCACAATGTCTCCGAATTCTCCAACCAAAAAACATGTCAAATGAACTCCACAAATTTGTTTTTATAACATTCTCAAGAGGTTCTACTATCTTCACCAATCCATGTGGGATTAAATAAATCCCCTTTTTGGTCTCTCAAATATTAAAGGTCTTGTTCTTTTAAAAACTATTAATTTTCTCCTCTTATTGAGGATGTCAAATGGCCCCTTTTTAAAAACAACGTTGTGTTACTAGGCCAAGGGGTACAAGTCGCTTAAGAGATAAAGTGACAATATAATAAACTTAAGTAACTAAAAATCAAAATATATCTCTTTTAACACAATTAAACTTCACCCAACGTCCAAGAATGACATATTTCACTGTTAGGAAGATAGAGGTCGGTCCAACTGCTAGAAATAGACCCTTACTACAAATAGTGTGTCCAAACACCAAACTGGCCCAATCTAAGAGAAACTAAAATTTACTATAAATAGTAAGTTTTAAAAATGGCCACTGCTACAAATATAAAGTCTCAAACTAGTTGTCTGAAATCACTCTAGAAGGCATCGTTTGTCTCCATTAATCCATTTGAACTCACTAGTGCATCAGAAAACCCCCAAAAGCCAACACCTACTGCACTACAAGAGAACTGTGAAAATAGGGACATTACAAGAAGACACAGAGTATGTGTGAAGGGTGGTTACAAAGAGCTAGGTAGGCAAAGATGCTTGCTGCCCAAGCAAGACAGCAGTTACAAGAGTTCAAGGGAAGTTGCAATAAGCTTGATAATGCATATAAAGCTCATGACTTTCCTCTTTTAGAGAGCCCTTTGAAGGCTCAAAACAATGATGTTATTAAATACACACTTGATGGATCAGCCACAAGTGTTATATCCAATTTTGTGGAAGGGAACATTATTGTTTTCAAATTGGTTAGTCATGCATCATCTACAATGGAAGGTCAATTGTTAAGATCGTATGAAGCATTTTGTCTTAAAAAATGGATTTTGAAAACTAAGAGATTGCTTACTAAAAAGATTTTGCATTTTGATAATGTTTGGTTTGTTTTGCATACTACACCTTGGGTTTGGTCAACAATGGAAAACATATCAGTTATGGAGGTGATGAAATGGATTAGAAGATGGGACAGCAATCTTTTGACGACACATGAGCATGAATCCAGCTAGATCGTGGTGACAGGAAATGTAGCATGGTTGACATTCATGAGAGGATAGATAAAAATGAGGTAATGGTAAAGACTTCTGCTTGCCAACAATCTGATTTTATAACAGTAGTTGGAAAGAACATGAATCAATTTGCATGTTGATCCCTCTCTTATAATGTTACAAGTTTGGGCTTCCAAGAGTATGCAAGTGTGCTCTTGCATTGAAGATTTCCAAGGTAATGAAAGAAAAGCTGCAGTCAGTAAGAAATCTCTTAAGGACAGCAGCATTATACTCTTTCATTTACATGAATTTGCAAACCCTTTTCATGGAGAAACTAGTAAAGATGAGCCTTCAAATGATGGCATGCAAAATGCATATGTTGGGCATGGGTATTATGATGATGCATCCTCCAAGAGGACTGAATTTGTTCACTTTGGAACAACAGCACTAAATCAGTCCCAAGTAATGGTTGAGGGTTGGATTTAGAAGGCAAAGGAAGCTAATTAGATAGCCCAACAAGCCAAGATTCCCCAGCAACAAATTCGGGATACACACCACTCCTTAGTTGATAATGAGCAAGAGCCTTCTAATACTGAAATTTTGTTGATGTTGACAATATTACTGGTGGGCATAGTGATTCTATGGATGATACTATTAGTGGACCAACCACTCACGAGTTGACTTTGGGTGTTGATGATGACATCTACATTGCAAATTTAATGTTGGCACCTAATGCCTGTGACTGTACAGCTGCTTCTTGGTTGGCATTTGAGCCAAATGACATGGGTTGTTTAGTGACAAGTGACTGTCCTACATGGCTGTTCACTACATTTTCAGAATTGTTTGGGTCTACATCAACTTTTGGTATGCATTTGAGTGTGTGGGAACATGACTACTTGATGGGTAATCCTTACGAGATGAATCTTCTACTTTTGCTTTGGTATGATGACTTCATTGCCATCCTATTTGTTGCTGGTCTGAGATATAACAGCGGTATGCGGTGGCCTAGTATGTTGATTATGACATGTGAGAGTTGCATATCACATCCATTGGTTGGTCTACATGTACGGTTGGATGGTTGGTGATGATTCCTTGGTATTAGATTACTTTTTCATCCCATACAGAAGGTTCTATGTTGTGGTTTGGGATCCAACGATTTGCATAAGAAATGGGGTGCTTCAATGATTGCTGCAGATGGAAAGTATGGCTGATGACAGTTATAACAGAGTAGTGCAGCGGATTTGTTAATGTTTGATAGCTGCAGGAAAAATCATTACTACATGTGATAGTTAAATTTGCTATCTCTGCTGTATTACCATCTCCAGCTCCTCTTTTGTGTATCTTATATTGTCTTCATACACACTGAGTGTATGTTATTCTTTAAGGAATGCATTTGATATGTTGTGCGGTGGTGTTTAGTAACCGTTGACAGCTGTCATGTCATCGTATCTTCTCTTCTCTGCGTTTAGCTGACTTAAATGATGCGACTGCTATTGAAGATGGAGCTGTTCCCATTTCGTATCGTCACCATCCATGCTAATCATTGCTGGAAATTCGAGAGTCAACGGTTTCTTAGTGAACATATGGTTTGTATGGTTGGAGGAATACAAAATGATGTGTAACTGCAGTCAAAAGTCCATGTGGTATTGGGTTGTGTTTAGCAAGAGTGAGAATCTATGCGGGCAACATTTGAGGCAATTTGATGTTTCATTACCATGACATGCGATTAATACGGGAGTCTCCTTGACTACCTTGTTTTTTAATTTTCATTCTGGGCAGTATCGTGTAATGTGCAAAGATTGAAGAGTGCATTCTATATACCATTATCGTGGCAGAGGGAGATATTATCGTGTTCGCTTCATGCTTCACGGCCTGAGACAGCTGAGGAACATTGTTCAATGATATAACATCTGGTGTGTTATTATCATGTGAATAGTTATATACATGTGATCTATGATTCATTAATAACACTGGTTCGAGCACCGTGTTAGCCTGTTTTATTATCAAGCTGTTAGTTCTTCTGATATATATATGTTGTGAGGTTTCACATCATAGCCCCAAAGGATTTGGGGACCCCCATTTTTGATCGAGCCTTGGCAAATTTTTTTAGATCCCAGGCATCCAGACGCCTTAGCAAATTTTTTTGGACCTAGATGGATGATTTTGAAAATTATTGATGTATTGACGGTTTGGGCGTTTTTTCGAACTTAAGTGTCGATTTGGTTTTTTTTTTGGAAAGCTTTGCAAATCTTGGATGTTGAAATGGAAATTGAAATAAATAGATTAAATTGCCAAAATGGAATTGATTTGCCAAATGAAATTTGAAACTGAATTGGACCTATCACCTTGATGGACTAATTCGAAAGTCTGGCCTTGGCAATAAAAAATAAAATCTGACCTTGAAAAATGAAATCTAGGCTAATAAATTTGAAAATCTAGCCTTTGGAAAATAAAATTTGGGCATCATATATAAAATTGGGCAATGAAATCTGAAATCTTGGCAATAATTTGAAATTTGGGTGCTAAATACTAAGTTTGGCCTTTGGAAGTTAAAATCTAGGCAATTCACATTGAGATCTAGCCTTTGGAAATAAATCTGGCCTTTTAATTTAAAAAATCTAGGCATTGAGATGTAAAATTGAGCATTTAAAAAACAAAAATCTGGGCACAACATTGAGATTTTACATAAATTGTACTTTGAAAATCAAATTAGGGCCCCCTAATTTCGAATTTGCCCCCCTTAGTATTTGGCGCAAGGCTGTTCACCCAATAATTTTCGAAGGTCTTGGCATTAATTGGAACTTTCAATGCAAATTTAAGTTGTTTATGGCCAGGTCGGCCCTTTGCATGGCATTTGATTTTTGATTTTGTGTTTGTTCATGATGCAGGTCGGCCACTTTATTTGGCGCCTAGGGTCAAGTATATGAGGGAAGTCTTCTCCACCACTCCTCATTCATTCCACGGCAAGTCCGAATTCAAAGAGGAGCAGAGCGAAATACAAGAGCAGATTAAAGTGGGCAGCGAACTCCATAGCATTGAGAAGAGATCCAAAATCATTGAGAAGGGATCCGAGCATTGTTGAGGGCCAGATCTGATATTAAGAAGAGCAGGGTGCGAATTTGTATAAGTTCAAATTTGAATCTGGCATAGGAGGGCAGGCCCGAACTTGTTGAAGTAGGGAGCGAACTTTGTTTGTAGAACATACAGCAGATCCGAAATTCTCAAGGAGCAAGAGTGAATAATTTCAAGGGCAGACCCTGGGCATTGAGGAGGATCAGATCAGAACTATAGCAGGCCCAAATTTGTATAGGGGCAGATCCGAAATCATTCCACAGCAGATCTGAAATCATTGTGAGCAGATCCAAGCATTGTTTAGGGCCAGCGATTTTAGCTAAGGCCACCGAAATTAATAGCAGGGCCAGCGAATTAGCAAAGAAGGGAGCAGAGCGATTTTGTTTGCAAGGCAGCGACTTCCCAATATCAGAAGACCAGCAAATTGCCTAAGGTTGGGCAGAATTTATATAGCGGAGGGGCCGAATTTGTGAAGAGGAGGGCCTGCTATTGATTGCCCAGGCTGCTATTTAATTGAGGAGACCACGAAATTTGATAGAAAAGAAGCCACGAATTTGAAGAAGGAGGAGCTTGCAAAATTTAATAGAGTTGAGCGAGCTTTGAGGGTGCCCAGGTTGCCATTTGATTGGGACCTGCAATTTTCATATTGAAAGCTACAGATTTGCCCAGGCCTGCCATTTTGAGGACAGATTTTGTAAAAATTTGGTGAGTGGACTTAACTTATTTCCCAGTTGTTATCTTTTCTTTGGTGTTGTTTGTTTGGTGTAGAAGATAAGTTTCAGGATTGAGGGTGAAGGTTGATCTAAAAGACAAATTTTCTTCTTGTTCTTTCTTGGTACATTTCCCTATTTTCTTCTTGCATCATCCATCCATCACCTCATTATCTCATTAGGGCTTGAAGTTGGGAGATATAAGTGTAGTTTCCGTTTAAGATTTGGAGAAAGGAGATATAAGTGGTAGTCCCACCCCTAGGAAAGAAGTTGGGAGATATAAGTGTAGTCCATCTCATAGGTAACGAAGAGGTAGAAATAAGTGGTACTCCATCTCACTAAGCGAGGGGCGGAGATAAGTGTAGTGTGATAGGAATTGGCGAGGCAGAAATATGTTTGATCATCCCTAGGCGAAGGGGCAGAAATAAGTGTAGTCCCACCTTACTGTAGAAAGAAGGGGCAAAAATAAATGTTTAGGATGGCAGATGCTAGTGCAAGCAAGAACCCAAAGGGAATTAATACCAAGAAAGACAAGGAAGACATGATGCCAAGACCACCTTCTTCTCGAAATTGAAGCGAGTTGGTGACACCAACATTGGCACCATAGATATGATACAATTGAGAGATAGGTTGAAAGGCAGCCAATCTTTTATGGCAAGGAAGATCAGTAAGTGTGGGATTGTACAAGGAAGTGTTCAATATACACCAGCAAAAGGGCATGATAGCGGCCAGGTTCTTTCAAGACAATCATGATGCCTACCTCGCTCTACTAAAGCAAAATTGGTTGCACGAAGGCAAGAAGGGAGTCACCAGGTCATCAAAGCTCACCAGGTCAGATTTCAAATCAGAGTATGGCGATCTTATTGTGCTTCTCAACCAAGTCATAGGTTTTGCTCTAGGTATGCAGTTTGATCCTTGGATGTATTATTTTATGAAAGATTTGAGAAAGGTAAAGAAAGTTTGATTGGGCCAGAATTATAAGTGAAAATTTAGAGTTGCAACTTAGGATAGTGCAAAATCAGAGGCAATTCTACATGGGGTCCTACCTCTTCTATCTAAATGGAAGGCTGTTAGTGATGCTTTGTTAATCGAACCAAATCCAATTTGGGGAGATGCACTACACCACTATGGTTGAGGCAGATGCTTATGCCAAAGGGCAAGGTTGTGGCAGTTCGAACAGTTGGAGGCATTCAAGGGTTAACCAAAGAGGAAAATATTAGGGAGGAAGCAAATTTCATTGCAAATTGGAAGAGATTTGAGGATATTCGAGGCTAGGCAAGGCTTGGCTATTCGTGCAAGCTAGCTTAGTTAGATTTATGAAGGAGGTATGGCCAAGGCAGGTGCCCCTAGAACCCAAGAGTATTGAAGCAGAGGGGGGTGCATGCAAACCAAATTCAAGAGGGAAGGTTAGGGAGGACCAGGAAGGTTAAAGGAAGGCAGTGATAATGAAGGAGGAAAGTGAGACGAAAGGTTGAAAGGGTCAAGTTCGATTTTAAGATGGTGGCCAAGAGCAAGGCTCTCAAATTGCAAGAAAGTTCACATCTAGGCAAGCCATCGGGGCCAAGGCAAGATTACCCCAAGTGCATAGAGACCTCACCCTTTCAAGGTCAGGACATCAAGTACAAGCAAGTTCAAGTGGTGATGAGAAAGTTTCTAAGGACGAGCTCAAGCATCCAAGGCTTCACCTCATCTCAAGGATTGAATAAATTTATAAGATAAGGTTGATGAGGGGCCAATTTTATGTGCATGCAATCAAATCATGCCAAGTGTCCTATGTTCTCATTGGTTGACAGATTATTGTAATTTTCTCATTGGCCCACAAAGTTGGTGCCCTCATGTAATTGGTTGAAAGATGGTAACCCTAATTAGGGTTTGTAAGGTTTAATCTTGCCCCTTGATTTTGCCTCTTAATCTTGGCCACTCGTTGTAATTTTGAGCCTCTATATAAGGCCATTTGTTCTCATTTGTAAAGGGAGTTATGTTGGAGAATTGTTGCCAAAATACTATCAAAATTGTTCTCTATTCATTGTTGTGGTTTGCATGGTGGATATACATGATCATTTTGGTGTATTGCATGTTTCTTCTCATCTCTCAAATTAAAGTAGGATTTCATTTCATGTTGTTAGAGTAGAAGTAAATGGCTAGTTGTATGGTGATGTTGGTAAATGTTCGATAGGGATCTATATACTAGGCCACTAGCATCTTAGCGGCTTGTTAAGGAGCCTTGTGTGGTAATCTAGTCTCATTCCCCTTGAATCATTGCATCTATGGAGGTAACGCCGCTGGCAAGCTTTCATTAGGTTGATCCCCATCCATTCGCCAATCTTTCCATTCCATAGGAGTAGCGGTAAAAAGCAGTGAGTAGTTTAGTAATTAGAGTTTTGAAGAGCAAAGTTGGAAGTGATATAAAAAAAGAAAGTCAATTGAGTATACATTGCAAAGCTAGATCATATCATCATCACA
The DNA here is from genome assembly GCA_027943335.1 of Chamaecyparis obtusa. Taxonomy (NCBI): domain Eukaryota; kingdom Viridiplantae; phylum Streptophyta; class Pinopsida; order Cupressales; family Cupressaceae; genus Chamaecyparis; species Chamaecyparis obtusa. The sequence goes on from BSBK01003089.1 coordinate 463,371, forward strand.
GCGAGAATTTGACCTCTTTGAATGAACAACGTAAGCCCGCCTAAGTGATTACCAGCAAATCACATTAATATAACAGAGTTAGTATCCACAGGTGTAAGGAACCTTGGAGTTTTCTCATGTCCTTCATAAGTATATACTTTTCAAGAGAGGGTTGAGTGTTTGGTATGCTATATCAAGTATTCAATTGCTATATGTTATGTAGTGGTACAAAACTGACATCAACATATTGTTCTGTGTAATTTCCTTGAGGGACATATATATTGCTGTGTTTAGCAAATGAAAGGACTATGTGAGTGTGAGATAGTTTGATGTATATTGCTCAGCAATATAATATTCTGTGTATGATTACTGCATCATCAGTTTTATATATGTGTGATTTGTGATTCAAAAGAGAAGTTTATATGCTGTAGATATCTAATCCTATAAGGATATTCTACTAGCATCTATTATGAGATAACAGATTGTTTGTATAAGTCATTCTTCTGTATAAGCTTGCGGAGCTTTGTATTGAATCTCCTTTTAATAAAGGAACTATTTTTGGGTGTGGCTAGGTTTTTCCCTCAGGCAGGAGGGTTTTCGGAGGATAAATATCTTGTGTTGATTTGATCTTGTGTTTTGTAAGTTTCTGATCTTTGCCGTTATACTATTCTGGTTCGAAAACTTAATATGGTATCAAAGCCAGGTTTAAGGAAACGATCCGAACCAGAATAGGACATTTGGATTCTAGAAGAATCATGATGTCTAATGGGTGTTGAATGTGTTGTTCAATGATTCGTTGCAAGTGTTTGAATCTCAGCTATTGAGGCTTTTCATGCAATCTTTTGTGTTGGGGTTTAAATTTGCATTCTCTGCCTGCACTATAACTGTGTGATGGTGAAAGATCTATTGCCGTATTGTGAGGAAGATTAAACTATGAAGAGATAAGTATTTTATGATTTTGATAATGATTTCATGAATTTTATATATTTAATTCATCCAATAACATTGAGAGTAGTGAATCATGTATGCTTCTAGCATTAGTCTATTTGATTGTATTACTAATCTCTCTAAAATGCTTCCAGGATGGATCGGGGAGCATGTTGTGAGGTTTTCACACCATCGCCCCACAATTTATGGGGACCCCTCTTTTCGAACTTGCTTGGGCAATTTTCTCAAATCAAGGTGTTGGTTCCCAAAACCGCAGATTGGTATCCTACGAGTCTTGCCAACTCGATGCTGGGATATCCAACCGGCTATGACCAACTTGATGGAACTGAACAGCGTAATCCAAATTCCCTGCACTTCTGGCTCTGCAAGGCCAAGGCGGGTGCACCTGATCCTGAACAAAACACTCAAGCCCAGGATGCTTATAGCAGAATGGTTAAAATATTAATGCAATGAAAGAATCCTAAATGGCAAGATGATAGGAGACTTTCGATTTTGCACAATGATAAAATGACATCAATTCATGCGACTTCAAGGATCACTATATAAAATAATGCTTCAAACTTGTGAATTTTGTATTGCAAATAAGGATAAACGATTATAAGAATATATGAATAATTTAGAGTAAAAAAGTAATTGTAAACTTCAAGGATAAATGAATACAATATTTCTTCAAAGGTAGGATATGAAATAATTGCCAGCATATGAATTATGAATTAAGAGTAATATAAAGACCAGTGCCTAATTAAATGGGCAAACAGAGTCAATATTATCAGCTTATTACGTACAATTTTATAAAATTCAATGTATTAAAACTATAAACAAATTAATAATCCAGACGCGACGGATCAATTATATGAACGCTATTTTAGACTAGTCTAGGATGCACTTTAACTCCTTGACGCGGAGACAAACTAGACATAAATATGGAAACAATTAAATATTTCACAATATCTATGTTTATCAAATCTAAAATGCAATAATAACCCAATCCACTTATCTGAATATTAAAATATTTATAGAAATCAATAAAAATATTTACAAAGGACACAACTTAATAACAATTTAAAAACTCTAATATGCACAAATAAAATAGATACACTTACAGATTTTGCTTGAAACAAGATTGCACTATAGACACTCCTTACGGATGATCAACCCAATACAATTTGACTCCGGACTCGCAATACAAATATATTTACTCAAATATCCAGCATTCATGGGCTTAGTCCAGAAATTTCATTCCTTGGCCAATGCAAGAATAATATATCCAAGTATAATATTTGCCAGTTTTTACAACAGGTTGTGTTCGTGTGTCCCCCTTGTTTGATTTTTTACCTTATACTTATATGTAAGTGAAAGGACATTGCGGTTTCTTTTAAAAGATGCACCGCTTCATAAAATATGCTAATACTCATTACTTAATAACATAGTTCGGTGTAGGGACACCGAACTTTAAACCATTTTATCCATCTTTTTGTATATGAGGCACGAGCATATATGCCAGATGGCATTTTAAATATATATCCTTAAACTCCTACTTCCACCACACGGCATCCTTTTTATGCTTCAGAAAGATTAGATTAAGCTTGTAATCTCCTCTCCTCAGATTCACGTGAGCTTTCTCCTCCCACATGCATGTTTGGAAATTTGCGGATATTGATCAGGCACTGGTTTCCATTGCACCATCCATATTCTGACTCCTCTGCGTCCATGGTGATCATCTATCTTCCATAAACATACTCCAACAGCCATGCTTGAAGATATGTGTTGAAGTGGAACATAGCCGCCTTCATGATTGACACTCGGGTTTGGGATTGCTTCTGTTGTCTTTCTTCATTGTTGTGTCCTCCTCCTGCATACTCGACAAATCTCCATCCCCCTGCTCATATCTCCAAACCTGCAAGAGAAATACAAAGTGTCATTAGATAATTGCCTTGAATAAGTTTAACCAATGTGTGGTTGCATTTTTTTATTTTTGTCCCTAAATTTTTGACCACATAGAACGAGTGGTCTTCAATGATGATGCCAGGTTATGATGTTTTAATCCTTGCTCTTCGAACACATACAACTATCATGCTTCTCATATATAATCCCGATTTACAATCCTCGAACTGGGAGAATCACAACACTCTGTGGATGCATACTTTGCCTTTCGAATGGTGTCAAGTCTGATACAAATCTCGGATGACTGTAATAAAAATGAAATATAATCCTCTGAATTTTCCATTTCTTATAGAATCTATAGAAAAAATCCATTAAGTACCACTATTTTCATTACTTGATCCAAACACATATGTAGGGTATGTCTTACTTATATATCAAAGAAAAAATCTTAATGAAATGGTACTGCCAGTGTACTATTAAATGTATTGCTCCGGATTTGGTATACTTATATGCACAAACATCTGAAATCAGTAACATTTTGTCATCATACTATCTCTATATAATGCGCTCTGAATATGAACTTAAATTCCTGAGTCCTTGCGTGTTCCAGATTTTATATCTGCTATACCATATTCAACTCCATGCTCCATCTTGACTTCTTCAACAGTAATCCCAACATAAATGAGGGCTTAAAAAGACTGAAATTTTAGGCTCCATCAGTGGCTCTTGCTGAGGACATATGCCCCTTGTGGGCATGGTGAGAATCTCAGCTATCTCTGGAGGAGCAGACCGAGCATCCATGCTTCACATGATACAAGGTGTAGATAGGGTGGCCCAAGCCCCCCAAAAATGAACAACATGTCTTTCCTCTATCAAATACCTTGTCCAGATCATGTAACACTTTGGATCTCTTGGATATGGTATCATATCGTTCCTTAATAAATCTGATCCATTAACAAATGTTAAAAAACAACCATTGCATAACATGTACTTTTCTTTCATTACTTGTCTAGAATTAAATTTTACCCTTGCTTTATCAACAAGATCATTTAAAAAGAGATAAATTTCATTGTCTTTTAATCCTAGCATCTGATCTCTTGGTTGACTCATTTGATCAATGCACATGGAAGAAAAATCCTCAAAGGATTTATGATGAAAACTTAAAAATATTTCCATAAACATATCCTTAACAAATATTATCATAGAGTCCTCAGGGATACTTACCTCGGTATGTTGCTCATGCTTCATACCTATATCAACTACATCACTCTTATGAGCAATACCTATTGTCTCTGCTTCATGAATACAATCCTCAACATCTGACTTTTGTTTAGCCTTTGATAAATCCTCATGTGTTATGTGCTCTTTACTGAACAGAAGATCTTTATGCTTTTGATCAATCACACAAGCATCTGGATAAATCTTCTCTGCACAATTCTCTAAATGTTGTTCCTCATCACAAGAAAGCTTTGAAAATTGCTCACATTCAGAAATTATTTCTCTTCTATCAAAAATATGATCAAATATGACACTTGGAGAATTTTCAAAACCATGTTCGTGTGATTGTATTTCTTGCCCATATGATGAACTGAAAAATGTTTCACCTTCTGAATGCATATCATGAGTTGTGTCAACCTCAAAATCATCATTAGGTATGTTATGTTCATCATAGTGCTGATATGAAAGATCTTCTTCAAACAATGAATTTAAGAAAGCAGCGACCTCAGGAATATCTTTATGAGAACTTTCATCTGAAACCTCTTCATATTCATATGTTGTCTCGGATGTACTTTCTTCCGCTTTATGAATGTTCACATTCTCCTCAAGATCTAGAAGTGTATAAGGGCTATATTCTTCATTCTCTTCTGCTAGTCCATCATATATGGGATCTGAAAACTCTTTGAAATTGTGTTCACATAAATCTCTCTCTATACATAGACTACAATGCACATCTTCAACAAATATGTCAAGGTCCTGAGAAATGTATGCTCTTTCTAGTTCATTGCTTTCCTCCTCATGAAAGCAATATGGATTAACTTCACAAGGTGCTTTGTTTCTGAAAAGTAATTCTTCATGCCTTATAGGGAATAAATCTGATAAACTCTCAAGATCAATCATAGGTTCATCTGAAAACACTTTTTGAATATGTGTTGATCCACTATTCCGTTTTGAGAAAAAAATTGGGCCATTCTTTTCAACATACATCTTATATTCCATGTCCAATAAGGCTGAAATTTCATCCACACTGAGAGAATCTTCTTCCTCATTTCCATATTCCCCACAATTTAATTCTTTTCCGGTCTCATCGTGATCAGATTCTTCATCAATGGGATCTAAAATTTCTTCTATAGTTGGATCTGAAACATCACTTAATTCATATGCATCTTCAATCTTGCATTTATTCTCTTCTACAATCAATTTTTTATCCATAAGTTTGAGAAAGATAAGGAATTGATGATCATGTAAGAGACCTAGTTCTCGTACTCTGTTAACAAGATCAAAGGATGGAGGTCTGCATTCCAAAGGTATTTCTTGATAGGCATTAAACATCCTCATAAAGAATTGTACTGCAGATTCCTCTTCTTTCTTTTCTAAGTTCAAAAATGTATCAATAGGAGATATATAACTTGAACTTTCATCTAATTTTTGAAAAAGAAGCTTCAAATCAGGGTCATATAGTGAGACTCCCAACTCACAAAATTTTCTTATGAGTTCCTTGCACGAAGGCATGATATCTGAAGGCACTTCTCGAAAAATATTCACCATCCTTATGAACAAATGTGTCGATGTCTCGCCTTCATATCTTTCCAAATTGAAAAGGGCATGATGGAACTCTAAAATTTGGCAAAATTTTAGAGTCCCAAATATCATACCAAAGGGAGAATTTTCAGATCTTACCCACTACTTATGTTAAAACAATATACTAATCAAAAGAATGCTGAGGACTCGTGATTGTATAATGCTATTAATGGGTCAGATCACAAATGTCAACATCACTATCAAAAGGAGGACTAGAAAAAATGTAGTTCTTGTATCACAACTATGCATAATGAACGATAGAGGATTCAATCAGAAACATACAGGCAATTACAGCAGGGTGATATATGGAAGTTTATTGATAACTATTTCATCACTATATATGCCAGATTTATGAGGAATGAATGAGCAGTGTGTACAATTTATCAAGGATGCTCCTGCCATACGTATAGTTATTCAGATTCAAGTATTACTCAGAAAGTGTGTTGAACCTTGAAGTATATTCAGGCCACAAATTGACTATAACTGAGACTATTCAGGGACAAAAGAGAAAATACGTAAAAGAAGCAATGAAAATATTCAGAGCAGCAATAATGCCTCTTACAGAATGCTTTTTAATATAATCCTCCTGGTGCAGGTTATAAGTTGCAATGGTTGTGAAACCTGTGTTGGCTTTTATAAATATCCTGTATATTATTAATTTGATGTATCTAAACAGAGGTATCAACATCCCTCTACCTGACTCGAAGACAGGATAGTTTTTTAAAATTGGAGTGAGCCTTGATGGAGCATGTGAAATCTGGAAGTGACCAACGTATTTTCTGGTGTATTTATGAGAAAATAAGTTTGCAGATTTTCAATTGATGGTATTGGAGCTGTTCGAGCGGCAGACACAAGTCATCGTGGACTTTGGAAGAATTTTTACAAAAGAACGAGTCTTTATCATCGTGCATTTGGAAAACCGCCAACCAAAGTCTGGTTATCATTTAAGGTGGTCTATGAAGAATCAAATACAGTAGACAAGGAACAACAATCACGTCCTGGTCTTACACTCATCATATTGTTAATTGATATCAAGGCTAAATATGAAGCATAATTCGAATGTAGTGTTAAATTATTCAATGAACGCCATAATAATAAATTTCCGGAGTTATGCTAAGGAAGCTTCATCGCAATTATTGAAGACCTGGTCCAGTCAATCATCCCGTGAATTCATGGCAAAAAAGTTTGCATATTGGTTTGCATACGATGATAAAACGAACAATAAGATATCATAAGAATTGTGATCGAAAATAGGGACCGACCCTGAATTGATTAGCGAGCGAACAAGGGGGAGCAACGCGAGCAAAGAATAACCAAATCCTCATCGCCATATTAGGGGAGCTTCATAAATGAACTTTTTCAATTCAGTTGATGGGAGGTATATCCGGAAAGGAAAGCACGCCCGGGAGATAGTAATGTCTTTAGCGATATTCAATGATCAACTCGTGATAGAGGAATTCACGATATCAGTGGTGTTTTACTTAACATTAGATAATTGATCGATTCATTAATAAGGAAATTAGTTAAGAAGCGACATATTATAAGATATGTCTTTTAATTTTTTAAAGGCACGATGTCTTAAAATGAAAGATATATTTATTTAAATTTTAAGAAAGAAAAAAAAAAGACATATTCGGAGAAGCATGTATATTTAATTGTATGGAGGGATAAGGAGCAATAATATGACTTTGTAATATAAATTCAATTATTTTATTATTATTCAATTATTTTATTTTAATAATAAAATAAAATGTCTTTTGTTTATTATTAAAGGTGTGGAGAATTAAACTGCAGATGAACCGTCCTTTGTAATTATTTTTTGAATTTTGTATACAATTTAAATGTCAGATAAGTGGACATGGTCATTTAGCATCTTAAACTCGATCATCACAGATATCGTGAAATATTTAATTGTTTCCGAATTTGTGTCCAGTTTGTCTCCGAGGAGTTAAAGTTCAATCTGGACTAATTTAAGATTGCATAAATATTTGGTCTGTTGCATCTAGATTATTTGATTGATTGGCAGTATAAGTGCATAGAACATTATAAAGTTGTACGTAATCTTCACTGAAGTTGACTCTATCGCCCAAATGAGCAGAGGCACTAGTCTTTTTATTTCTAAAGTATTGGGTTTATATGTGAAGTTAGAAAATCTATCAATTCCTTCTTACAAACCTCAAATCCATTATTAAGAATCATTACACAAAACATTTAATTCACACATTCAGCATTCAATTTCATATTGATCGAGTTCGAGAAATTTGCCAGCCGGAAAACTCACAAACTTAAATTCGCTATAGAAAAACCTTGAAGAAAGTGATCAGGTTCGAGGTGAAGGTTTACCCGCCTAGGTGTAGCGAAGCCTAAAGTGCAAGGGAATTTGGATTATTCCCGTTTGTTGGCCAGAGTTGATTTGGAATCCTATTGGAGAATTGGCAGGCTCTTGGATTTCCAATCTGTGGTTTTGGGAACCAACAGGGCATCAAGTGGAGACATGTTAGGATCCTCTTCCATGTTGCAACTTTGGTCTTCACACCGTTCATAACACATGTCATCTTCCTCGCTTGCATCATGAAATTCATATAGGAACCATTTTTCAAACTCTTTCCAAGACAAGATACATTGTGTAGGTAGTGATTCATAAGCCTGTCTCGCATTGTCCTTCAATATTCTGACAAACAACTTCATCACCTGATCTTCTGCATCAACCTCAGTCTTCTATGAATGTATAAAACACATCCAAATGTTGAAGTATGGATTCATCCCATTCTCCATGAAACTTTGGCACTACTTGTGAAAGCTTTGGGGATAACTTGCTAGGTTCATAATCAAACTTGCTGAAATCTAATGGCCTAATGCCATCTGGAATAAAAGGCTTTCTTTCAAATGATCAATACATTTGAAAAACCTATCCACCATCTCCTTCTAAGTCTTCTCCCTCAGCAGAGCTACCAAATGAAAATTGTATTGAATAGAGTCGCCACCTCTTTCGAGGAATATATTGATTTGTTTATCTTCCGGGTTCTCACTTCCAATAGGGTACGCTTCCAAACAAACTGATAGAACTACTTTTAGATTCTGGTCTGCAAAATTAGAAATTCTAGGTAACTTCACAATATGTATTGTGAGCAACTCTCCCCAGTAGAGTTGTCAATCTGTTGGTTCCCAAAACCGCAAAAATTGAATCCTACGAGTCTTGCCAACTCGATGCTGGGATATCCAACCGGCTATGGCCAACTTGATGGAACTGAACAGCGTAATCCGAGTTCCCTGCACTTCTGGCTCTGCAAGACCAAGGCGGGTGCACCTGATCCTGAACAAAACACTCAAGCCCGGGATGCTTATAGCAGAATGGTTAAAATATTAATGCAATGAAAGAATCCTAAATGGCAAGATGATAGGAGAATTTTGATTTTGCACAATGATACTGAAATCGCTAAAATGACATTAATTCGTGCGACTTCAAGGATCACTATATAAAATAATGCTTCAAACTTGTGAATTTTGTATTGCAAATAAGGATAAACGATTATATGAATAGATGAATAATTTAGAGTAAAAAAGTAATTGTAAACTTCAAAGATAAATGAATATAATATTTCTTCAAAGGCAAGATATAAAATAATTGTCAGCATATAAATTATGAATTAAGAGTAATATAAAGACCAATGCCTAATTACATTGGCAAATAGAGTCAATATTATAAGTTTATCATGTACAACTTTATAAAATTTATGCAATTAAAACTATAAAAAGATTAAAATTCTAGACGCGACGGATCAATTATACGAATGCAATTTTAAACTAATCTAGGATGCACTTTAACTCCTGTGATGCGGAGGCAAACTAGATATAAATATGGAAAAAATTTAATATTTCACAATATTTATATTTATCGGGTTTAAAATGCAATAATGATCCAGTCCACTTATCAAAATATTAAAATATTTATAGAAATTAGAAATATTTATAAAGGACAAAACTTAATAATAATTGAAAACTCCAATGCTCATAAATAAAATAGATATGCTTACAGATTATGCCGGAAATAAAATTGCATTAGAGAGACTCCTTACGGATGATCTATCCAATGCAGTTTGACTCCAGAATCGTATATAAATATAATTACTCCATAACCCAGAATTCATGAGCTTAGTTCAAAATTTTATTCCTTTGCCAATGAAAGGAAATAATATATATCAAAATGTAATATTGGCCAGTTTTTAAACGGGCTGTGTTGGTGTCTCTCCCATTTGATTTTGGGACCTTATATTAATATGAACTCAAAAGGATGTCGGTTGCTTTCCCAAGCACCGCACCTTTTCATAACAAATAACTAATATTTGTTAATTCAATCTTGTCTCAATATGAGATAACCGAATTTATAATTCTAGCACCATTGTCTTATATGAAACACGGGCATGTTTGTCAATAAGACAAATGGCATATAAAAATTCAAACCACCTATCTGTTTACGCAAACTTCCGCTCCCATTCTTCTTCATTTGGATGCATATTTTTCTGTTCCGTGTAGACACCTCACCGCACACAACCTGATATTTTAAGACATTCGTCCATGGTATGAAGAGTCCGATACAATTCAAATCTTTGACGGTGCTTCCGGGAATTATACTACTGTCGTCTATGCTTCAGTTTGGCGCCCAATACTTAACCATCGAAGACAACCGTTTCAACACTCCTCTGTTGCTAAGTATGATACGCGAGCATACTGGAATAGACTGGCAGAGGAAAATGGTTGTGTGGTCAATACCAGACACCTGCAGATAATAGTTGCCAGGATAGGCATAGTCTCCAAACATCACATTTCCATCTTCGTGGGTGAAGAAACCATTTCTGGGCTCATGCTGGAACACTCAGCCAATATGATGAGGGGATATTCAGATTTATTTTCCATTTCTGTCTGATTTGATCAAGTCGCTTTCCTTCTTTCACGTCATACACTCTGCTCCTTAAAGACAATCCTATCATGTTCGTAATCTCCTCACTCTAGATCTGCATGGACTTCTTTTTTATTCAAATCCCTGCGCCAGAAAACAATGCCAATCAAACATCAAAAATACATAAAAAAAAATAATGACCAAAGTGATAAACATGTTTTATATTCGAAGGCTTGCACAGCATACGATCACGGGCGCTCCTCATCTTATAAACCGCAAACAATGAATTCATGCGATGCTACTTATATGATTTCTCAGGTCATGGTATGATTGCGGGAACACATTTACACGAATCAAATACTCAATCCCAGCGTCAAGCAAACAAAATATTGAACAGCACCAATCTGCGATTTCTCCTACAGAGGTAATCTTTAGACAATTTACTCACTGATGTTTAACATAATTCATTTGATGACAACCTGGATACACCCGTTTAATCCCTGCTCACTGAATACATACAGCTATCATACTTCTTTGAATACTACCATATATAATCATGATTCACAATCCTTGAACTGGGAGGATCACAATCACTCTGTGGATGCATATTCTGCCTTTCCAATGGTGTCAATTCTGATACAAAACTCGGATGACTGTAATAAAAATTTAATATAATCCTTTGAATTTTCCATTTCTTATAGAATCTACAGAAAATAGCCTTTAAGTACCACTATTTTCATTACTTGATCCAAACACATATGTAGGGTATGTCTTACTGATATATCAAAGAAAAATCTTAATGAAATGGTACTGCCAGTGTACTATTAAATGTACAGCTCCAGATTTGGTATACTTATATGCACAGACATCTGAAATCAGTAACATTTTGTCATCATACTATCTCTATATAACGCGCTCTGAATATGAACTTAAATTCCTGAGTCCTTGCTTGTTCCAGATTTTATATCTGCTATACCATATTCAATTCCATGCTCCATCTTGACTTCTTCAACAGTAATCCCAACATAAATGAGGGCTTAAAAAGACTGGAATTTTAGGCTCCATCACAAGGATTGAAGGTAAAATTTGGAGCGAATTTGAAGAGTCAAGAAATGAGGTTCAAGAGGATGAATGGTGGATTTGAAAACGATAAAACTGAATATCATCAAGTTTATAACTTGATTTCCTAAACGTAATAAGTTTGTTTACCAATCCAAATTAAAGATATGGATTGGATAATTCGATTCATAAGCAATCTTGGTTTGACATTTTGAGCAAAATTTGGATTTTGTGGACTTACAGAATTTTTGGGAAATTTGGTGAAATTTTGCAAATTGTGGAAAATGGATGGATAAATTTGGGCAATTTAATCATGCAATTTTGATAAAATAATTTTTGAAAAAATCTAAATTTTAAGTGTCAAAATTGCAATTTTAATGTTCACTTTTCACAGTTTGCTAAGAGGGTTCCTACAAGTTGGTAGGCATGTTCCTATGAGTTGGTAGGGGTGCTCTTGCATCTTGGCAAAAATTCAATTAACTTGATGAAATTTCAACATGAGAGAATATGATTTTCATTTAGCCAAGTGGAATCATTATTATTGAGAAAATTATTTTGGCTAAGGAAAATTACAATTGCGAGGAGACAAAATGGTTGCAAGTTGGGAAGCAAGTCTTTGCAATTTGGCAAGTAGGCTTGTGCAAGTTGTTACGAATTGGGAGAAGTGGTGTTGCAAGTTGGTAGAGGTGATTGTGCAAGATGGAGAGATCAACTTGACAATTTGGTAATTTCAATGGCGAATCTCATGCTTGGCAAATTTTCCTTTCAAAGTGGCCCATTAAATGTTTTTATTTTCAATGATAATATGGGCTGGATTTTATATTTAATTTCCCAAGACAATTTCGATACCAAATCAATGCCATTTAAAAAATCAATGCAATTTGAAAATCGAATTACAATTTAAAAAATCAATGCGATTTGATGCCATCTTATCATTTAAAAAATCAATGCCAAGTAGACCAATTTATAATTTAAAATAAAAATCAGTGCCATTTAAAAGATCGAAAATCTGGGAGGCCATTCTATAATTTGAAAATCAAAACAAAGTGGGGCCATTTTGCACTTAAAATTTCGATGCATGTGGGGGGACTATTTTATTTCAAAATTAATATCAAAGGAAGGCAGATCTGTCTTAAAAGTCCAAAACTTGAAGAGGCCCCATTGTTTTTAAAAGTTAAATTCATTATTTCCAATTTGGGAGGGGTCGGCCTTGTTTTTCTTTGTTTGTCTAATTGCCAATTCGTCCCTCTTTAATTGGCTGCGAGTTATTTCAAACGTGAGGAGGCATATATATAAGGGGAGCTGGCCATTTTATTTGGCAACTTAAAACCGATTTGCCTCTGCTCTCCCTAAGTGCGAATTACCTCCTCTTCATTGGGAGTGCGATTTTCTTCCTGTTGGTGTGAATTACTTCCTCTCATCAACACCAAATTGCCTCTTTAATTGGACAGCAATTTATCTCTGTTCCTTGGCTGCAATTTATCTCTGTTTGGGACTGAGATTTACCTCAATACACGCACAATTTCCCTCTACCATTCAACAGTGAATTGACTCTGCCTTCAAGTGCAAATTATCTTCCGAGTTGGGGAAGCTAGATCAACAAGTTATAACAGCGAGCTCTTCCTATTTTTGGCAGCAATTTACCTTGCGAATTTGGTTATGATTCTTGACCATTCGGAAACATCAACTTGACGTTTTGATTCTATCAAGTTGGCAACATGAAGAGTCTTCGTTGCCAACTTGGGGGGGGCGACCTCTTGCGATTTGGACAACAACCTCTTGCATCTTGGCAAGCATAATTCGAACTTATAGAGGTTTGGGTAGTATTAGTTGTATCATGGATGAAGTATATTATATGATTATTATGACATGGCCACTAACTCCTTGTTTCTACATGCTTACATCTTAATTAGATTAATAATTTGAAATGTGGAATCGCAGGTTCGATTTGGGAGCTTGGACTTGGATAGTTGGAAGCTTGGACTCGGCGATTTGGAAAAGAGCTCGTTGCATTTGAGGACCCTACTTGGATCCAGTTCCTTGATTACTTAGTCCTAGTTTATTTTTTTCAATCTTTGAGTTTAAAAGGTAAAGTGTGCCAATGCGAACACCATTGTAATGGGATTAATAGACTTGGACTTTGTCTTTGGTTTGAAGTTCACCCCGAGGTGGTGAACTTCGCGGTTGGTTTTTTTGCTTTCCTAGATTAGGTGTTGTTTCTTTCAAACTACAAACTAACAACAAACAACTATCTAATCTAATTAACAACTGCAACATCACTAGTTGGAAAGTTTAAAATGAACAACAAATGAGAAACAATTGAATAATCAATACAAATCAAAGGTTTAAAGTGAACATTCATGCTAACTTAGATAATTGAAACGAACATATTCACAAACTCAGTTAGAACTAATGCAAAGGCTAAATTGATTAAGTTAATTGAATAAACAACAATGACTATCTAACTCAATTAACTTAATATTATATACAATTTATAGTCAAGGAAAGTAATTGGTGGATTGTGGTCTTTGTAGGAGGCATCGCTGACACGAACTCCTCCAAGGCACTAGAGATGGTTCAGCTGAGCAGGAGAAGGCACTTGAGATGACAAAGAAGATGACGGATGAGGCTGAGAGGAAAATTGATGCACCCCTTGCCCTTCCTTAGACGAGATCAACAACATGATAGCCAAGTTCATCGATTTGGCTAAGAAGATGAAGGACAAAAGAAAGACTATCTTAGAAGATCATTTGATGTAAGCCCAAGTGGCAGATTTTCCTTTCTTGTTGGGTTGGGTAGGTGTCTAATTCTGATTGCCTAGCCATTTGGTGCCATTTCATTGGTTGCCACCTTTGTATTTTTTTTCATTGGTCCATTGAATAAGGTGTCCTCTTCTCATTGGTCGATGGGGTGGTAACCCTAATTAGGATTTATGGGATGTAATATGGGCCCTTGATTTCAGATTTTTTGCCTCTTAATCTTGGCCATTCATTGTACTTGAGCCTATATATAAGGCCATTTGCTCTCATTTGTAAGAAGTTGGGGAGGTTGAAGAAAATTGTTGCTTAAGTAATGCCAAAATTGCTCTTCTTATCATTGTTGTGCTTTGCATGGTGATTAAGTTGGAACACTTGGTGTTATTTCATGGTTTCTACTTCCACAATTAAAATAGGATTTTATTTCAAAATTGTTAAAGTAAGAGTAAAAGTAAATAGATTGTGTGGTGATATTGGTGGATGTTTGATTGGTTGACTCTATAAAACTAGGCCACTAGCTCCTTGTAGATGCAAGGGTGCCTTGTGTGGTAATCTAGTAGTTGTGCTCAAGTTCAATTGGCATTGGATCCTTGATTTGTACTCTAAGTTGGATTGAGGGGAAGGTGTTAATATGAAAACCATTTGAGATCCTTTGAAGCTTTTCACTAGGTGGAGTTGAAGTTGCAAGCAAGCCTCCATTTGGTAGGAGTCCTAGTCCATTCATTAGTCTTCCCATCCATAGTTAGAAGTAGAAGTAATCTAGATAGTAGGAGTTGAAGAGCAAAGTTGGAAGTGATATAAATCGCAGTTATATTTTTATTGCACATTGTGAAGCCAAATTTTTAGAAGTGCAAGTAAGTTGGCATCCTTGAATGAATTACGTAAACCCGCCTAAGTGATTAACCAGCAAATCACATCATTTCAACTGAGTTAGATATCCACAAGTGTAAGGAACCTTGGAGTCATTCTATGATCTTCATTGCAAAGCTTAGCATGGGAGATGACTTTATTCAAGAGAGGGTTTAATGTTTTATGTTTCTCAAAGCATTGAGTGTTTAGTCCTGCATGTTGTGTAAGTGGAACAAAACTTGCATCAACAGAGCACAGGATGATGATAGATTGTAGCCTGAGCTGAGTTGGTGGCTCTTGAAGAAGAAGTACCTATTCATATTATCTTGTGATCAGTTTATTCTAAGAGGAGGATATGAGATTCAGAGGAAGCTTGTGTGGCAGAGGAAGGGTGCCAAGACCTTTTGCAGAGGATCAGCAAGCTCGTGTAGCAAAGTGACTGCTAAAGCTCATTGTTGGACAAATATTGGAGTCAATTTCTTGGTATTGTGATTATCAAAGCTTGAGTATGTTGTCCCTGTTGAGAGGGAGTCTCAGCTGAGAGGGAGTCTCAATATTCAGATCTATTATGTTATGATAATCAATGCAGTATGTTGCCTCGGCTGAGAGGGAGTCTCCATTCAGAGGGAGTTTGTCTATTCATCACAAGCAACCTTGGACGAGGAGGTCAGAGGTTGATACCAAATTTAGAGGGAGTCTGATTTGAGAAGCCAAAAGGTTGATATTTGTCTCAGAGAGAGACTTATCATTATGAAGACTTGTCAATGAGTTCTTCTCCGTGAGGGACAAGTTCAAGGTGCAATCCCTTGTTAATGAGTTCTTCTATTCGAGAGAAGTTCGAGGTGCAATCCCTTGTTAATGAGTTCTTCTCTAAGGTGAAATCCCTTGTACCACCCTCTGCGAGTAGGCATGGTGGAACCACCCTTTGCGAGTGGGCGAGGTGGTAATGCATTCTTCTCTAGGAGAAGTTTGAGGTGAAAGCCCTTGTTCCACCCTCTGGGAGTAGCTATGGTGGATCCACCCTCTAGGAGTAGCCATGGTGGAAGTCATGTGTGTGACTCCATGACTTTACTTGTTGTTTCTTTATTTCACCCTCTAGGAGTAGCTATGGTGAATATGGTTATGCTCAGATAACAATGTTTTATTGAGAAAATTCGTGATGAGATTTTTGTTGACACTTTTTGGTTGCAGCTTCATTGTGTTTGTCATGTTGAGAGACTCCATGACATGATATTTGCAAATGATTTCTCCTTTGCTAAGAGGGAGTGTTAATGTTGTATAGCTGCAAGAAAAATCATTACTACATGCAATAGTTGAATTTGCTATCTTTGTTGTATTGAAGTTTGATGGCTTCAGTCTTCAATTTCATGCTTTTTATTTTGGACTTGTATTACCGTCTCCAGCTCATTTTTTGTGTATCTTATATTGTCTTCATACACACTGAGTGTATGCCATTCTTTAAGGAACGCATTTGATGTGTTGTGCGGTGGTGTTTAGTAACCATTGACAGCTATCATGTCATCGTATCTTCTCTTCTCTGCATTTAGTCTCTAACTTAAATGATGCGACTGCTATTGAAGATATCATCACCATCCATGCTAATCATCACTGGAAATTCAAGAGCCAATGGTTTCTTAGTGAACGTATGGTTTGTATGGTTAGAGGAATACAAAATGATATGTGTAACTGCAGTCAAAAGTTCATGCGGTACCGGGTTGTGTTTAGCAAGAGTGAGAATCTATGTGGGCAACATTTGAGGCAATTTGATGTTTCATTACCATGACATGCGATTAATACGGGAATCTCCTTGACTACCTTGTTTTTTATTTTTCATTTTGGGCAGTATCATGTAATGTGCAAAGACTGAAGAGTGTATTCTATATACCATTATCGTGACAGAGGGAGATATTATCGTGTTCGCTTCATGCTTCACGGTCTGAGATAGCTTGAGTAACATTGTTCAGTGATATAACATATGGTGTGTTATTATCATGTGAATAGTTATATAAATGTGATCTATGATTCATTAATAACACTAGTTCGAGCACCGTGTTAGCCTGTTTTATTATCAAGCTATTAGTTCTTCAGATATATATATATATATATATATATATATATATATATATATATATATATATATATTGTTCTGTGTAATTTCCGTGAGGGACATATATATTGTTGTGTTTAGCAAATGCAAGGACTATGTGAGTGTGAGATAGTTTGATGTATATTGCTCAGCAATATAATATTTTGTGTATGATTACTGTATCATCAGTTTTATATATGTGTGATTTGTGATTCAAAAGAGAAGTGTATATGCTATAGATATCTAATCCTATAAGGATATTCTACTAGCATGTGTTATGCGATAATAGGTTGTTGAAGAAGTCATTCTTCCGTATAAGCTTGTGAAGCTTTGTATTGAATCTCCTTTTAATAAAGGAACTATTTTTGGGTGTGGCTGGGTTTTCCCCTCAGTCGGGAGGGTTTTCCCAGGATAAATATCTTGTGTTGATCTGATCTTGTGTTTTGTAAGTTTCTAATCTTTGTTGTTATACTATTATGGTTCAAAAACTTAACAATATTAACATAGCAATATTCCTGAGATTTGATTTGGGATCCCGGTATTTGGGTTCGGCATGCATGTGCAGATTTCTTGAGGGCAAGCAATCTCCGGGAAGGAAGGACTGTAAATGTCCCCAATTTTTCATTAAGTGATATTAATAAAATTAATTAATTAAGTTATCCAAAAATAAATATCAATTCAAAAGGATGACACAATATTAATTAATTTAATTATCAATAAACAAAGTGAATAAATTAAATATTATAAAGTCGGTTTATTTTAAAGTCACTTTATTATAAAATCACTTTATTTAATATTAAAAAATCACTTTATTAAATAGTGTGCTTCTAGAAGCTTTTAAGGAGGTTAAATCATAATCTTCTAGAAGACTCAACTGAATCTTTAAAAAGAGAATAGCTCAAGTCATTGGGCATCATTTGGAGTATTTTGCTATTGTTGGAGAATTTCCATTTTTGTTGTAACTATTTGGTTCACATGATTCTAAGGAGGGAAACCCTTAGAATTTAGTGATTTGGACGAAAACCTGACACCACTTGGAGAGGTAAATCAACCCAGGGTTTGATATAATTTTGGCTAAGGTTTGTGACAATTTGGAAGAGCTTTGCTACCAAAATTTCCAAGTGGGTATTGACAAATTGAAGAGATATTGCAGCATTTTGGCATCCATATTGATGGTATTTATTACAGGTTTTTACATTTCTTTTGAAGCTAGGGTTTTGGGTGTTGATAGAAATTGAATATATTTGCAGATCACATGACATCCATTTGGCATCATTTTCAAGATATTCTAACAAGGGTTTAAGGTCTGAAGTAATTTATGATTGTTGAAGTTAGGGTTTCAAACAGTGAAACCCAGGGACGCACACCCAAGCCAAAACCATTAAGTATCGGGTGAGGGGACGTCCTTAGGGCGGGTACTCCACGCACCCGAGCACCCTCGTTGCAGCCAGAGGGCTGCTGCACCGCAATCGCACCCAGCCCCGCACAGCGTAGGTGCTCCGAGACATAGGTGTTGGGGTACGGTACTTGGGGACTGCCCCAGCGTCCCTCAACTTCACCCGGGATGCGACGGGGTACAGCCAGCCGCGGCAGCCCAAAAAGCAAACTTTTTTCAGTTTTTTTTTTTGTTTTTTCTAATTGGTTCCTAAGGAACCCTAAAAAGATGTGGCTCCCATATAGGGCCCTCTAAGCCTTCATAAGGCCCATATACTTCATTTGGCATTCATATTTTTGCAACAACTGAGAGGAAGGTGAGAAAAAGAGTTTGAAAGAGCTTGGAGAGTGATTTTGCAAGTGATTGCAAGATCAAGAGGAGCAAGAAGATTCTATTTTGCAAGTGATTCATCAAGCACAAGGTCGGGTTTTTATTATTTTCTTTGTTTTATTTTCAGATTTTCATTTTTGTAAAAAATTTTTCTATAAATGTTGAAATTTGAATGTATTGTTTGAGTATCAGATTCTTGTTGATAGTTTTTTTATTTTTGTAACTTGTTGTTTGAACTTTGATTCTTAGAACGCATTGTTGTTTTTAAAAAGAAAAAATTTAAAATGATAAATCATGATTCATAAATCTAAATGTTTGAATGTTGAAATTTTAAATGCATTATGTTAAATTTTTTGTTGTTAAGTTAGGTTGAAACTTATTTCAATTTGTAAACTAGGCTGAAACTAGTTTTTTTTTTTTTTTTAAATACAAATTAGGCTGAAATTTATCATTTTGTGAAATGCAGTGTCTAAATGGCCTCTAGTCAAAGTGGAGAAGACATGGAATTGCATGAGGGAAGTGCAAGTATAGAATTGAAATAAACAAAATGTGAAGTATATAATTGAAATAAACAAAATGTGGAGCATTCCTGATGATAGTGCAGTTCCAGTGCCTATATCTTTGGCTAGTAGGCAACGGGTTCAAGCTATTCAACAGTTACAGGGGCAGTGAGGTACTTCTACGCGTATCTTGCATCAGAGAGCAGGAACTTTGTCAGATTCAACTTCCATTCCTTCATCCATTCAGAGTTCAGCAGGGGGGAAACAAAAGGCAGGAAGTTCTACTACTAACCCCATTGCTGATTTATTTAACATGCATGCGAAGGATCACTTAGACGATGCCATCGGTACATTCTTCTTTGCCAATGGCATCCCATTGCATGTAGCTTGATCTCCTTATCATAGGGAGATGATGTCCTTGGTGGCGAAGGAGGGAGGGTCATCATTTGTGCCACCAGGTGAGCACAAATTGAGAACCACGATATTGGATAGGCAGCATAACAAGACCAAGGTTTTGATGGAGTAGATGAAGGCATGCTGGATGGAGTCAGGTTGCAGCATTATTATGGATGGGTGGATGGACATTAGACATCGTCGATTAATCAACATCATGGTCACATGCACTGAGGGCCCATACTTTATGAGGGTAGTTGATTGTTCAGGGCATCGTAAAGATGTTGATTTTCAGTTTCACATCCTTAGGGAGGCCATTGAGGAGGTTGGGCCACAAAATGTGGTCCAAGTAGTGACAGATGCAGCACATGTGTGCAAAGTTGTAGGGAGGCTTGTTGAGGCATGTTGTGTGCATGCCATAAACAATGTACTCAAGGACATGGGGAAAATTGACTGGATTAAATGAGTGGTTAATGATTCGAGAGAGGTGTAGATGTTTATCTGCAATCGCCACACTTCACATGCACTCTTCAAGGGCTTCGCAAAGGAGCTCTTGAAACCAGTTGAGTATTACATTCTCTTGGAGAGAATGGTAGAGTTGCAAGAGCCATTGCAACTCATGGTTATGACACAAGAATGGAATCGGTGGGCCAAGTCCAAAACAGAGCAGGGGAAGAGGGTGAAGAAGACAGTGAAGAGTGATCAGTTTTGGATTGATGCAAAATACATAGTCTCCATCATTACTCAAGTTTTCGAGGTCATCAGATATGGTGATGGGGATGCACCTACCCTTGGAGAGGTTTATGAGTGCATTGATTTCATGCTTGGCCAGATGAGAGTTGTTGTGCGTGAGAGGGAACCCACTCTAGCATTCTATACTGAGCATATTCAGCCTATCATTCACCCCAGGTGGGAGAAGTTGAACACTCCTTTGCACATGGCTGCCTATGCATTGAATCCTAAGTGGTATATGCCTAGGCCTGGTAGAGTTACACCACTTCAGGATGATGAGGTGAAGGTCGAGTTCTTTTAGTACATTGGTAAGATGTTTGATGTTGAGACTGTTGGTCAGTTTCGCTCTAAGTGGACGGAATTTCACACTCTTACAAGTAATTGTTCAATGTTAATTCAATATTCGTTATTAATATTTACTATCTAGAGTTTAGTAACTTTAGTTTTACTATTGGCCCATTGGGTATGTTTATGAGTCATGACATTATGTTACAACTTATTATGTTCCAGGATACTCAGATTTGGAAAAGATGGACATTAGAACTATCACACAGAAGCATCTGAGATTGTGATGGAAATGTCATGGAGCACAGAGGGAAAAGATTACCACACTAGCCATCCGATTGCTTTCTCAGGTTTGTAGTTCCTCATCATTAGAACCTATTTAAGTTTATAAATTTTAAATTTTATAAACTTAAGAGTTTTACTTTTCTAATTTTCTCATAATGACCATTTGTTTGCTATCTCAGGTTTCTAGTTCCTCAGTTGTAGAGAAGAACTGGTCTACTTATAACTTCATCCACTCTACTAAGAGGAATAGACTTACCTCTAAGAGAGCAAAAAAGCTAGTTGATGTAGACAGTGCCTTGCGTAGATTGTAGATTGCAAGACATGCGAGTACAAAGAGAGACCAGCAGCACGATGGGATGTAGAGACAGAGGATCCAGCTCACATCGATGAGGACAAGATTGCAACACAAGTCGTTGTAGGGCTAGTTGGTGTTCCTTTGGCGGACCTTGACCATGAGGAATCTAAGTCCAGTAGTTCTAGTGATGAGGATTTTGGCTTGCGGGATGATTAGAAGCCTCCCATTCTTACATTTTGACATGATTTCAGATTTTAACATTTTGTACTCATTTTGATATTGATGATTGATCATGATTCATTATATCATATCATGCTACTCTGCTCATTGTAATCATGATCATCTTTATGATATATCATATTTCATATATGAACAATGAACATTGAATTTTGAATCTTTGATAGAAGTTTAGAACATGATTCATTATGTTACTATGTATGTTTATGTTAGCATGTTAAATGTTCAATGGTTCTAGTTCGTGTTGCAATTTTGCTATGTTCAAGTATTTGGTATGTTATATTGAAACATCTTTTCATAATTAGCATTTCAAGTTATATATGTATAGTATGCAGCCACCCCCCACGTACCCCCGTCGTCGTCCCGAAATTGAGGCCCTCTCTTTTCCCACACCTGAAACTTGTCCCAACGTACCCCCGCGCCAGTCTTACACTGGTTTCAAAACCCCATTTTGATGTTTTATGCAATTTTTGAAGGTGAAAATAATTTCTAGTAATATTTCCAACTAGGGCAGCCGGATTTGGATTTAGTTTTAGGAGTCATTGAAGGTGAAACAACATTTTTATCATAGCTGGAATATTTATGAGATTTTGGCACAAGGTTTTCCATATTTTGGAAGGGTTGAACAAAGTACAGCTAGGGTTTGAAGGATATTGATTTACATCAAGACTTTTGAAGGCATTTGTTGTTGTTATCAGCCATTATGGTCATCCTTTGAGGCAACCGTACCATCTATGAGTTGTTGGGCCTCCATCCTTGCTTTCAGGTACGTGAGGATTCATTGTGATTTGTAATAAACCCCAAATCTGAAGTAATCAGTTTGCCATTGTAACGTTATCAGACTTATATCAGACCTGATTTGAGGATGATAAAGTGGTCTTTAATTGAGAAATTTGATATGTTTTATGCATTTCTTGCTCTTTCATTTCTACATGTTCTCTCATCATTCGGCATTCAACACAAACATCAAAAACAAAACAAGGACTCAGAAATCAGACCTTGCATGCAAAGTGTTTGACAAAATGTCAAACATCCAAAATTGGAAAAAAAAAAAACAGATTGAGTAGGGGTTCTTAAATTTGACTTGAATTTCTTCCTTGCCAAACTCAAACAAACACAACCTCGTGACCTTGGGTAAAACCAAACTCTATAAAAACTCTTTAATTATAAAGAAAATGGCAGGGATTGCCATATTTTTATTGGTTCTATAGCTATAGTTTTTAGTGGCCCTATATTTTATTCCTTGTTTAGGGACAAATATCACTCTACAATTTGTCTGTCATAGTTTAGATCCTTGGATTGGTAACACACAAGCTCACAAGTTTAATTCTTTCAACTTGTAGTGAGGCACTATACTTTCCTTTTTTCAAATATTTACCATAGTTCCACAGAGTTTCTTGATGGGGAGAGGAGGTGATGGGGGACCAAGGGTCTAGGTTTGGGAATGATGAGGGGACATAGGCAAGGGAGCGATGCAATACATATAGTACTTGAAAAATTAGTTATAAAAAGATGTATATAGAATAAATATAGGAAATAAAAATGAAACTTGGAAAACTAAGTAAACTACTAAACCAAAAATATAGAGCAATTATTGCACAAAACATTAACAATGAAAATATCGAATTCAAAATTTATATTATAATTATATCTAGAATTGCATAATGATGATTACAATGTTCAAAATGACAAAATGACCTAATGCCTCTAATCATCCCCAAAGATCTCACTAAACTCCTCATCACTAGAATTGTTGGACTCCACAACCTCAAGCTCCTCAAAACCAATATTAACCAACCTTAACTACGTAGCATCATCATTAACTTGTGATGTCTCCTCTAGCTCTACATCACATCGGGTTATCGAACTCTCCTACTTAAGTGTGTTGCAATCAATGCGACACAAGGCACTATGTACAGCTACAATCTTCTCTACCCTCCTAGAGATAAGCCTATTCCTCTTAATGGAGTGGATGAAACTATAAGAAATTCAATTCCTCTCAACAACAAAAGAACTAGAAAAATTGGGTCCTCATGTGCCATAGCCTCCCCTATCTATCTCAACTTCCTCTAAATATCCATTAAGAGTGGCAAATTTTGTCCACTCAATACCAATGATGTCAGCATATGTAGAACCATGTATCTTCTTGATAGTCTTCATGAACCCAACCTCTTAGCATTGTATATAGGTGTAATTCTACTAGGCCTTTACACATACCACTTTGGGTTTAGTGCATAAGCAAGTATGTGCAAGGAAATGTTGAGCTTCTCTCATCTATGACAAATGATTTACTAAATATGTTCATTGTAGGATTGCAATGTGAGGTTTTTATGTCAAACCATCTTCATTTGGTCAAGCATAGTATCAAGCTAGTATGTTCTAGGCATCACCAAATGCCCTATATTCCCCCTTAGGCTCTACTGCCCTTGAACTAAAAGAAATCTAATACATGCATGTGGTCTTTGCAAAGTAGTAGAATTAGAATAAAAAGACCCCTCCCCCTTGGTGGCAAAGTAGCAGATGTAGACGCATTTTCTTCACTAGCACTCCAAAATTTACTTATCTTAGCCCTATATGAAGTGTTTTTTTCAGTTTGGCACATACTTCTACACCTTTGCCTCAAACATGAAGGAGGTGGGCATTAACTTTGGTGATGCTGCTTTAAAATTCAAGTTTACAAAAGTGGCACTTACACAACCCAACACCCCCAATTGTCCCAAGATTTTCTTGTAACTTAGTTCCAAATTGTTGTAAAACGAAGTATTTGAAGCAGAAGGGCAACTAATATTTGCATTCCAAATAGAACTAGGTATTTCACCCCTCCCTACTTCTGTACTTGGATCATTGAATGCATGATCAGATTTAAATTTTTAATCTCTTCAACTTCAGCCTCTTGAAGCTCAACCTCATCCTCACTCATGTTGTGAGAACTCATGCTCGTTTCAAAATCTTGTAGTATTTGAAGCAAAAGGGCAACTAATATTTGCATTCCAAATAGAACTAGGCATTAAACCCCTCCCTACTTGTGTACTTGGATCATTGAATGCATAATCAGATTTAATTTCTTTGACTTCAACCTCTTGAAGCTCAACCTCATTCTCACTCATGTTGTGAGAACTCGTGCTCATAATGACACTAAAAGATACAGTTATAAAATTTCTAAATTTCTAATTAAAAAATTAAAATTCAAACCCTACATAGTTTAAGGGATTGAGATAGATTTTCTTTTTCTTTTTTCTTACTTCAAGTTGCATGCAACAAAAATACAAAGAACACACAAATAGGAATCCTTACTATTTACCTTTACCACACAAGGATTTCACTTTTGTTTTCCTAATATTAAGTCACACAAAGCATAGACACAAAGAATGCACAAAAGTTGAAATCCTAATTTGACAAAAAAATGAACATCTAAACAATTAAACGTTGTTGCTATAAAATTTTAAAAATAAATCTGATCATTACTCATTTGTAAAACTAAAATAATGAATGTAAATTGAAATTCATAAAAATGTATTATAAACCCCTAAATTAATTACTAAAATTGTCGACTAAAATTTAATTACTAATTAGTTACTAAATTGAAAAATGAAAAGAAAAGTCATGAAAGGAACCTACCTTGAGACTTGAATAATGCTTTGGATCATTTGATCAACAATGGATTGATGTCACTGTTCACACTTGCTCTTCTTCTCACTATTCCTCAATCCTAATGCCCTCGCTCACAATATTTCTCTCTCCTGCAGCTTGCTATTGCAACCTTCAACTTTGTCATTGATACTTGGGAGTGATTTGGAATGACTCTTAGAAGCCTATTTGTAACTTGTTTGAGTGTTTAGGATTTGGGTGGGGCCCATAGGCCACTAGGGTTAGGGCTTGTGGCATACAATTCAAAAAAATGTTTTTTTAAATGAACTTTTGATTGATTTGTCATCAGGGATGGGTAGCAGTCCCTGGGGCAATTTAGAGACTCTTGGGAGTTTTCTAGACCTCTCAAGGACGTCCAGGAGTCCCCATGCAGCACCTGAATGAGGAAAACGTCCCAAAAAAATCCCCCATTATTGGAGCATCTTAGTAACAACCCTTGGTCTTGAGCACAATGGCAAGATAGCAAGGGACATCCCCTCCAAGTCCCTATGCCGCTGAAACACCGCATCCTAGAAACATTGAGATTTTAGGGGGAATGTGTCCCCATGGAATACTAATATTTACCTATTGCGTGAACCTCCTGAAAACCCTAATTGTGTAGACTTTTACTATTTGCCCTCCCAAAAGGGTGGCTGTGATTTGTCCCCATTCTTTCTAAATGCCAGAAAATTAAAGATTTGTTTCACAAAACATCAAACCCCTCAGTAAACAGCCAAAACAAAGGCAGACGAATGCTAATTTTGTGCACATAATGAGTAGTGACAATAAATTAAATCCCATATGGCATGAAATTAAAACTCAATCTAGAAGGCTCTGAACCCAGAAGGCTTTGATAAATTTAATCCTATATTCAATTAAACAAAAGATTGCCTCACAGTGGGAAAAAAAAGAGAATATGAGATTCAGGATTACCAGCTGGCTTAGAAAATCGTTCTGAAATTTGGCCTCAGACTCTATTGCCTGAGCTACCTGCAAATGGGTAGAGGGATATCATAGTTTTCTTCTAAATATACGAAAAACTAAATAAAAGCAATTCGATTCTAT
Organism: Chamaecyparis obtusa; assembly: GCA_027943335.1. Taxonomy (NCBI): domain Eukaryota; kingdom Viridiplantae; phylum Streptophyta; class Pinopsida; order Cupressales; family Cupressaceae; genus Chamaecyparis; species Chamaecyparis obtusa. Next base: position 489,812 of record BSBK01003089.1, read on the forward strand.
GATCTTTTAAGGGTGATGTCAATCAACATACGTATAGTTATAGTTAGAAACCCAAATCAAAATATCCAATTCTCTGCGTTTGTAAAGATAGTTTCAATCATAGCACATGTAATTACAAACATAACTCTGATACGTCGCTTACATTTTTTAGCCCTAAAACCTTGTGATGAAGATCAGAAATCGTGTCATCGACGTCTCCGTGAATTGGGTCAACCCTCAATTGAAGCTCCTCGCTCTGGGCATTATTCGATCTGCTACTTAGCCCTTGTCTGGAACGCCCATGACATAAATTTATATTAGATCATACTCGGAGCTTTTTTAGCCATGGACTATTATATGCTAATAAACAGAACCGCTGAAAGGGAGAAAAGAGGGTGAAAAAAATAATTAGAATTACCTTGAATGAAAGGGCCCTGTACCAAAGGACGCCATCGTTCCTTCGAGGATTTTCTCAGAACTCCATTGTTGAAAAGCTTGCAACGATGGTTAACGTCTGGAATCTTTTACTACTTTCAAACAGAGTATGTATGATGTGGTTTCTTAATCTTTGTTATTTTAACAGCAGCCCATACTTCAAAGGGGTATTAAGTAGCGTAGGCCTATTTTCTTTTCGGATGGTGAATCGTAGACACGTTTTCCTTGTTCAAAGTCTTTCACCAAACTAATTAGTCTATGAGACCAAGGGATCACGCTCTAAAACCTTCTACATATTTCTTACAATGTCAGATTTCTTACTATGGATCTTGACTAGGAAGATAGCAGTTTGATCTATCTTCTCCTGATCAACTAAATTGACCATGTTGTCTGCCTTTAAGATGAATTTGTATCGATTATTGATATCTTCATATGTTGCACACTCAATGAGAAAGTAGTATTCTATCCCAATTGCACTCGTCCTTCAAAACATGCAAGTGCTATCTTCCCATAACTCTTTCGGCCTCTTCCACCTACATGTCTTGTACCTTAGATGATGTGAACTCGTCCTCAATTGTGCCACTAATAGTCTTGCTTTTCCTTTAGTAGTAGCCCCTAAATATGTTTTTTCTCCATGTTTTTGAGTTGGGTTCTCTTTGATGTAGTAATCTTTTTTTCTATCAATTGTGTCTTTACAACTCAAACCCCATTTTGGCCACTTGGTCAAAATGGGGTCCCATTTTCTTATGTTTTGCTTCTCATTTTGTTGTCTAGTCTAGTCAGTTTTCCAATGAGTCAGATTATGGGCCCCAAGCTCCCAATAGCTAGGGACTTGTTAGACTAGGTTTGGGTGGTCTAGTTTTCCCATTTTTCTCTTTTTTATTTTTTAGGTTTGGCACTTAGAAACCCTTCACACAAGTGTAAATGCCTTTTTTGGGGCTTTCAAAGGTGTCGAGGTAACCCATACACCTGACACACCAAAGCCTGAAACCTCAATCTTAGCATTGAGTTCACCTTTCACAAATGGAAAATGTTATATTTGTGAAGGTAACCAATAACCCTAACACCCAGAAAGCTCGATATCGCAACCTACCAACCTTGGCATCAACTGACATCATCCACTAGAGGGCCTATATAATGCCTACGAGTGCTTCATGTTCGCACACCACGGCCACAAAGCCTTCTAATTTTTCCTCTCGGTGATTTGTGTTCTTGAAGCTTTCAAGCAACCTTGTTGGTTTTCATTACCCTTTTTGGTCGATTCCAGCCTCCTTCATTTTCATTTCGTTGCGATTTTTGACCTTTAGGTTCCCTTTATCAGGTAGGGTTTTGGTGTTTAAGTTCTCTTTCATTCTTTCTTATTTTCTTTGTTTGAGTTAGTTTTTTGGTGTAATTTCTTAGGTTTAGTTGTTCTTTGTGTTGTTTTGGTTAGTTTGCTTTGTCTATTTTTAGGGTTTGCGAATTGGGCTATCACGTTGGTCTTTAGATTTGAAATTTCCCCCATTCAAGCATCATAAATTCTCCTTTACTCAAACCCTAACTTTTCATTGTATCATGCATTTAGGCTCTGAGATCCTATAGGGAAATCATGGTCTGAAGCCCCGATTGTCCCTCACCTCCTATCATTGGCAATGCCCATGCCTTGGGCATTTTGAGACCCTTCGAAGTGTCAATCTTTGGGCCCTAAAAGGGGATCAAAGCCCAAAGCTCTAACGCCTAATATCCACCTATCATCATATCCACATTCCCTTTGGAGTGTCAGGGGATCTAGTTCCCCAGGACCCTGAAACCTTGACCACTTTGATTCCCTTCCGCCTTCAACCCTAAAGGCCCAAGGCTTTCAACCTTTTTAGTTTCAATGTTTTGGAACCCCAAAGGTCCAAAAAATCTAGTGAGCCCTTTTGTCTCTCAGTTGAGACTCTTAGTTTTTAGTTTGCTTAGTTTTTAGGCTTCTTTTGTGTTTTTTTCTTTTCTTTCTAGAGATAGTTTATTTCGTTGCAAGTAGACTCTTAGTGTTTCATAGATTAGTTTTTTGCTTTCAATAAATTGTGCTGACAAGTGTCTTCTCTTTGAGTGTAGATCTACAGGAATGACTATACCATTAGCAATGAAGTATAAGTTCAAAGGATACAACACACCATCTAAGATGGGTAATCTTCATATCAAGATTACAAATAGTAATATAGGCCACATGGACTTTAATGACTTTCTCAAGGAGATTGTAGAACCTCGTGGCCAGTCATCTAATGCCACAACCATGGTCTTCTCAGGATTAGTCAATGTTGTTGGGTACCTGGTGGCAATTATCTCACTAGACCTGATCATGGTCATTGCCAATCACTATATACCTGATGAAAGGAGAGTAAAGAATAAAGTTGGTGATGTAGTTTTAGACATTCAACCAGATGCAATTGAAGGAGTGTTCCACATTCCAACTGTTGATTTCTACTACCCCATTTCAAAGGAACATGGGGAACGTTACTTCCAAGATACCATGGACATCTATGACGGGCTAAATAGGGATTACTTGGCACGCCCCTGGAAAGCCCACAAATTGGAGAGAATTGATATGCACAAGGCTTACTTAATTGAAGATATGCAAAAATTGTGTGACCTTGTTAAGAATAGTCTATGGCTTGCCACGAGAAAGAGAATTAGAGACATGGATGGTAAAGTTCATTCAGATCATCAAAGGCAAGAAGCAAAAGATCGATTGGAGCAAGATTATTAGTGATAATCTTGATGAGCAATTGCAAAATGTGAAGACCAATCTGAGGTTCTATATGACTTCATACATTGTATACTTTCTAGTTGTATGGAAAAAGTACCCAAGACTCTATAAGAAGGGATCTCTTTAAGATTCAAATGCATACCCTTACACAATATACCCTCAGTTGGTGAGGAAGGAAAAGCTCAATGTTGGCAGTCCAAAGTATAGGATTGTGAATGATGCTTTCATATTTACAATCATTCAATCAATAAAAGGGGATTATGCTAAGAGACTTTCAAAGGAAGTTGCAACAAAGATTAAGATGATCGAAATTTGCTACATTTAGTTCCAAACCTTTTCATATATCAGGGTGGTAGGGTGCACACTCAACCCGAAGAAACTAACAAGGTACCCTTTAGATAAGATCATCCTAATGGAAATGAACATGCAATTAGTTGACACCCATGAACTCATTGTAAATAAGCATAAGCATTGTTGGGATGTTTTAATGTCATTTGGAGCTTACACAATCCAAGACATAAAAGTATGTAAGTCCATTGGTTTGGAATGGGATGAGTACCCCTTGGATGAGCTCAAAATCAATAGAGGAAGGTTTGACCCTATAGAAACCTTCAACAAGATAAATGGTGCTTATTATAAGTATAAGCCTCATTTTGAGGATCATGAGCAAATTGCATAGATGACTACGAGGTCCAGATAAGATATTGTTGGCCCCTTTTTGAGTCACCCTATTCTTTTTCAGCTTCTTTCAGTCTGATTTCCCGATCCTTAAAATGTTCTAAGTAATACTGATATTTTAATAAAGTTGTTGAACTTGGTTGAACCTAGTTCAAAGCAATTCAAATGTTTCCAAGGTTCATCCTGGTTCAACCATTTACTCAGTCCCTCTTTCAAAGAGTCTATCGGCATACATCTTGAACTGCTTCATACCTCCCCAAACTCTTTGAACTAGTTTTCCTTATGGTTGATCACACTTCATCAGGTTCTAGTCTTCACTCTTATTAGTTGAGTTGAACTACTCAAATTAATGCATTAACCTCAAATCAGTTATCCATTGTGTAGCATGGTCTTAGGTTTTCACACACTTTGGTAGGATTGAAACAAGATGAACCATGTTCCGCTAAGTTCAAGCAGGTTCAAGGGAGTACTCATGACATGTAAATTCTACCTGAAAGGAGAAATTAAATGTCGAGGTGATGGGGATGGATGTGAATTGATGGAACACACATGTGATCTCTGAGACAATTATGGAAAAATGAGCCATTGAAAGGGGAAGTAATCATGCTTAAATAAGGTTGCATGACAATGTGACAAGTAATTAATATTCACAATCCCCAAAGTGTAGTGCCCACACATAGTTTTCTTTTCAATTTTATATTGCCACTCTTTTAGGCCACTTTTATGTGTGTGTTGATATTTTAGTTATATTATGGTTTTGGATGTATGACACTACATGGTGATTTTAATAAATGGATGATTATGGTGGTTATATTGATGTTAGTTATGATGATGATTTACATGTTTGGAAATGATACTTATGATTAGGATTATACTTACCCCATACTTGCATGTGTATGGTAATCATGTATGCCTTTATTTTTTTGTATGATGTGTTTGATATGGTTGAGGGACGAAGTCGTAGTTACATGCTTGCGGGATCCATAAGATGTCTCGATCCCCACCATTTCTTGCTTTATATATATGTATGTACATGCGGGTCTTGTATGCAGGTTTGCAAGTACCGGGCATCGACTTCCCTGAATTGTCAAGATGAGAGTGCCCTATCACTAGTCTCAATGGTAAAAGAGGAGAGATAATATTCAGATCCAAATCTTAACCTAAGCCATACTATTGTCCTGAAATTGTGGATAGGATTCTGATATTTTACCCTTCCCAAACTCGTCCAAGTGATGTGAGTTTTTAGCCCTTTTCTTGAGTATGGATGTGGTTCTTTAGGTTCATTTGGTTTTGGTTATTGATGTGATTTCTATAATTAGATAATTTATTTAGATTAAATTGTGTAATTTACATAAATTAGATTTTGCTATTTTTAGCTATTTATATGTGAGATTATTTAATTAATTAAATGTAATTATTAAATTTAGTGTCTTATTTAAAAGGTTTATTGTAAAAGTAGAATTATTTAATTAATGAGAATTAATTAAATACATTCACTTTAGATTTATTTAATTGTAAATTTAACCTTTCAATTAAAAGGTAATTATTAATTTAGGAATTAAATTAGCATGTAGAAATTAAAGTAGACTAAATGTTATTATTTAAATTAATTAGAATGCATTAAGTTGCACAATCAAAATTGAGTAAATTAAATTGAAGGAATTAGTTAATTTTGAGTTAAGTGTTTTCAATAAGAGCAAATTAGAAAATGGACTTTAGTTCAACTGAAATTAGGAATTGATTAAAACAAAGCTCTCTCTAGAGTTGAGTTCCAACCCTTGTATGTGAAATTGAATTTCCTATATGGTGAGGATTTGGCCAGTATTCTCAACACACGGGTTTTGGAGAATTTTGGGTGAAGGTTTTCAATTTGGAGCAATTTTTCTGATAGCTTGGATTTGTCTTCGTTTTTGGTCATTGTCAGTTTTATTCTAAGGTGTTTGAGGTAGGATTTGATTATCCTTGTGTTTGTGTTATGTAATTTTGAAAGAACCGTATTCTTCGTGCATGTCGTAATCTGGATGTCTGGAACTTGTTTCATGTATTTTCTCTTCTTGTGAGATTCTGAAATTGGTCTTAAGAAAATCTTAGTTGCATGTGATATCTTGTTTCTGATTCTTGATTAAATTTCCATTAGGGTTTTGAATTTATGATCCTGGTAGAAATTAATGATTATTTGAAAATTTTGTGGCAATGGATTATTTTTTCTAGAAAACCCTAGGTTTAGAAAAGAATGGATTCAATTGTTAGAAATTTGATTTAGTAATTAAAGTTGAAAAGAAGAAAAAAATGTAGGAAAAGCCCTAGAGTATGCTTTAATAAAATACCGAGTTAAAACTCTCTTATAGGGTTTCAGATTTCATATGGGAATTAATTCTTGCTTTCTTTTAAAATATATATATATATTTATATTTCCCTACCTTGCTATTTTTTTATACTCTAAATTAATTGCAAGTGAAAAAATCCAATTGCATTAATATATATTTTGTTGTTTTAAATAAATACCCCCTTTAAAAATATATATATTCTGTAAACTTTGTAACATGTTTAGGTTAATATCTCATGGGTTCCCTAGCGGGGGCATTACACTTGGTATCAAAGCCCATGTTTCAAACACTAGGAGCTCTGGGAATTTTGTATGCCCATTTGTGTCTAGTGGTCAAAAACTTGAAAACAAAACTTAGACATATAACATGCTTGTATTTTCAAACTATTGTTTTTGCAATCTTATCATGTTTGATTTATTTTGTCCTTATTGATTTTTTGATGTAGGAAAGATGGTCACTGAGACTAGATATGCGACTAGAGGCCAAAGTGGAGGTTGTAGCAAGGGATGTGGAAGGAGAAGACTTCCTAGCCCTCTTGTTAGTCAGAGAGCTGAGGAGAGAAGGGAAGAGGATGGTAGAGAACAACATGGTGACTCAGGAGAACTTAATGCCATGCAAATTCTCTAGACCATTTTAGAGAGCCTACCTATGCAGAGTAGGGTCAAATATGAAGCATCCCATCATTCTGATAATGAAGAGAGATAGAGATCTCAGAGCCTGAAAAAGAGGGACACTAACCACAGTCATGGAGCCATAAAGGCTAATCAGATGAGAGACCTTCTAAGAGCATGACCACCTCCTTTTAATGGTCTTGGCACTGGTTTTGGAGTAGAGACTTGGCTTATTGCTTTGGATCGTTGTTTCACCATGCAACAATTTGACACTGATGTTAAGGCAAGATGTGTCGTTATGAGTCTTGAGGACTTTGCAGCTTCATGGTGGAAAATAGAAGCACAGAAACTTGGACTCGCTATGGAGACTATTACTTGGGACCTTTTCCTTGAAAAATTTTGTGAACAGTTTCTATCGGAGCAGTGGCAGTGACAACGCATAGATGAGTTCCATAATTTGCGATATATGTCCATGTCTATTTAGGAGTATGAACAAAATTTATTTGTGCTTAAGCCCTATGCAGAATATGATGATCAATCACCACTCTTGTTGCAACATTTTATCAAAGGACTTAATGGTCGCATTGTTGGAGTTTTGGTTTTTGAACCCAAGACTCTCAAGGAAGCGGTGATTAAGGCTACTTTGATAGAGGCAAATTTGGCCTCAGGACATGGTGGACATATAGTAGTTTAGACAGGAGTTTCTTCATCTTCAGGCTTTAAAGGAAATCAAACTTAAGGTGCAGGAAACTTCAAGAAGCTCCCTCCCTATTTTTGCAGTCAGTAGCAAAAGGACACAAATCCTCCAACACAAAATGGTGGTTCTCAATCGGGAAAAAAATGTAACTAGCAGCCTAATTCGCACAATCAAAAGGATCAACGAACTCAGATCTCACGTTAGAGTCTTAGTGGAGGTAGTTTTTAGCCGTCTAGTGCACCTTCGGCTAGGAAAGGTGTTAGTAGATGTAGTGGTTGTTTCTCTTGTGGGGAGCATGGCCACATTGTTGTCAATCATCCTCATCATTCAGTGCAGTTTTCAGGATAGACTTGTAGCCTCTGAGCCTATAGTCGGGGATGTTGATAGGTCCCACAAGTTGTTTACAGTTAGGAATGATTCACAAAGTTCATCCCATAAAGTAGGGTAGGGTCCAATGGGACCCACATGTTGAATATTTTACGACTTAGTAGGACATAACAAGATTACAAGATTTATATCCCCATTTGTTTTTAGGCTTCCGAGAGTAAGCCTAATTCTAGGGGGGTGGATGTAGTGCCCACCCATAGTTTGTTTTTTAGTTTTATATTGCCAAACTCTTTTAGGCCACTTTTATGTGTGCATTGATATTTCAATTATATTATGGTTTTGGATGTATGACACTACATGGTGATTTTAATAAATGGATGATTATGGTGGTTATATTGATGTTAGTTATGATGATGATTTACATGTTTGGAAATGATGCTTATGATTACGATTATACTTACCCCATACTTGCATGTGTATCATGATCATGTATGCCTTTATTTTCTTGTATGATGTGTATGATATGATTGAAGGACGGAGTCGTAGTTACTTTCTTGTGGGATCCACATGATGTCTTGATCCCCACTATTGATTGATTTATATATATGTATGTACATGTGGGTCTTGTATGCAGGTTTGCAAGTATCAGACATCGACTTCCCTAAATTTTTAGGATGAGTGTGCCCTATCACTAGTCTTAATGGTAAAAGAGGGGAGATAATATTCAGATCCAAATCCTAACCTAAGCCATACTATTGTCCTAAAATAGTGGACAAGATTTTGATATTTTACCCTTCCCAAACTTGTCCAAGTGACGTGAGTTTTTATCCCTTTTCTTGAGTATGGATGTGGTTCTTTAGGTTCATTTGATTTTGGTTATTGATTTGATTTCTATAATTAGATAATTTATTTAGATTAAATTGTGTAATTTAAATAAATTAGATTTTTCTATTTTTAGCTATTTATATGTGGGATTATTTAATTAATTGAATATCAGTTAAATGTAATTATTAAATTTAATGTCTTATTTAAAAGGTTTATTGTAAAAGTAGAATTATTTAATTAATGAGAATTAATTAAATACATTCACTTTAGATTTATTTAATTGTAAATTTAGCCTTTTTAATTAAAAGGTATTTATTAATTTAGGAATTAAATTAGCATGTGGAAATTAAAGTAGACTAAATATTATTATTTAAATTAATTAGAATGTATTAAGTTAAACAATCAAAATTGAGTAAATTAAATTAAAGGAATTGGTTAATTTTGAGTTAAGTGTTTTCAACAAGAGCAAATTAGAAAATGGACTTTAGTTCAACTGAAATTAGGAATTGATTAAAACAAAGCTCTCTCTGGAGTTGAGTTCTAACCCTTGCATGTGGAATTGAATTTCCTATATGGTGAGGGTTTGACTAGTATTCTCAACACACAAGTTTTCGAGAATTTTGGGTGAAGGTTTTCAATTTGGAGCAATTTTTCTGATAGCTTGGATTTGTCTTCACTTCTGGTCATCGTCGGTTTTTTTCTTTAGTGTTTGAGGTAGGATTTGATTATCCTTGTGTTTATGTTTTGTAATTTTGAAAGAATTGTATTCTTCATGCCTGACAGAATCTGGATGTCTGGAACTTGTTTCATGTATTTTCTCTTCTTGTGAGATTTTGAAATTGGTCTTAAGGAAATCTTAGTTGCATGCAATCCCTTGTTTCTGATTCTTGATTAAATTTCCATTAGGGTTTTGAATTTATGATTCCTGGTAGAAATTAATGATTATTTAAAAATTTTGTGGCAACAAATTGTTTGTCTGGAAAACCCTAGGTTTAGAAAAGAATGGATTCAATTGTTAGAAATTTGATTTAGTAATTAAAGTTGAAAATAAGAAAAAAAATTAGGCAAAACCCTAGAGTATGTTTTAATAAAATACCCAGCTAAAAATTTCTTATAGGGTTTTAGATTTCATATGGGAATTAATTCTCGCTTTCTTTATATATATATATATATATATATATATATATATATATATATATTTCCCTACCTTGCTATTTTTTTTATAGAGTAAATTAATTGCTAGTAAAAAAATCTAATTGCATTAAAATATATTGTCTTTTTAAATAAATACCCCTTTTAAAATATATATATATTCTACAAACTTAGTAACATGTTTAGGTTAATATCTCTTGGGTTCCCTGGTGGGGGCATTACACAAAGGTAATATCACCCTTACTCCACATGGGAAACAGATTTGGAAATTAAATCTTTCAAGATTTGGCATGAGGCAAGTTGTTTTAAAATAAGCCTTAGCACATTTATCTTCTTATTTAGCAAGCAACGAGTAGCAGAGCATAGGAGGTCTTTTTGGGTTGTCGTGTCAGAGAATTGCAGCATGTTCAATTGACAAGGTGAGTTCCAAAATCTTTCCCCGGTTGATGAATTCTAATTTAAATTCACATTCCTCGTCTGTTAATTGAGGAAGAACAAGTAAAATGAGGTCATCATTTCAGATTTTTGATAATGTCAAACATTTAGTTTGTCAATCCCTGATATACGAAGATACTTCCCTGGCCAATTTTAATATATAAGAATTCAAAGGGAGACTTAGGAATTCACTAGATGAAGCTTTTACTAAGGAAATCATTAAAAGTGGCCTCGTAGAGGCTGCTACATTCCCTTTAGTAGTTCCATGCCTAGAATTGATAAGGGAATACATCAACAAATATGACACAAGGCATTAATGTATCTGCAAAGATGATGGGGAAATATTGTTGTCCATTCACAAGGAATCATCTTCATTTTGAAAATCCCAGAGAAAGAGGTGTATTTAGATTTCAACCCCATCCTATCTGCTAATAAATATGAAAAAGAGGATTTTGCCTATAAAAATAGCATAGCCCATAGTTGGTTGCTTAAATTCAAAAATGGAGGTTCCAGACTGTTGAGATCACTCACTGTTTGCCACATGAAACCTTATGTATGGGACTTGGTAGTTGTATGCAAATTAGATGTCTAACTACTATAAATGAAATATTAACTAATTTAAGCTACTACATCAATCTAAATGCAACATAATGAAGAATACAAATAACCAAATGAACTTAAAACAAAAGCTTTACCTTCACTTACCCATTGTAGCTTGTCTCCATTGTCCTCCTATCCTTGATTTCTTGGATGCGGTGAGCTCTCATATTTCCAAATGATGCTCCTTTTCCCAAGATGCTCTCAAAGTGTGGAGATTTGATGATTTCTATGCAAACTAGCCTAAAACCTTAATTATGCAACTATAGTGGATGAAATGCTATGCAAATGGCTCACAATGATGCTTGATTACTTGATTGTTTGATTTCTTGTATGCTTGGATGCTTGAAAATTACTAATGTTATTAGGCTCTCAAAGGAAGAGGAAGGCTCCTTTTATAGTTTTTTGGAGGACTCAAGCCTAGGTGGCAAGATCCTAGGGTGGAGATTGAAAAGTGGAGGATCCTAGGGTTGATATTGACTTGGTTGAAGGGGTTGAGAGAAAAGGGGATGTAGTTGGAATGTGAGAGGAGGAATAGGAAGGATGTTCCTCCTACATTGACAAAGAAGAGAGGGAGGTGGAAGGGAAAAACACATGTCAAGTGTCTCACAAAGACCATTGAGAAGAAGGTGGGAGGACATTTTCTCCATAAGGACTCTTGGTACAAGTGTCCCATGAGTCATCTTTGTCTCCTTGAGGTGGCTTGAGAAGTTCCTTAGGAATAGGGAAATATTCTTGACCAAATTTAGAGGAAGACATGTGGTCATAAGACCAAGTCTTACGAGGTCACATAGCCCTTAAAAATAGGACATGTGTTTGTGAGGATAAATGCCATATTAATAATTAATAAAAATTAATTATTTTAGCCAATGTGATGTGTTAGGTGACTAGGTCTATGAAGTGGACTAGGGGACTTAGTCATATAGTGATTGTATAATTGAATAATTTATTAAATCACTTTAATAAGACTAATTTAGAGGACTTATGATAAGAAGAATAGTATATAGTGAATATATTAAATAAATTAAATCACTTATTTAATAATAGAGGGAATGAATATTAATTAAATAATAAATATTTAATTAATTTATTAAGTCATTTTTAAGTGTATACATTTTGCCCCTCTTTGAAATAATGTGATGGTTACATTGTTTCAAAGAAAAATCAAGTATTTTGCCCCTGCCCCAGACAATATCCCAGACGAGAGCGACCCATGCATGCCCCATTGAGAGATTGATCGACAAATTTATTTTATTTATGATATATGTGTGTGTGTGTGTGTGGATGATCAATCTCACGAAAAGATTTGGAAGAAATGAGGTTGAAAATGGAGGTGACAGGAAAATTTTGATAGGTAGGGTCCACACACCAAGCAAAATGGGTCCATAGGCTATATGTAGGGTAAAAGGGTCCACTATAGGGTCATTGTTACACATGGCATTGAGAGATTAGAGCTTGTGGGGAGAAGAGAGCAGAGCTGAGAAGATGTCATTCCCACTGCCAGACCACCAATCTGAGCGAATCAAACACTTCCAGAGACCTCTCGATTTAGGAGAGTCATTAGGTGACTTGATCCCACTCTGTGATTTTATGATTTTTCATGATTTAGAGTAGAATTTTAATGTATAGGTGAGATCAAAGCTAGGTATATGTAGGAAAAAAATTGTTCTAGGGTGGAAAACATATGCATAGTTGCGGTGCATGTATGCACAACAACATGTCATGTTTGCAGAACAAACTGGTAGTTCTGCGCATACGTTCAGGGCATCTATGCATGCATGTTAGAGAGTTTTCAGACTATGCGTTTAATAAATAAATGTGCGCAAACATGGATTGGGGCATTTGTCATAATTGGCTGCACAATTATTTAGGGTAGTTGTGCATATGTTAAAACTGCACATAGGTTAGGGGATTCTGCACAAACATTTTTCTGTGCTGTGCATTTGTTTTAGGAGGTAGAATTTGGAAAATGATGAGGTCAATTAGGTCAAACTAGATATTGAAAGGCTGATGTGATCTCTCGGCTCAGTTTTAGATCGATTTTGGTCAAGGTTGGAAACATCGTAGCATAGTCGCTAGTTAACTTTCTTGATTAGATAATTTATAGAATTATCCATTTGGACATGTGATAAACATGTGTTCGATTGATAGTATAGGATAGATAAATAGATCATTCTGATCAAAATTTGATAGTTTGTTTGTTTGTGGTTGTTATAGGAGGATATCACAAATATTCTGATGTCATGGGAGAGATATCTCGTCAGATAAAATATGAGGTTGGCACTGTCTAAGATAGACAGACTGCTGATAGGGACTATAGGTTTATTCCATGTCATCTATACGTCCCAAGATTCAGGCGAACCTAGGCATGTTGACTACACTAGTAGAGCGGTGGCACTCGGAGACAAGTACCTTCCATCTCCCTATAAGGGAGATGATAGTGACATTGGAGGATATTTATCACATCCTCCGATTGTCGATCATTGGAGAGATCGTATAGTATGACAGGCACGACGACTTGGCTAAGTGCAGAGCAGTGTTTGGAGATGACAAGATAGATGAGATAGAGATCAGCTGGGAGGAGATGGTAGATTTGTATGAGCCTCTCCCTGTAGTATTGGCTTGAGCAATTGGTGGCTATGTCTTCCCAGATCAACGATCACATGGTTTTGTGATCAGATGGGGTCGCACATTGTAGAGGATGATGGAGGACAAGACCTAGTTTGCTTGGGGTGTGTGCTTATTAGTGCATCTATACCATGATCTTCACTAGGTGGTATATCACAAAGGGGCATCATTATCAGCTGGGGTGACATTACTCCATCTATGGGCGTGGGAGCATATTGTTATTACACGACCCACTGCTTTGAGATTAAGAGGCACAGGGAAACCTTATATTTTCCTATATGCTTCTATCCAGTCTCAGCATAAGTTGGGATGACTAGATTTTTGGAGGCATGTGTTGGATAATATAGATACAATTATCTGGAGACCATATATTGGTTGTGAGCCGTGGGAGGATGAGCAACAACTAGGCTTTTGTTTTGAGTCACGGTGGCTAATTGGGTGAATGCCCTACATTATAGAGAGGTAGCTAGTTAGTTGGGTGTTGTGATAGTTTGGTAGGATTTAGGGTATGCCTCAGGGCATGACAGAGTTGGCCCGTACACACTATGAGAGGTGAGATTGGGGTTTGATGGTATCTTTTGAGATAACTCGATAGAGTTCTTGGACATGCCATTTCAGGCATGGTCGATGAGATAGGTGATCGTAGACCCAAGGATGACAATAGATTATGAGAGATATCTGAGGGATCATCCATTCCCTAGACTGACAAATTTGGTGGAGAGGCCACCCTAGAGAGATGCAAGAGAGGGATGCAGAGACATGAGACAAGGGAGGAGAGGCCATGGGAGAGATGGTGGTGGAGACGGTGGTGATGGAGGTAACGACGGAGGTGACAGAGGTAGGGGAGAAAGAGGTGGGCCTCAGATGAGAGGCAGAGGAGTGCGACCGTAGGGATTGATGCCACCCCTGGTGAAATAGGTACCTAGACCACCATTGGCACAAATACAGGAAGGTGTATAGGTGGATGCCCTAGGACAACCACAAATATAGGTAGCATAGGTACATGTGACATAGGTACAAGTAGCACAGGTTGAGGATGTACAGGTACAGGGTGCACAGGCATAGGATGATCAGCTATAGGATGAGCATATGCTTGATATAGCAGGAGAGGATGTGTAGATGCCTGACATTGGTGCACATGATGAGCAGGTTGACATGGATGTGGGGGGTCAAGATCCCTATCTATAGAGAGATGTTGTAGAGGAGGAGATTGATATTGACGCATTGCTAGTTAGACTAGCAATGACACAGGTGCAGGAAGACTGCGTCCCTGAGCTAGAGCAATGGGTGGAGAGGCTAGAGGCGGAGCTAGCTGAGGTTAGGCAGGAGTGGGATGTCACCATAGAGAGGCTAGGTGAGGCTAACACCTTATTAGATGAGCTTGAGTTGACATAGGCACTTAGGCCTCATGCAGATAGCCTTCGTATGATGATGAGAGTCGATAGGGAGATCACCTACTAGAAGGAGGCATACAGACAGGTTGTCCCTAGAGATTAGTGTATAGGTATTTTTTGGGAGAGCTCTTATGCAGTACAGATGACATTTTATAGATAGGGATCAGGTGTCAGTGGGGGTTCAACCTCATGTCCTCCTAGACCACCCACAGGTTCAGGTGACCCAGATGCAGTAGGTCCTTCTATTGCAGCACGCAGACATGGACAGACTGAGTCAGGGGGCAGTGGCTCTTAGACTTTATACAAACTTTTGCATTTGTATCATTATTGTATCATGATGCATTTATAGACTTGATGGACATATTTGACACATTATTATTTATGAGATAACATTGGACAGTTGGACATTTTATTGCTTTTATGGACTCTGTATGATAGATGTACTATGATGGACACTTTCCTTTATGATGCATTTCTATGATGACTTATACATGCAAGTACTAACATATGTAGGATGTGATGACTTATGTGATATGCATGTTATTGGTGATCTATGTTATTTTTCTATGATGCTATTTAGAATAATGATTATGTAATGTGATGGTTTAATTGATGTAGATGAATAAATTTATAAATGATGAACATGCAATTTATGGACCTAATGCAATATATGTGAAAAATGTAACACATGTAAAATGGAAGATATTATAATGATAATGAATATAATGTTATAGACACAATGATGATATTGATGGGATGTAACAAAATGGACATGTATTTGTGAATAATAAAACATATGAAATACATAATGGATATATACAATAATGTGAT
Source organism: Chamaecyparis obtusa (assembly GCA_027943335.1). Lineage (NCBI taxonomy): Eukaryota > Viridiplantae > Streptophyta > Pinopsida > Cupressales > Cupressaceae > Chamaecyparis > Chamaecyparis obtusa. The sequence goes on from BSBK01003089.1 coordinate 505,459, forward strand.
AAATTCTAAAAGGCTTAATAAAACATAGTATGAAAATGAAAATATGCAATTTTGATGACAAATGATGATGATATACAAAATAAGAAAGAAAATGACAATAACAAGGTGTTATGAAATGGATATGTTCTAAATAACAAATGATTATTAAAAAAAGATAATATAAGATGATGACAACATATTTAATAAACAATGCATAATTGATTACAATGAATTGATAAATGACATATTTTGTTTATACAAAATGAGTAATGCAATGTGACACCTATGTTTCTTTATGCCAACTGTCCTCAATTTAAATAACAATACGTCAAACATGAGAAGAATGGACCAGGAAAATAAATGAATGTATAAGAAAGATAACCTACAAAACCCTATAAAAGGAGCACTTATATGCAACAGAATCTGTTAAATGTAATGCAAAATGAAATATGAAACTAATATCTCCACAACTTCATGAAACATCTTAGATCACAGTAACCAAAATTTGATTATCATCATTGAGCTCATTATGTTGCAAGAAAATGCAAGCATCATGGTATTATTAAACTAGGATGACCTGAGCATTTCTTACATGGAGTTTAATATAGAAAAATTCACAAGCATCTAGGTATAAATGAATCAAGATGACCTGAGTTTCGTTTGTATAATAGACAAGGAATATTCTGCCCTCCATCGGGGAATAAATATTTGGAGTCAAGGTATGTGTGGTGTATCACTATTAATAGAATTCGCATAACAACATAATTTGTATGTTTCAATGCTTATTAAATTTATGAAGACACTTATGCATAGCCACCCCAATTACTTGTTCCTTTGACTTCATCAGAAAATACCCCACAAATAAAAATCAAAGAAAAATATCATGCCCCATCCTGACTATTCTAATCAATGACATATGGGAGTTTCAAACTCATGTCAAGGATATCCCGGAATAGCATAGGGAACATGATAACAATGAAATCCAAATATGAATGCATAACCTATAATAATCATTCAAACATGCTTGCCATGAATACACATTTCTTTGCCAAAAGATGTTGTTTAGTTCATTGATTAGATTTGATGATGCGTAGATGTTGCAAATGTATAGCTAAGCATGCACATTAAAAAAAAAAGTATCACATGTCATGATTATGCATCAGGATATCATTGTGTAAGAGCATTTGAATGCCTGGTAAAAGCACTCTATTTTGTCCTCTAAGAGTCATGATGATCAGAGATCCACTTCCCAAACTAGGTCGAGGACATGCCCCTAGCTAGATGATGAACTGACTTATTATGGGTGGAGAAAGACACACAAACTAGGATGAAGATGCTAGACCAAGCTATGATGGGTGGTTTTATTTTGGATATATACAGTGGATAGGATGTTATGGACTAGCCATTTTATTATGGAACTATAATGGGCAAAATGTTATGGCATATACATTTTATTATGGATATATACAATAGAATGGTATGCTAGAAGAATCCTAATAGAGAGAGGAGCTAACTTGTCACAAATGGCACCTATTTTTAGGTTTTCACCACATGTTTTTATAGCAGTTTTCTTTGGATTTTTTAAATTTATTTATATTTTTAAGTTTTGTTTATATACATATCCCTTGCATTGGGATTGTAAGCATAGAACTTCTTGAGGTGCATACTGTTTAGAGGCTCATCCAAGATATCACCCTCATATGTCAATAACTGATAAGCCCCTAACCCATAGAAAACTATAATCACAAAAGGACCCAACCAATTGGGTTCAAATTTCCCCTTCTTCTCACGATGCTGCTAATTTTTGGGATTTTATCAAAGGACTAGATCACCCACCTGAAAGTCTCTGGGTTTCACTTTATTGTTATACTGGTGAGACATCCTCTATTGATAGACCTTCAAATGATCAAAGGCCCTTTTTCAACACTCATCTAACAATTCCAATTTAGTTAATCGTGCCACTCTATACTCTTCATCTAGAATCAAATCTCTTAGGGATACACACAAAGAAGGTAACTCGACCTCGAGGGGCAAGACAACTTCATAACCATAGACAAGGGAATATGTTGTAGCTCCAATGGGGTACAAATGAATGTTCTATAAGCCCATAAGATATGATTCATTTGGATATGATAGTCATGACCAACGTCATTGACAATCTTTAGAAGTATTTTAACAATGGTTTTATTAGACGTCTCAGCTTGGCCATTGCCTTGGGGGGTAGTAAATAGTGGAATAGTGATGTGTGATGTGGAATTTATCACATAGTTCATCCATGTCCTAATTTTGGAATTGCTTTCCATGATCAGTAATAAGATGCATAGGGATACCATATCTGCAAATGATATAATCTAGGATAAACATGGATATTTGTTTGCCAGTGGCAGTGATCAATGGAACAACTTCAATCCATTTGGTAAAATACTCAGTTGCAGTGATAATAAACTTATGGCCGTTGGAAGATGGAGGGTGAATTGCACCCACAAGGTCAAGTCCCCGCTGTCTAAATGGCAATGTGGTGATGAAAGGATGGAGCTCTTGTGCTGGTGCATGAATAAGATTCCCATGAATCTAACATTTCTTACATTTCCTAGCAAAGTGAAAGGAATTTGTCTCCATAGTAGGCCAATAGTAACCCATACACATGAGCTTCTTAGCCAGGGAAGGACCACTTGAATGTTTCCCACAAATACCCTCATGGACATCTCGTAAGGTAGTTTGAGCTTCATCATGTTCAAGACATCGTAAGAGAGTACCGTCAAGACCTTGCTGATACAGGGTGTTTGATATTAGGATATAGCGGGAGGCTTGGCAGAGAAAGGTACATTTTTTGTTTTTGGATAGGTCGGGTAGAATGGTATTGTCTTTAAGGTAGGCATATATCTTTCCATAAGTTGGGGATTCTTGTCCAATAATGTGACATATGATACTTGTATCAAGATCATCATATGCAGGATATGTCAAAGATTCCACCAAGAACTCAAAATGGGCTTTTGTATCTTCTATGTCAAATAGAGAAGCAATTGTAGCCATAGCATCTGCAACCTTGTTATCACGTCTTGGAATTTTCACAAAGGTGATTATTGAAAAATATTGCTTAAAGTCATCCACCATACGTTTATATGGAAACAACTTGTCATCCTTGGTCTAATATTCATCATTTACTTGATTGATAATCAACTGAGAATCCCCATAGAAATTTAGTTCTATAACCTTCCATTACAAAGCCATCTTCAATCTGGTCATCAACGCTTCATACTTAGCTACATTATTTGTACAAGGAAATAGCAAATTGTAAGACTTTGGTATTTTATATCCTTGTGGTGTAACAAATAGCACTCCAGCTTCTGAACCATGTTGAGTATATGATCCATCAAAATAAAACTTCCATGTCTGTGTAGATAATGTCAAGATGTATACATTTGGAAATTTTGTATGTATAGGATGATCATCAGTCAATGGTGCCTCAGCTAATTGATCCACAATTACTTGTCCTTTAATGGCTTTCCTTTCCACATACTCAATATCAAATTCACTAAGCAACATAACCCACTTAGCCAATCTTCTTGTTAATGTTGTCTTGCTCAAAAGGTATTTTAAAGGATCGATCTTTGCAATAAGCTTGATAGAATGAGATAACATGTAATGTCACCACTTATGTGAAGAAAAGACTATTGCTAAACATGCTCATTCTATTGGAGAATAATTAAGCTCATATCCCACGAGAGTCTGACTAATGTAATATATAGCTTTCTCTTTACCTTCCTGATCTTGGTGTGTTAGAAGAGTCCCTAGAGAAACTTATGTAGCTGAAATATAGAGGAAGAGTGGCTTGCCAGGAATTGGTAACATAAGAGTAGGCAGATTAGTTAAATATTGCTTGATCTTGTTGAATGCTTCTTCACACTTATCATCCCACTTAAATGAGATGTCTTTATATAACAGGTGCTGGAAAGGATGACTTATGTCTGTTGGTTGAGAAACAAATCTTTTGATTGATTGGAGTCATCCTTATAAAGATCTTAATTAACTAATATTTGTAGGGGAAGACATCTCCATGATTGCTTTGAATTTATCTGGATAAACTTCTATGCCTTGAGATGAGACAATATACCCTAATAGTTTTCCCAACGTAACCCTGAATGCACACTTCTTTGGATTGAGTCTAATCTGGTATTTTTCCATCTGGGTGAATATCCTATCTAGCACTCTCAAATGACCATCTCTAGTTTTATATTTTGCTAGGATATCATCTACATAATCTTCCATTATATTATGCATCATGTCGTGGAAGATTGTGGTCATGGCTCGCTAATAAGTTGCTCTAGCATTCTTGAGCCCAAAAGGCATGACATTCCAATAGTATGTACCCCAAGGACACATGAAATCAGTTTTCTCCTGGTCTTTTGGCATAATCTTGATTTGGTTATAGCCAAAAAAACCATCCATTAAGGATAACATCTCATGATTAGTTGTCAAATCAACTATGTTATCAATGTTAGGCAATGGGAAGTCATATTTAGGACAAGCCTTATTCAGATCTCAAAAATCTATACAGATCTTGATAGACTTATCTGGCTTTGATACTAGTACAATATTGGAAATCCATTCAACATAATTAATGGCTTGAATGAATCCAACATCTAGGAGCTTCTTCAATTCTACTTTCACCATCAGTACAATATGAGGATGCATTTTTTCGAGCTTCTGCTTTACTGGTTTAATCCCTGGTGAAATAGACAAGTGATGCATAATAAGATTTGGATTCAATCCTGACATGTCAACATAAGACCGAGCAAAGTTGACTTGTCTTTCTTTGAAAAATTACGAAAAGGCTTCCCTTTCAGACTCTTTTAAAGATGCTGCTACTCGAAGAATACACTGGGACTCCTCCATTCCAATGTTGAGAGGTAATGTTGGTTTAATAAGTATTGCAGGTTGCTCTCGATACATATAATTGGGGAGAGTGTCAATCCTTCCATCTTCAGACACCTCCGAGTGGTTTTCAGCCTCAGATGTGTCTTTTCCTTTTACTTTTTTTGGATCTAATACTACCACTAAGTGGTTTTCACCATTAGATCTATTTATAATTTTTAAATTTTTATGATTGAAAGGATTGGCATGCTCTCCAAAATAAGCCATGTCATTGAGTTCTATTGGAAATCTTGACTTATGATCCCCTGGTGGTAGATGATCTCTGATTCCAAAATAGTCGATAATTGCATCATCATTATGGAAAACATCAAGTTCTGGATTATTGGGAGAATTCGAATCTATAAGCTTAGGATAAAAAAGGGGTAACGAATCATTTGGGTCAATTTCAAAGGCTAAAATGGTATTTATAGAGAAATTTTCAAGGTTTATGATAGTATCGACAAGGTCTATTTCCATACTCTCATCTGAATTATCTATCACAAGATAATTTTTACTTTCTACACAATCATTAAGAGTAGTATTATGTGGAACTAATCCCAGTGATTCAGTCATTGAACTCTCCCCCTCATCGTAATCATCACTATAGGTATGAATAACATCAACTCCTATTTCTTCAGTATAGTTAGATAATGAATCCCATTCATAATTATTGGAGTTAGTATCATCATCTTTTCCTTGATTATCCCTAAGTCTATTAATGATTTTTGTTGCTATCCTTTGCTTTTCCTTATCCACATACTTGTCATCCTTTCAAAAATCTAATTCAGTGGCCTTATACACTTCATTGAAAGATGTAATCTTATCTTTACCTTTAGGTTCCTTTGGTTCTTCTCCTTTATATCTGAACCCCATTGTGTCTCTTTGATAATTTGGATTTTTCAAAATTGGTTTTATAACACCGTCTCTCTGCAATCCTATAGGTCCATTACCTTGATAGCCCATCTTTTGTAATAAGGTATATCCTTTCCCATACACATCAGGTGATATGTATTCATGTTTTACATCTTCCTCATTCTTATGTTGATTAAGAAAATGGTTAGCATTATGCTCAGCTGCTTCTTTTGATATAGTTCCCCCACTTATGAATGTGTTGTAAATAGGTGTGGAAGGAGCTCCTTATTGTTATTTGATAATCAAGGATTTTCCATATGACTTAGGAGAAAAGGGTAACTCTATAATGCAAAAGGATTGACCCAAAGTGTAGTCTCCCATACTTTATTCTTTTATGTCTATTTCGATACAGCTTGATTTAGATGTTGATGCCACATTACTTGGATTAATAAGTGTTGTTGCAGAAGATCCAACATGATTATAAGGTACCAAAGACTTAGGTGCTACCTTCACAGTGTTACAATATTGAAAAGGGTCGAGATCACCTTTGATAGTTATTTATTGACCATTGTGGGGAAATTTCAAGCACTAATGATAAGTCGAGGGAACAACTTGCATAGAATGAATCCAAGGTCTTCCCAAAATAATATTATATGCAAGCTCCATATCAAGAACTTGACAAAGAACATATTTTACTACATGACCTACTCTAATAGGAAGGACCACAGATCCCTTGGATGACCTCTCTTCCTCATCATAAGCTTTGATTGTGATTTTCTTCTTTGGATCTACAAGATTTTCAGAAAATCCCAATGCAAGCAAGGACTAGTTTCAAAGTGCATATATTCAAGCCAACTCCTCCATCTATTAGAACTATTTTAATTTTATGAATTTGGACAAGGACTTATATATGGAGTGGAGCATTATGTGGTTGATTTATGGCTAGATCATCATGCTCAGTGAAAGATAAGTAATGTGGAGTTGTCAAATGTCCCACCATAGCTTGCAATTGAGCTTGATCTAGATTTGTAGGGACATAAATTTCTAGGAGAGCTTTCTCAAGAATATCCTTATGAGATTGTGACAAACACAAAAGCTCTAATATAGATATTTGGACCAGTGTTTTCTTCAATTGATCCAAAAGATTGTATTGATTGGAAACATTTGGTGTAGACTTTAGAACATAGACAAACTTGTTCTGCGAGGTGGTAGGTTTGGATGGGACACCTTGCAAAGTAACCTTGGATTGTGCTCGAGTTGTGACATGAACTGGTTGACTTTTAGACTTTTCTTTGAT